>JAVUPR010000464.1:0-600000 GCA_036785695.1 Gentiana straminea | reverse complement strand
GAGTCTGGAAAGGAATATTATGAGTGGTTCATCAAAGTATACGATCAGACTAGAAATATCCCAGACGATGCGGTCATAACATGCTCTCTCACCGGAATCGCCAAGGGTCCAATAAAGACAGAATTTAACCTACGACCCCCAAAGCGGGCCTTAGGGAAATACTGGAAAGGGCCAGAATGATTGGAGTTAGCGAAGCACCGTCCTCTGGAAGAGCAAAACCTAAAACAGAGCAGCATTCTCAGAAAGAGGATCGCGTGGATGATCACAAGAAAGAAAAGGGCCGGGACGCGAATCATGATCGCGAAGTCAAGAAACCATATAAATTCAGCGAAGATAACTTCACGCCGCTTAACACAAAAGCATCCCAGATACTGTTTGAAATCCGCGAGCATTTCGATAAAACCAAGCCCAAGAGGGGCGATCCCGACAGTCGTGATAAGTCGAAATACTGTGACTATCATAAGGACCACGGTCACATTACAGATGAATGCTTCATCCTAAGGAGGGAGATAGAGAGGTTAATACGGGAAGGACCAGCGACCAAGTATAAGCGCGAGGGAAACAGCGGCCCCAACCAGGGGCGCCAAGACCCCGCGTCTTACCTGATGGACCTTCGCGAAACCTTTTCAAATATAAGAAAGCACTCGATGAAGCTGAACCCTGCAAAATGCACTTTCGGGGTTCAGGCAGGAAATATTTTGGGCTTCATGGTAAGCCAGAGAGGGATCGAATTGAATCCTGAGAAAATTGAAGCTCTGGTGAACATGAGCGAGCCAACTAGCGTCAAGAAAGTACAAAGGCTAAGTGGAAGAATAATAGCCCTGGGAAGGTTTATCTCAAAATCTGCCGAAAAAAGCCTACCTTTCTTCAAAACCTTGAAGGGAAACAAAACCTTCTCATGGATAGGGGAATGCTCGCAGGCTTTCAAAGAACTCAAGGCCTACCTCTCAAGCCTGCCATTGCTAACTAGTCAAGTGGTCGGAGATGTTTTGCTACTCTACTTAGCTGCCTCGGATCGAGCTGTTGCCGCAGCACTTATCAAGGAAGAGGGCACCTCGCAAAAACCTGTTTATTATGTTTCTAAGGCTCCAATCCCTGTAGAAGTCGCTATTTTAATATTGAAAAATTAGCTTACTGCGTTGTCATAGCCGCCCGAAAATTAAGGGCTTACTTTTCATCGCATACTATTATAGTACTATCGGACACGCCACTGCGCCAAGTCCTCCACAAGCCAGACTTGTCAGGTCGCTTGCTGCGGTGGGCCATCGAGCTCATTGAATTCGACATCTGATACGAGCCTCGAAAAGCTATCAAAGCTCAGGCCTTGCCCAACTTTATCGCAGAAACAAGCTTCAACGAGGAAATCCGGGAGCAGGCCAGCGCAGAGCAGGGCCACGACAAAATGAAAACCACATCGGACGAGCCTTATCGGCCAAGTCAATGTTGGCAACTCTATGTCGATGGCACTGCTAGCCTTAAAGGTTGCGGTGCGGGGATTATCTTACTAGAGCCAGGCACCTCGGAAGAAATTGAGAAGGCCCTAAGGTTTGATTTCACTGCGTCAAACAACCAAGCAGAATATGAGGCACTCATCGCAGGACTTGAGCTCGCCAGGGCCATGAAAGTCGAAAATGTGCAGGTTTTCTGCGACTCGCAGTTGATGGTCAATCAACTAACCGGGTCATTCGGCATCCATTGTGAAATCTTGCAGAAATATATTAATCTCGTCAAAAAACTCGAGAGCGGTTTCAAATATTGCGAATTCACCAATATCCCTCGAGAGGACAATCACAGAGCAGATTACTTGTCCAAACTAACTAGCGACGACGAGATAAGCAATCCGTCAATCATGGTGGAATACCTGTCAGGACCCGCTATCGACAGGATCGAAGTAATGGACTTCCAACCCAATAACCCTTGCTGGATTGACATCATGAGGGCCTATATTAACTCGGGAGAACTCCCCAATGACCCTATGGAGGCTAAGGCCCTGATCAGAAGAGCCGCCAGATACACAATTTTAGACAACATTTTATATCGGCGATCGTTTTCTAAACCTTTACTAAGGTGTGTGCGACCTGAAGAAGTCGATGGAATCCTCGCAGAGCTTCATGAAGGGATGTGTGGTGGCCATCCAGCTAGCCACACTCTTGCTCAGAAAGTTTTATTGGCTGGGTACTACTGGCCGAAGCTCGCAGAGGACGCCAAGGCATACGCTAAGGCATGCGATATATGTCAGAAATTTGCGGATATTCCCAAGCTTCCATTAGTCGAGCAAAGCATTGTCGTCGCCGCCTGGCCATTCGACATATGGGCCATCGACCTCGTCGGACCACTAAAAGGGGTCACTCCGGGTGTGAATATGTGGTGGTCGCCGTTGACTATTTCACCAAATGGATCGAGGCCAAAGCCTTGGTAAAGATCAACACCAGAGACATAATCTATTTTCTACTCGATCAAGTATGGACTAGATTCGGCGTCCCCAGAATAATAGTATCAGACCACGGACCCCAATTCAGGGAAGAGTTCGATGCATTCTGCGGAGAAAATAACGTCAAACACTGGCAGTCATCAGTATGTTATCCACAGGGAAATGGTCAGGCCGAAAACGCCAACAAACAGGTACTGAGCGTGCTTAAAAAGAGTTTGGGCGAAAAAGCGGGTAAATGGCCAGACCATCTCCCGGCGGCCTTATGGGCGCTCAGAACGTCGCGAAAAACAACTACAGGGAAAACTCCTTTCTCTTTGACCTATGGATCAGAGGCTATGGCCCCGGTGGAAATGGTCCTGCCAAGTCTAAGGGTCACCCATTTCAGCGAGGCCGACAACCCACTCACTAGGAGGCTCGATCTTGACTTAGCAGAGGAGCGGCAAATCGAATCGTATGGCCGTCTGCTCAATTGCAAACATGCTGCCAAACGTCACCACGACAAACACATTCGCAATCATCACTTCGCCGTGGGAGATTATGTTTTGCGAAAGAGACAAGCCACTGGCCACGAGGCCAAGAAAGGAAAGCTATCAGAAATCTGGGAGGGCCAAATAAGGATCGCTCGAGTAGTCAAGAAAGGGACTTATGTGTTAAGCAATAACCAAGGTCGCGAATACAACCGGCCTTGGTACGCAGACAATTTGAAAAAAATATTAAATGTAGGCCGTCCATGTACTACGTACGAGCAGAGCATGCGAATAATGAGATCGAAATAAAGAAACATCTTCATTAATGGAAAAGGGGTACAATTGTTTCTAGTAAAACCCGCGGCCTACAACGCCCTTCGATTTAACCAAAAACAAAGGGGGCCGCAGGGTGGATTTAAAATATAAAAAAAACTGACGGCTATATTCAGGCGAACCCACAACGGTCCAACGAGTGCGCCGGCACCTTAGCTAAACTACACAACCTAGCTATCAGCGAGGTAAAGAGGATCCGATGATCAGGATTCATTGAGAGCACAAAGTTAACTGCCTCGCGGTGAATCAGGACCCCCCAATCAATGTCAACCTGAGGATCGTGAATAGCATGCAAGAGGAAAGCTTCAGCCTCGCTAACAACCTCGAAATTCATGAGCGGGAGAGCACGCGAGTTGATGAACCTTTTCCACTCACGGTTGCTGCGAGACAATTCAGACGCAGATCCTAGTATGCGAGGCCGTTGGAAATCTGGAAAGAGCTCGCGGATCACCCGGCGTAAGCGAACCTGTCTATTTTCCTCGTCACCAAGGTTCCAGGCGACCTCATAATGAGCAGAGGGATCGATAGCGGGTATACGAAGAGCCTCATTGATAGCCTCCAGGGTAAAAATGACCGAGACACCACAGAGGGCCACACAACTAACAATTCCTTCAGAGGCAACTTCAGATAAGACGGAATAAAACTCCCTAACCATGGTAAGGTTGGAGGGTGTCGCAGGTGGTGAGACAAAATCTAACCACCCAGAAAACCGTACCCGGAGCAAAGAAACATCACCCTCAACCTTGCCCTCATTCAAGCCCCTCTCCCTCACAAGCTTGACCACATCAAAGTAGCGCCAGAAATGATCTTTGGCAGTAAGAGAGGCGGTAAGAAAGAAAGGGGAAACATCACGTACTGGACGGGCTTCAAACACCCGGACTGTGCTACCCTCTCCGGGTTGAAAAGACATGAATATCACAAAAAAAAAAAGATTCGTTCAAGAAAGGAGTGAGGAGGAGCAAGGCTTGCCCCCTCCTTTTATAGCAGAAATGAGCAAGGTGAAGGGCCACGATCAACGAGATCTAACGGTCAGCATTCACGCGGTTTATCCAAAATTTGAAATTCAAAGGGCACATTTGGCGCTCGTCAGTTATCGGTGCGAGATTCTAGGCGCTATTAACGCTCGACAGTTATTAGCATGCGATTTTAGGCCACGCTGACCACGCATGCACTGCTGGTCAAGATAGAGCAGTGAGCTGTCAAATCGATTCAGAGCCCTTGTTTCACGGCGACACGACAGTCGAGGAAGGTTGGTTCAGTCCAGTCGATTCAGCCTTTAAGCTTATGGCGAACCCCTACTCCGCCTTAAACTTAGGGGAACGCATCCAGAAAATTTCAAGCATCAACAAACTGAACGCAATAGGCCCGTCTCTAGCAAGGGACCGCGTAAAGCCTTGCAAAACCTCGCCCAGAGATCTCCAGCGAGCCTATAATGGAATTCTTAAAGCCTAATGGCCATAAGATTATTTGCCACAAGCCCACAGCGACCAAGGATCGTACAAGTAGCAACGGAAACTTGTTTCGCTCAAATCCCTTCCGGCCTCGCCCAAAACAAAGGGGATGGGGAAATTTTAAAAGCTCCATGCGCGACGCAATTAAGCAAGTACAAACTAGGTCGTTGTTGTCTTTGTTCCAAATAAAGGGGGCCGCAACAAGAATTTTTGATCAATTTTCAGCTTCTCCGTTCTAATTATTTTCGCGAGCTAGCTAAATACATAAATCAAGGGGCCAAAAACGGGCACAAATCAAGTTTAACGAGCCAAACGCAGCCACAAGATCAATGCGGAAAGTAAAAGCTAAAGTTATTTCAATCATCAAAGGAGAACGCCGGAATAGTTCAAAAACAAGCAAAGTTGAATTATTGCAAGATCACAGAAAATGTTTTGAAACAAGAACACAAAATCATTTAAGTAGAGCCGGGAGGAGTGTTAATATACTCGTCGCCAGGTTGATCGTTCGCAGCAGTAGGGGGATTCTTCAAAATAGCAAAATTGATAGGATTGACTGGAGGAGGATCCCACACTGGCTCGCCACGCTCTATCTGATTAGTTTGAATGGCGACGATGTGATCCGCAGCATAAGGTGTCCGCAACATAAGGTATATCGGGGTGAAGGGCCAGCAGGTCGGGAGTTCGCTGCGACATATTAACCCACCGGAGCATTTCCTCAAAGGTAATGCTCTCTCTGCCATGATAAGCCCAAAGGCAGCGAGCGAGGTGGTTGAAACCTTGGTCGAAGCTCGCCTCCTGATAATCATAAAACTCATCAGAGCACTTAAAGACATCAACAGCCGCCGGGCCTGCCTTCTCAATGGCCTTATTTGCAGCAGCGAGCTTCTCTTTTAATCTCGCAATCTCCTCCTACGCGGCTGACAACCCCTCAGCAAATTTATGGACTTCCTACTTTAGAACCGACACCTTCTGCTTCAGCTCCACATCCAGCTTGGCGCTCTCCAGCATGGCCTTCTTCATCTACTCTACCATAATCAAAGCCTCAGCGCTCTTATTTTCAGAAGCGACCCTGGCCTTATCCGAGGCCTCAAGAGCCGCTGTCACTTTCTTAAGTTCAGCCTTGCGTTTCTCAGCAGCCGCAATGGCCTTGTTTATGTGGGTTCCAAGCTGAAAAAGGGGAGAAATATAAGCCCGCCAGAAACGCATTGTTTGGAAGAATGAAAAATACAAGACAACTAAAAACTCACCATCGAGGCAGCAATTCCAAATTGACTTGAGTGATCTTCGAGTTCAGCGACTTCATCGCCGGCGGGGGCGTCATCCTGAACCACGATGCGAGCAGTAATCCCTCTGCGAATCTCCATTTGAACTCCGGGCGGCGAGTCCCATGCAAGGCGGCCCAAAGGGAAGACATCAGCAATGGCCTCCCTGATCTGGCTGGCCTTAGTCATGTCAAGGCCTTGGGTGAAATTAGCATCCAACCACACAGCCTCTTTTCCTTTATAGCCGCGAGGCAATGTCCCTGGCGGCAGCGACTCCATCTCATCGGAGGCCTCTTCAACATTTACCTCTGGCCACTCAGAGCCTTTGTCAGTAGCTCGCTTGTCCGAGCGATCAGAGCCTTTGCCAGCCCCGCCTGCAATTTTGGTCTTCTCGGTTCTGGATCGCTTTTGGCCCTGAGGCTCTTTGGCGGGTTCATCAGCTTGCGACCTTTTTTGGGCCCCAACGGCCTGGCTTGAGCTCGCACCTAGGGGAACCACCGCTGTTTAAGTAGGATCATAAGTTTCATCAATGACAGAGGCATCCACAGTGCGTGGTATTTTCCCCAAAACCTGTTTCAGGGTCGCCTGTCGAGTTTTGGCCTGCTCATCAGTGAGCCTCTGCCTTTGAGCTCTGCGTTCGGTGGCGTCCATACCTGAAAAAGAGTTCGTTAGAAACATGTACGAAGAAAGAGCAAAATAATACAACTTACAAAGTGAACAAATAAAAAGCAAGGAAAATTACAAGGCGGTCTTCTACTTGGGTCTCCCCCACATACAGGACACTCAGAAGGAAAACACTTGCCCAAGTGGCAATCTCCTATCCAATCAGGATCGCTTTCTTCTGGGGCCACGACAACTAACGGCTCTGCTCCACCCGGACCAGCGATACCAGCCATGCGCGCCAGGGGAAGGGCAACATCAAGAAGATCAACCCAAGCTATGCTTCTCAGAGAGGGTTCAACCCCGTCAGACTGTATAAGCGCCATGAGCCCCTTAACAAAGCGCTGCTCAGGAACTAGAGGATCGCCAATCGAAAGGGTGGACTTTCCTTTGCGCTTTGCGGCCTTGGGAAACGGCCATCCAACCTTGGACTCCACCTTAAGAATCTGCTCCTGCCATCTATGAATTTTATTGGGTAGCAAGAAGAGCAAGCGAGGTGTCTTGGTCCTCAATGATATTTGCCCCGGAAGGCCCGTTGCGCAAAACAAGTGAAATTGACCCAGCAAAGTAAGGGTAGGCTCTATCTTATTGTCCGACACATGACAATGAAGGCCATAATCTGAATGACGGCCCCAAAGGCAAAATCGGTAGGCAGAGCTCCCATCAGCTCGCAGATCTTAACAAAAAATAGGTCGAATGGAGGTCTGAGTCCCGCATAGAAGTGATCGAAGTGTAGAATCAGGGTATCATCCGGACGGCGGGCACAAACGTAATCCTCGCGATCTCCGGGTTTAAACTTATCCTCCTCCTTCGAGTAGTCAAGCAAAGAAAACCTATACACACTTGTATCAATTTTATATCAGCGGCGAAGAATGTTGTTAAGGTCATCACTATCACGAAGCATCACCCACTCCTCCTCCAGCGCCTTCTCATATGCAGTCAGAAGAGTAAACTCCCATAATGCTTCCGGATTATTAGGTTTCGGGTTTTTTGCTTTTGCTGCCGCCTCGCCAACAGTCATCGCTTTGGGATCCTTTTTCCTTTTTGGTTTCTTTGGGAGTTCCCAAACAGTCCTGCGGGGTAAGAGGGCATTCTCGTCCTCGCTTGACCCTATAAGCTCGTGAAGAGCGGCATCCTTGATATACGCCTCGTCATGCTCAATGGTGCCGCTAGGGCTGGGTTCAGTGGCCTGATCTTCAGCGTCGGACACCTCTCTCCCACCGGCCCCGCTAGTACTTACCCCTTGGGCTCGGGCCATTTCTTTGCGGCTCTTCTAACGTCGCGGGGTGGGATCGGGAAACAATTCATCTAAACCAAATGGGTCCTCACCTACTTGAGCAGCGGCCTCCCACCCGGTTATCTCATCAAGCAGGTCGTCCCCGGCGGACACTTTGGGGTCAGAGGGGTTGTCATCCTTTACGTCCAGCGCATAGTCATACGCCTCCTGATCCCCCTCAGAATCGCCCCCTAAAGAGTATTCTCCGTCGGACATCCTGCAAAAACAAGAGGAAAAGATGGAGCTTTCAGACCTGGGATAATGGGAATTAAGCCAGGAAGGTGATCGCACCCATCTCGACGCCTTCCCCTCCATTTTTACAGGAGAAATGAAAAGCAAATTGCAAATTAAAGGGAGGTGCAGATACGAATGAAAACACAGCAAAGAAACCAAACTACCTTTCTCCCATTTTCCCCAGAAAAATCATACCCCAAACTCAAAAACCCAGACTTTTACCTTAAAAACATCTTGAATTGGAGCACATTTCCGCACAGTGGATCAAATTCACTAAAAAAGATTGAAATTTAAGAAGGAAAATAGAGAAAGAGGCTAAGGGAAGAAGGATTTACCTGTTTCCAAGAAGAAGCTAATGCAGACAGCCACAAGAACACGCCGGAAACTTCAAACCCTTGCCGGAAACCTCAAATTCGCTTCAGCCACCACTAAATCCTCTCTAAAAACCTACGCTGGAAAAGCCTTGCACTCCCAGAAAAAGAGAGAAAATTCTGAGATAAGTTGAGGAAAAATAAAAAAGTGAAAAGTGTTTGAGGTCTGAGGAGTGCAAGCCTTATATAGGCAACGGAAGTTCGATCGTGCGGCCGGGGATCAATCCATCTAACGGTCGAGATTTGCTCGGTCGATTCGGATTCTGAAATTCAAAAACCGTAATCATTTTGGAGGTCAATCAATACCCACGTGCCTACTTGGGCGGTTACCAGAGGCGCCAATGCCCACGTAATTACGGTTACCAAGAGGGTTGACGACTGCCATGATCTGACGGTTCGGTTACTCAAACACCCACGATCTATTGAATCACCTGACCTGCGACGAGGTCACAAAACAGGCCCGAAGTTGCTTCAAGGCCGATTGCTTTAAAAAGCACAGTCCTTAGTCAACAAGTCGCATCAGACGACGAGGTCGCAAAATAGGCCCGAAGTTGCTTCGAGGCCGCTTGCTTTAAAAAGCTACAATATCCACCTTATTGGCATCAAAACACAACAATTTGAAACTAATTTGTTCGGCCTTATCTTCTAATAGATTCAAAGTTTATTCTCATGATGCCAACAACTTTGTTTCATTTGGAGAATTCCAATACAATAGATTCAAAGTTTATTCTGCCAACTTTGTTTCATTTGGAGAATTCCAATACAATCTACTGCCATGTGGCGTGAATTTTTTTTTCTTTTCTTTTTTTGTCACGCGTTGAGATGATTGTTGTTTGGCATTTAATGTGTTTTGAATTGTTGTGCTTAGGCTTCATGAGATGAAGGTCATGGCCACTAACATGAAACCAATGAAGAAAATGCATATATACAGTCAACATGCCGTTTGCAGTAGATTTTGAAATTAGGTAGGTATTTATTGCTTTTTGACATAGTGGGTACATTTCGGGCTGTTTGGACATGGATAAATTTGCTTTGGTTTAATGAGTAAATTTTCATTGAGATTTTGTCTGAATTTCATTGGAGCTCATTAGAATCTTTGAAGAGCTAACAAGAGATGAGTTTGAGCTAGCCATGGGAAAGAGAACAGCAATTCAGCAATAAAGTTCATAAGTTTATTCTAAACGACATTGTATAAATTGTTTTTCTTATGTCCAACAATTATTACTGCGGGATTATGGGCATGATGATAAATTGATGTTAGATATGGCGGTCTCGGTCTTAGGCAAAAAGCTGTAGTTGTTCATTAAAGCTTGATTCGAAAGTTGCAAATTTCATGAAAGCAATGACCTGCATTCAAGAAATTTATAGGTATGTCTTTTTATCTTTTTATTTTATATGATTTTCTGATTGTCATAAACTGCAACCGATTTTTCTGTGTATATGTATGCTTTGATGGATATGATAGATTTTCTAGAAATGCCTTTTCGAATGGTTATTGTTGTACACTTGGAATGTTGTAAAGCTTATACACTTCAATCAATGGATTGATTATCTTGAAGGTGAGGATACATTGTTTTGATTCATTGGAAGATTAAGGATTATTGACGCAGATGGGTCAAAGGATAAAAGTTGTGGCAAGAATTTAGCGATAAATGGTTTACTCTTATGCGTTTTTAAAGCCTAATTCCGAATCATCATGTAGGTGTCATCATTGCCATGTCCTTATAAATCTGTCTTAATATATGTTGGCACACTCCTTTACTAGAATCACACGGGTGGAGCTACTGTATTTGATAGTGAGAGATATAGATGTGGTGTCATAATTAATTGGTGATATATTTAGATCTACCCTTGGTGATCAGGTAAAAGAGGTTGGGTTGTGGAGAAAGATTCTTACAACTATAAAATGTCACAGAAGTATCTTGAATTGATTTAAGAACATGTTGAAGTTAGGGAAATAGTAAATTGTTTTATATTTAATTTTCATATTTTGTACTTTCAAGTACCATTATTGTAACCCCTAAAAAAATTACCATGATCGTATCTGGGCATTTGTTACAGTCTCACTACCAAGGTTGAATGCATTTGATATAAAAAAGTAACACTTTGTGGTATGTTGTTTTAGCACCACCTATTGCAAATCGATTAATGATTAGAAGCGTCTCATAAATATGCATGTGTAATATGTTATTTTACTCCAGAGTTCTAATGCAATTTTCACGTTTCCTTTTTTACATATATAGTTTGGTTTTTTTATTCCAGTGCATCATGTACGAGTTTTTGGCTAGTGCTATTGTAACGCCCCGTTCCCGGACACCGAGTCCTTATCCGGAAAGAGCGCTCGGCACATATATTATCAAATAAATTCAATAATATATGTAAGCCTTACGTCATACATCAGAACTAAAACGACACGGAAGATAAAACGACTCGGGAAAAAACAAAAGACAAAAGATCGAACACACGGTTTTCAATGCTGTGAAACTAAATCCAATAAAGAAAACTAATCATCCAACATTCAAATCCCAAAAGATCTCAAAAGAACTTAACCAGAACTAATCCAAAAGAAAGACAACATTGTTCAAACGTGAAACAACTGTTTTAAGAAGAAACAACTAAAAGAACTAAGTCTTCAAAAGCTTCCTCTCAAACTTCATCATCAAAGAACTCGTCAACCGTAGCAACCTGTTCATCTTCTTTGGGGAAAGGGGAAGACAAACACAACGTAACGGGGTAAGTACAAAAGTACTCAGTAACGCGTAGAAGATCGTATAACTATGATCTCATAAAGAAATAAAAGCAACGCCGTCATTTATTAATTCATTTCCGTTATTAACCCTAGCTAACTATCATATTATGTTCATAGCATAACATGAGGTTCCAAAAGGTATCTAACTTAGCTCAAGTTTGTTACATCATGAATAACAAGGGCACTACGCCTAGTAATAGGATGTACTAGGACAATGGGTGCAACCTACTTAGAGACACGCTCTAGTAGCCCCGGGAATATCCGAGTCCCGATAGTGTGATAACCGGCGAATGTACCGTACGCTTTATCTAGCCAATCGATTGACCGGCGTGGGTACAAGCCTACTTTGTCCGGTCGTAGAACACATCGCGATATTGTACTATGCCTTACCAAGCATTGCATGATGTTTAAGATTATTAATCTAGCACATACGTTTGATTAGATGTTTATCTAGCCACCTAAGTGTTTTCAAGTAAGCTCCCTCACCACTCCTACTCTCTTCCTAGACCACTAGACACAGACAAGGCCTAGCAATTACACAGACATCGATAAACTCTAGCTTATCGAAGCACAAGGCAAATCCAAAGCTTTCGACGGTCCCACACTTCGTCTTTTTAGGGAATCCATGTGGTGCCGGAACTAAACGCATCAAAAGCTAATTAAGAGCTTTGTCACATAAGGTTAAGCAAGAAATATGCTACTATAAAGCTTGAAACACATAAAAAAAAAAAGATCGGAACAAATCCCCGTCCAAACGATTAAACTTGCCGTACGATACGAGAAATAGCCGTACGGAAACAAAACTCATCCGTACGGATGAAACCAACACTCGCCGACCGAATAGATAGGCTCGGTCGACCGAGCCTCCCGCTTGCACGTATACACGTTTTCTTGCACCACAGAGGACAAGCTTTTCGCACTCGCGTTTTCTACTCAAATTCAACCCAAACTCGACTTAAACGAATTAAAACCATGAAAAACAATCATACAAATTGCTCTACCACTTTACGAAACCTTAATCATACGATAAGAAAACCACGTTACCTTAATTGCGTGGTACAACGAACCAAAGCTTCAACCCGTCAAAAGTTTAACCTTTAAATCCAAACGTTAATGGATTTAAGGATTGTTGATATCAAAACGATCCTCGTCTCGCGGTGATCCTTTCTCTCTTGATGAGTCTGATGAAAAGAGCAACGGATTAGCTTCGAAAAGCGAAAGCTTCTTCTCCCCCTTTTTTTTTCTCTGCGCCTCTCTTCTCAAAATATGCGCCCTCTCTCTTTTTTTTTTGTCAAAAACAACTAGGTTAAAATTAGGATTAGTTTTCCTTTTATAATCTCAATTACCTAATTATTTAATTATTTTCCTTAAAAAAAAAGATAAATCCTTGTTTATCCCTTTTTCTTTTTTTTTTCCCTTTGATTTTCGAAAATCCTTTAATTAAAAAATAACATAATATTATGATTTTTGCTAAAAGACCAAATTGCCCTTTTTAAAAAATCGGGATATTACATTCCTCCCCCCTTAAGAGGAGTTTCGTCCTCGAAACTAGGACATACCTGGTAGATGAGGGAACTCTGGGAACTCGTCGAACATGTCCGCTTCAACTTCCCAAGTGGCTTCCGTCGGTGCATGATTGCTCCATTGCACTAACACTAACGGGATCACCCGCCTCTTTATCATCCTTTCCTTCCTATCCAGAATCTTTGTCGGTTTCTCCACGTAGGAGAGATTATCTTGCAACACTTCCGGATCGATCTCAGATTCCACGTCCACTTTAGATAAACACTTCTTAAGCATCGATACATGGAAGACATTGTGGACTCTAGACATCGACTCTGGTAACCGAAGTCTATAAGCCAACTTCCCAACTCTTTCGATGACATCAAAAGGTCCTACGTACCTTGGACTTAGCTTTCCTTTCTGTCCGAACCTCTTGATACCCTTCATTGGCGACGCTCGAAGGTAAACTCTATCCCCGACCTCAAACTCTAGCGGTCTTCTTCTAACATCGGCCCAACTCTTCTGACGATCTTGAGTAGCTTTCAGATTTTTCCTTATCAACTCAATTTTCTCATTGGCTTGCTGAACCATCTCCGGCCCTGTGATATGTTTCTCTCCCACTTCATCCCAAGAAAGTGGAGTTCTACACTTCCTACCGTACAAGGCCTCAAAAGGTGGCATTCCCAAACTTGCATGGTAACTATTGTTGTAAGCAAACTCACCAAGTTGAGGTAATCTATCCATGATCCTCCGGCATCCAAAACACAAGCTCTAAGCATATCCTCGAGAGTCCGAATTGTTCTCTCGGACCGCCCATCCGTCCGAGGATGAAATGCCGTACTCAAATCCGCCTTCGTCCCAAAAGCTTTCGTAAGCCCTTCCGTAAGCGACCGATAAATCTACTATCCCCGTCGGATACAATAGATAGAGGCACACCATGAAGCTTCACTATATTGTCGATATACATAGTAGCGAACTTCTTTATAGGCATGTCCACTTTACACGGCAAGAAATGGGCTGATTTTGTGAGTCTATCCACAATCACCCAAATCATGTCATGACCGCCCTTAGTCTTTGGCAAACCGGTGATGAAATCCATCGTGATATTCTCCCATTTCCATTCCGGTACCTCCAAGGGTTTCAACAAACCTCCCGGCCTTCTCGTGTTCTCGCTTTCACTCTCCGGCATGTATCACATCTTGCCACAAACTCGCGATCCCTAACTTCATACCAGGCCACCAATACCTTTCCTTGAGATCTCTATACATCTTAGTGGCTCCTGGATGTACCGCAAAAGAAATCTTATGAGCTTCATCCATAACCTTCTCTCTTAGGCCATCCAC
The DNA here is from genome assembly GCA_036785695.1 of Gentiana straminea. Lineage (NCBI taxonomy): Eukaryota > Viridiplantae > Streptophyta > Magnoliopsida > Gentianales > Gentianaceae > Gentiana > Gentiana straminea. The sequence continues at coordinate 585,920 of JAVUPR010000464.1, read as the reverse complement.
ATCGGGCACACACAAACGGTCTCCGTACCAAAGATGACCACTCTTGTCCAACTGATAACCCACTGTAGGCTTCTCTCGAGCTACTCGCTTCAAATTAATCAACACAGGGTCTTTATCCTGCTTAGCCCGAATCTCATCTAGCAAATCGGACCTTGCCATCAATGGCGCCAAATTCCGAGCTTCACCCTTCCTTTCAATCACTCGAATCTGCATCCTATCCAACTGATCTACGACTTCTTGCAAGGTAGTGATAGCATTAACCGCTCTCCGGCTAAGTGCATCTGCTACAACATTCGCTTTACCCGGGTGGTATTGAATGTCCAAGTCGTAATCTTTCACGAACTCCAACCATCTTCTTTGTCTCATGTTCAGATTCTCCTGAGTAAAGAAGAACTTAAGACTCTTATGATCCGTGAAGATCCTTGCCTTGACACCATACAAATAGTGTCTCCAAAGCTTCAGAGCAAAAACCACCGCCGCCAACTCCAAGTCGTGTGTAGGGTAATTCTTCTCATGCACCTTTAACTTGCCTAGATGCATAAGCAATCACCTTTCCTGATTGCATCAAAACACAACCCAAACCTTGACCCGATGCGTCTGTATATACATCATAGTTATCAAAAACTTCCGGTAATGCTAACACGGGTGCTGTGGTCAACTTTTCTTTCAAAGTCTGAAAAGCTTCCTCACATTCACTGGTCCACTCATACTTAACGTTCTTTTGAGTAAGCCTCGTGAGAGGTGTAGCTATCTTAGAGAAATCCTTTACAAACTTCCGGTAGTACCCTGCTAAACCCAAGAAACTTCTTATCTCCGTTACTGATGTCGGTCTAGGCCACTTAGAAACGGCTTCTATCTTCACTGGATCCACCTTAATGCCTTCTCCAGAAGTTATATGCCCAAGAAAACTAACCTGGTCCAACCAAAACTCACACTTAGAAAACTTGGCATACAATTTGTTCTCCTTTAAGGTCTGTAAAACTATCCTTAGGTGTTCTTCATGCTCTTCCTCGTCCTTAGAGTACACCAAGATATCGTCTATGAAAACTATCACAAACTTATCGAGATAAGGCATGAAAACTCTTTGCATCAAGTCCATGAATTTCGATGGAGCATTAGTGAGTCCAAAAGGCATGACCAAAAACTCATAATGTCCATATCTCGTTCTGAAGGCTGTCTTAGGTATATCTGACACCTTGATCTTCAACTGATGATAACCGGACCTAAGATCAATCTTAGAGAACACCTTCTTACCTTGCAACCGACCGAACGATCATCAATCCTTGGTAAATGATACTTATTCTTGATTGTCGCTTTATTCAACTCTCGTAGTCGATGCACAAGCGCATACTCCCATCTTTCTTCTTCACAAACAAGACCGGTGCTCCCCACGGTGATGTACTTGGCTGGATGATGTTTTTCTCTAGCATCTCCTTAAGCTGAGTTTTCAACTCTTTCAACTCCGCCGGTGCCATCCTATAAGGTGCTTTAGCCACTGGTGATGCTCCGGCAATCAATTCGATCTCGAACTCTATGGCCCTATCAGGCATATGTCCAGGCAAATCTTCCGGGAAAACTTCGGGAAAGTCCTTAACTACACGAGTCTCTCCTAACTCGGGCCTATGCTTTTCCTTATCTAATGCATAAACAACGAAACCCTGGCAACTCCTCTTCAAAGCTCTTAGGGCTTTAACTTCTGAGATAATCGGATAACGACCCTTGCTAGGCTTGCATACGTTACCCTGAAACGTCTTAGCTGATTTTCCTGGGGCCTTAAAGATCACCCTCTTACCCCTACAATCCAAGTAGACATAATTCTTGGACAACCAGTCCATACCCAGGATAACATCGAAATCCGAGAAATCCAACACCGTCAAAGCATACTGGCACTTGTAAGTCCCAACTCTAATGTCAACTTGGGGTGTGACTTGAGCACATCTAGTGACTCTGCCCAAAGGTGTGGTTATACTCAAAGGTCTCTCCAATTCCTTAAGAGGTAGGTTCAACTTCTTAGCTATCTTAAAGGAAACAAAAGTCCCCGATGCTCCGCATCAAATAGCCGAAACTCGCTAGATTATCTATGATTATGGTACCTAACAAATGAATCTATTTAAGTACAAATATGTAATATCATATGCGCGCTATATCATATTAAATATCTATAATAAACACAAACACCGAAAAGTACCCGTCACCACAAGGTCATCTAACTCTTCCGGTTCTCGCATCCGCCGCGAAGACACGAACGGTTCTGCTACCCGTAGTACGATTACCCCGCCGGTTACCTCGTCCTCCTACTCGATTACCTTGAGAGAGCTTCTTAGGACACGCTCTCGAGTAATGTCCCACTTCCCCACGCGGGAAACAACTCACGCTACCCGCCATGCACTCTCCCGTGTGTGTCTTGTTACACTTAGCACAAACCGCCGGCGTTCCACTTGCCGAACTCTTCGTAGCCGGATTTCCTGCCCTCTTAACATTCTGCTGCGGTGCTCCTCTATTACTTCCTTGAAAATTTGAGAAAGACCTCTTATCTCCAACTACAACCGTCTGTCTACTGGCAAATCTCTCCACAGTCAAAGCTCTATCCATGACGCTTGCCATGCTCGTAGGTCTATCTCCTAGCATGCCCTTCGCCACCTCATGTGACAATCCTTCCATGAATTTATCAATCTTTTTCTCTTCACTTTTCATGATCTCAGGGTAGAATCTGCCCAACTCATGGAACTTCTGGGAGTACTGAGTCACCGTAGTATATCTCCCTTGTATCAAACTCAGAAATTCATTAGCCTTTGCATTCTGAGCTGTTCTAGGAAAGTATTCCTTGTAGAACAGATCTTTGAACACTGCCCAATCCGTGATCCTCGGATTAACCTGCTCATAAGCTTCCATCCAACTCTCTGCATTTCCGGCCAACAAGGAAATGGCTAAATGAGCCCACTCGGATTCTAGAGCTTTCATATTTCTGCACGCCTTCTCGAACCCACGAATCCATAAATCTGCCGCTGCTGGCTCAACATTGCCAAAGAATTCTGGCACCCTATGTTTCTTCATCTTCTCATACCAATCCACTGGTCTGTCATAACCCCCAAACTGATGATGCTGTACCGGCTGCTGAACTGGTGGGACATTCTGATACTGATAGTTCTGTTGGGGATGAGTGTAGCCAGGTGCTACAAAAGAATCCGACCTAGGTGGCGGTGGAGGTAGAACCGTCGGTTGCGGTGTAAAACTCAGCGGTGCAGAAGGAAACGTCGATACCTGTGGATAACTGAAAAACTGACTAGCCGGTGGATGAGAAAGTCCCAACCCGGTCCAACTCGTGGTCCTTGGAGCTGAAGTAGTAACCGGTATGCGGGTGTTAAACCGTGAAGGACCCCCTTGTTCCACCCTACCTCTGGTGACAATGTCTGGTCCCTGATTCACCCCACGCATGATGTTGTTCATAGACGAGGTGTTAACTTGGGAAACTGTAGGGCCCTGGGTATCTAGTCCACTTCTTCTCCTTCTCGGAATCACAACCTCGGTAAATCCTGCCTCAGCGTTTCCCGTCTGGGTGTTAGCTGCCTCGGTGTTACTCGTATTAGCTCCTCCTCTAGTAAGAACCATTCTGTAACTAAGAAAAGAGAAGGGGTTACTAAAGCTCTAAAACTTATCTTTAAGGAAGAAATCAAGTCCTACACAGCAAGGAAAACCTTTCTCTCTGATACCAACTGTAACGCCCCGTTCCCGGACACCGAGTCCTTATCCGGAAAGAGCGCTCGGCACATATATTATCAAATAAATTCAATAATATATGTAAGCCTTACGTCATACATCAGAACTAAAACGACACGGAAGATAAAACGACTCGGGAAAAAACAAAAGACAAAAGATCGAACACACGGTTTTCAATGCTGTGAAACTAAATCCAATAAAGAAAACTAATCATCCAACATTCAAATCCCAAAAGATCTCAAAAGAACTTAACCAGAACTAATCCAAAAGAAAGACAACATTGTTCAAACGTAAAACAACTGTTTTAAGAAAGAAACAACTAAAAGAACTAAGTCTTCAAAAGCTTCCTCTCAAACTTCATCATCAAAGAATTCGTCAACCGTAGCAACCTGTTCATCTTCTTTGGGGAAAGGGAAGACAAACACAACGTAACGGGGTAAGTACAAAAGTACTCGCAACGCGTAGAAGATCGTATAACTATGATCTCATAAAGAAATAAAAGCAACGCCGTCTTTTATTAATTCATTTCCGTTATTAACCCTAGCTAACTATCATATTATGTTCATAGCATAACATGAGGTTCCAAAAGGTATCTAACTTAGCTCAAGTTTGTTACATCATGAATAACAAGGGCACTACGCCTAGTAATAGGATGTACTAGGACAATCGGGTGCAACCTACTTAGAGACACGCTCTAGTAGCCCCGGGAATATCCGAGTCCCGATAGTGTGATAACCGGCGTAATGTACCGTACGCTTTATCTAGCCAATCGATTGACCGGCGTGGGTACAAGCCTACTTTGTCCGGTCGTAGAACACATCGCGATATTGTACTATGCCTTACCAAGCATTGCATGATGTTTAAGATTATTAATCTAGCACATACGTTTGATTAGATGTTTATCTAGCCACCTAAGTGTTTTCAAGTAAGCTCCCTCACCACTCCTACTCTCTTCCTAGACCACTAGACACAGACAAGGCCTAGCAATTACACAGACATCGATAAACTCTAGCTTATCGAAGCACAAGGCAAATCCAAAGCTTTCGATGGTCCCACACTTCGTCTTTTTAGGGAATCCATGTGGTGCCGGAACTAAACGCATCAAAAGCTAATTCAGAGCTTTGTCACATAAGGTTAAGCAGTAAATATGCTACTATAAAGCTTGAAACACATAAAAGAAAAACAAGATCGGAACAGGTCCCCCGTCCAAACGATTAAACTTGCCGTACGATACGAGAAATAGCCGTACGGAAACAAAACTCATCCGTACGGATGAAACCAACACTCGGTCGACCGAATAGATAGGCTCGGTCGACCGAGCCTCCCGCTTGCACGGATACACGTTTTCTTGCACCACGAGGACAGCTTTTCGCACTCGCGTTTTCTACTCAAATTCAACCCAAACTCGACTTAAACGAATTAAAACCATGAAAAACAATCATACAAATTGCTCTACCACTTTACGAAACCTTAATCATACGATAAGAAAACCACGTTACCTTAATTGCGTGGTACAACGAACCAAAGCTTCAACCCGTCAAAAGTTTAACCTTTAAATCCAAACGTTAATGGATTTAAGGATTGTTGATATCAAAACGATCCTCGTCTCGCGGTGATCCTTTCTCTCTTGATGAGTCTGATGAAAAGAGCAACGGATTAGCCAAAAGCGAAAGCTTCTTCTCCCCCTTTTTTTTTTTCTCCTGCGCCTCTCTTCTCAAAATATGCGCCCTCTCTCTTTTTTTTTTTTGTCAAAAACAACTAGGTTAAAATTAGGATTAGTTTTCCTTTTATAATCCCAATTACCTAATTATTTAATTATTTTCCTTAAAAAAAAAAGATAAATCCTTGTTTATCCCTTTTTCTTTTTTTTTTTCCCTTTGATTTTCGAAAATCCTTTAATTAAAAAATAACATAATATTATGATTTTTGCTAAAATACCGAATTGCCTTTTTTCAAAAATCGGGATATTACATATATATATATATATATATATATATATATATATATATATATATATATATATATATATATATGTATTTTTTGGATCAAATAATTGCATTAGTCTACATCCATGCTTACATTAACTATTTTTTTTTTTTCTAAATCTTATTACCTTGAAATTGATTCAGAAAAAGCCTGTTGCTTGTATATGCCTCCTTAGACAATGGCCATCGATTATATCATCCTTCCCCAAATTGTTTTTGGGGAAATTGAAAATATATACTCATAAGAAAAAAAAAAAACTTTTTTTCTTTATAACCTACTTTTTTATTCATACAACCATAATCCCGTTAAAATTTCCACATGGCCGTGCTATTGTTTCATCGGGCCGGGATATTTTCACCAAGGTCCAATGCAAGTCTGGGCTAATATCCGGTTTCGATAAAAAAAAAAAATTCAGATTACGTCTATACTTTTGAAATTGTTGGAGTTCGGCTATTGGTGGAGTTCGGATCTCAACCTCTATACTTTTGAAATTGTTGACATTGCTGCCTTGTCATCTGGGCATTGATTACGTCATCTTGCACGGAAGCCGAGGTGTTTCTACCCACATATTCAAATTGGGACAGCTATCAATGCACTCGGACGGCATCCGAGGCACTATAAGGGGTTATTACCCCTACCATTTCATATCCACCATTCCCATCCATTTATTATATTAGAGGCTCGGGATTCCACTTCGCCGGTTACACTCTCTTCTTCAACCTTCCAACCTTGAGTGTCTTTTCCTTCTTTCATTCTATTTGATTTAAATTGGTTAATGAGGGCTGCTTCCCCGACTAGTAGTTCTATTGAGAGAGAGTTTGCATCTTCTTCTAAATCAGAATCTGAGAGTGGCCAGCCTAATATTAGACTTAGCACATAACCCTGCACCCCTAGGTTTCCCAGGTTGAAGAGGGTTAGAACATCTGATTGTAGATCCTCGTTTCACTCCCTCAACTTCGATTCCTAGGTCTTCGTCTGGAACTTCTCCGTTCATGTTATCCCTGAAAGCTTTTATGGCCACCAAAGAGCTTATCGGCAATCACGGTGTCAAATCCACTCTAACTCAGGTTGAATTCGACATTTCTTGTGAGACCTATGGGATACACATTCAGAGATACGCCCCTAGACTCCCTACGGCCCCTCTCATTTACGCTTACAAACCCCCGGAGGGATTTTGTATTGTGTACCTTGGTTATTTTGATGTAGGATTAAGACTCCCTTTTTGTCTAGCTCTTCTAGCCGTACTACGCTATTACGGTTTAGGGAGTGCCCAATTATCCCCCAATGGGCTTAGAGCCATTTTAGGGTTTGCAATTTGGTGCCGTCTTCTCGGCACTAAATTCTCAGTTTGGATTTTTAGACATTTCTTTCGGCATAAGAAAGTGAAGGATCTGAATGGGTGGTACTACTTCCCACGTCGCCTTGGTCCGCTGAAGGACATCTAAATCATGCCCAAAAGAAAGTCTTCCATTAAGGGAAGGAACTTTATGGTTACTTGTGTGGTTGTCAAGGCACCATCTACATACAATGTAATCAGACCTGCCTTGATCGACCTTAGAGTTGTGATCTCCTCAGCTCATGTTAGCATGAAATTCCCTACAATTGAAGGGGAAGTTGAGATCAAGTGTGACGCTGAAGCAGCCAGGAGTTGCTACACGGCCACCATCAATGGAAAGATAAGAATGCAGCAAGTACTCATAAAAGAGTTATTTCCAGATGAGAAAGAAAACGGTCTTCAAAGGACAAAACAGAAGCGACCAGTCTTTGGGAGGAGCAGTCGGGGTTAACTGTCGAGGTGGGCTCCTGGATCCCAGATAATCACAAAAAAGCCCTAGTCAAACTGTTGAAAGAATTTAGAGATGTATTTATTTGGAAGACGGAGGACATGTCAGGTCTGGCTCCTGAACTGGCCCTCACCAATTGAAGGTTGATCCAAGCAGGAGGCCTGTTTGGAAAATGAAAAGGACCTTCGCTCAGGAGCGAATTGTTGGTGTAAAAATAGAAGTAACCAAGTTACTTCAAGCAAATATCATTAGAGAAGTGATGTATCCAGACTAGCTAGCTAACCCAGTTCTGGTAAAGAAACCAGATGGTGGTTGGCGCATGTGCGTGGATTTTACCGACTTGAACAAGGCCTGCCCAAAAGGCTGATATCCATTACCCAAGATCGATAGGTTAGTTGACAGAACTATGGGTTTTGAAGTTTTTGCATTTCTAGACGTATATAAGGGGTACCATCAAATCTCTATGGCTCCTAAAAATGCAGAGAAAACTTTGTTTGTAACGTAGATCGGCACCTATTGTTATATAACAATGCCGTTTGGATTGAAGAACGATGGTGCTACATTTCAGCGAACTGTGAATAAGATATTCAGTGAACATATCAGAAGATGTATAAAAGTATATGTGGATGGTTCGCTAATCAAGAGCAGGTCTCTTGACCAGTATATGTTGGATGTTCGAGAAGTTTTTGGTGTGCTCAGGAAGACGTGTACATTCGGAGTCAGATCCGAAAAGTTTTTGGGATACATGATCTCCAAGGAATGTATTAAAGCAAATCTGGATAAAGTGGACGCATTGAAGAATATGTCCCCGCCAAAAAACATCAAGGAGGTACAATGATTAACGGGACATATGGCCGCGCTGAACGGGTTTCTCTCTAAATCGGCACAGCGTGCCTTACCCTTTTCACAATTTTGAGAAAAGCAAGTCCATTTAAATGGGACGTAGAGTGTCAAAAATCATTTGAAGAATTAAAGTCTTACCCGTCACATCTACCCCCGTTAGCTTCTCCTCGGGATGGAGAAGTTATATATATATATATATATATATATATATATATATATATATTTGGCAATCTGTGAGGAAACATTAAGCACTTGTTCGATAAGGGCAAACACGATGTGCGTAAGCCTATCTTTTATGTGAGCAAAGCGTTACATAGGCCAGAGGTCAGATATTCCGGCGCGGAAAAGCTATCCTTAGCTTTGGTTCATGCTTCAAGGAAATTAAGACCATACTTTCAAGCACATCTGATAGTTGTGGTGAAGGACCAGCCACTTCGTCAAATATTGGTGCGACCTGATAGTTCAGGTAGGTTAGCGAATTGGGTAGTGGAATTGGCAGAGTATGATCTGTAATTCTGCCCCTAAACTACGATCAAGGCAAACAATATCCACCGAGCAAGATTAGCCGAGCAGCCAAGCTGAACTGTGGACGTTATATGTTGATGGAGCAGCCAACAAAGCAGGAGCATAGGCAGGTCTCCTACTCATCAGTCCTAAAGGGGAAGAGTTCCCCTATGCTTTACGATTCGGGTTCCAAGCTACAAATAATGAGGAAGAATATGAAGCCCAAATTACCGGGCTCCGATTAAAAGTGAAGCCAGGAGCAAGGAACCTGCAGGTTTTCAGTTACTCCCAACTTGTGGTGAATCATATTAAGAGAGAATATGAAGCCAATGAAGAATTATTTGGCTGTGGCCCAGTCGTTACCACCAAGTTTTCAGAGTGTACAGATAGAGCAAGTAACCCAAACTTAGAACAAGAGGACGGATGCACTTTCAAAGTTAACATCCAATTATGGGACCAATAAGAATGTGCTAATAGAACAACTCATAGAGCGCAGCTACGATCAATAGGTAGTTCAGCCAATCACTCAAGTGAGCACTTAGATGGATCCGATTGTATCCTACCTGAAGGATGGAGTCATTCCCGCTGATAAGTCCCAAGCTCGAAAATTAAAGCTCTTGGCGAGAAGGTATTCCCCATTCAATGAGATCCTGTATAGAAAATCATTCATAGCTTCATGGCTCAGATACGCCTCAGAAGAAGAAGGAAACTATCTCCTCCGAGAAGTCCATCTAGGGATCTGTGGAAACCACGCTAGAGCTCAAACTTTGGCCCGAAAATGTCGTTTAGTTGGCTATTATTGGCAACCTAGCAGAGCACGTGCTAAAATGTAGGCCTTGCCAGTTGCACGATAATCTATCCCATCAGGCTTCCCAAGCTATGGTCCTGATCGCATATCCATGGCCCTTTGTTCAATGGGTCGTTGATCTGGTCGGACCACTTCCCTAAGCTCCGGGAAATCTGAAGTTTCTGGTCGTGGCAGTCGATTACTTCACCAAGTGGGTGGAGGCAGGCTTGAACTACGATCACCGCGTAGGCTATCCATAAATTTATTTGTAAAAACACAATTTGTAGGTATAGTATTCCTAAATCTCTGAGCTCCAATAACGGAACACAGTTTGAAGACAGAACGGTATGAGCTTGGTGTGCCGAACTGGGAATAACGCAGCATTTCACGTCCGTTGGCCATCCTCAAGCGAATGGTCAAGTGGAACAAACTAATAGGTAGATGAAGACAGGCTTAAAAAAAGACTTGAGGAAGAATGATAGGACTAGGTTGAGCATTTACCCAACATATTAGGGGCGTACATGACAACGCCAAACTCCGCCATAGGATAAACACCTTTCTCCTTAGCATATGGGAGTGAAGTCATAATTCCATCAGAGATTGGCCTCCATTCACCTTGGTCAGAACTTTACAGAGAGGCAGAACGGGAAACTGAGCTCAGACACCAAAGATGATCTGGAGGAAGTTAGGGATGTGTCCTTCATCAGGATGGCCAATTATAATCCAAGAATTTCTCAGTACTACAACTCAGAGTTAAATACTTCTATTTTAAGGAATGAGACTTAGTGTTGAGGAAGAACGAGGAAAGAAGGCAAGGCCCATGAGGCAAAATCAATCCGAACTGGAAAGGGCCCTATAAAGTGTTGAAAGTCCATGGCAAAAGAGCATACCAGTTAGCTAATGCAAATGGCAGGACCATACCATGCAGCAGGAACGCCAACAACTTGCAAAGATTTATGTCTAGGACAGGTTCCAGGCTTATATTATATTATTTACCCTTTGTTATTTTATTCTATTCAATAAGATGTATAAACATCAGATCATTTCAATAAACTTCATTTTGTAGTTCTATGTGTTGGTCCCTTGAAAAGGCTTTGGTTAAGTTTAGGGGGGGTGAATAAACTTAACACTTAAAACTTTTGGAGTTAACAAACTCGAAGTTCGCAGCCCGCCGATCGCTTTGCGCAGTCCGCGACGACTCAATAGTCCGCGACGGCTCGCAGTCCGCCGACGGTTGAGTTTACTCAATTTGTTGCGGCGAGAATATATTCAAGTTAAGCCATATTACTTGTTGTTAAAGTATGATACCAAGTATTAGATACTCAGTAGTGTAAGTGTGTGATTCAGTTGCTAGATTTAGTAGGTTGATATGCTAAGTATACTAAATGCAGAATTTAAGTGCAAAAAGTAAGTAGGCAGTTTTTATAGTGGTTCCAGGTGGTGTAATCCTGTCACTCAACTCTTCTCCTATGATGTTGGAGGAAATTCACTAGATATCTTTGAGGTTGCAGTTACAAAAATCCCTAAGTTGCTTGTCCTTCACCAATGACTATGGCTTCACAAACTGAACACTTGGAACATGTAGGATTGCTGCTCCAAAGTCTTCCACTGGTCCTTGAAGGGTAGGATTGCCTCTTCACCAGCTCCACCACAAACAACAGTTCTTGACACACAAAGATGCTTCACTGTCTTCAGCAGGTTTCTTGTAAAAGAAAGTGTGAATCAAGTAAGTGATTCAGCTTTCACCAGCTTGATCAGGATGAAATGATCAGCAGCTTGATATCTTCAAGTGTGTAAACTTGATGTAGCTTGATGCAGCTTGATAGCAGATTACACTTGAAGAGATTTACTGGATCGGCAGATTTAAGTTCAGTAGGGTCAGCAGGGTGACTTCTTGATAAGAATTTGAAGCTCAAGATTAATTGCTGTTTTTTTCTTCCCAAAAACCATCCTCTGTTTGTATAACAGGGTTCTTCTATTTATAGGTGAGAATTCTTGTGACTTATGTTTGAAATTCAAACATAGCCGTTTCAGATTTGTCCCTTTCATGACTTGCATTCAGTCCCTGCACATAGTACGACACTCGTCACCGCTTTTTGTCGGTTTGACGATCGTCCACCCTTTGACTTGTATTCAGTGGATAAAGCTCTGTTTCTTTCCAACGTTCTTTTAATCTTGACCATTGATTTGTTGACAAAATCAAGAGTTGTTATCTGTCCTTTTCTTTGTAATCTTCCAATGTAACCTTTGATTAAATCGAAATATTTATCCAGCAGGTTCCTATGTGTACAAGACTGCTGAGATACAAATCAATCAGCTGACCAAAGTTGCTGTGTTTATAAAACACTGCAGCTGACTTCTCTTATATCTAACTTTTTATTATGAAGTTAGATTACACCATTTTGATCATAACCAAGTTCCAATCACCACTTTACTTATGGTACTTAGACCTTGTACACAAGGTATATGTAATCAATTTAGGTCATCACAGACTTCCCTAAATTCTGATTCTATATCCTTGACTTTAACTACTAAGTTTGATCCCTTAGCCTTCAATAATTGAGTTTGAACCCTTAGCCTTTAGTCTTCAGCAGGTTCCTAAACTAGTCTACTGACTCAGGTACCTTACTGACCTAGACAGGTCTGCTGATGATAGTCAGCTGACCAATTACAGTGCTTGTTTGATCAAACCTATACAAAGATCAAACTCTAATAAGCCTATACATTTGATCTAGACATCTTTTTGCCTTTGCTCTATAACAGCTAGTCTGGCACTCATCACTAAAACTTAAAATAAGTCCAACAATTTCCCCCTTTTTGGTGATGATGCCAATACCCTCCTTACAGCAAAGCAAAAAGAGTGAAAAACAAAAACAGAACAAACTCAGTCATTTCTCATTATAATCAGTTTGCTCAAAAATTATTACAATCTAGATTCAGCAAAAATAAAGCAGGTGTAAGTATGCTGATCTAGTTCCTCCTTTCTCTTTCTTGTCTTTCCTTCTCTTGCTGCTCTTGATATTCCATTATATCTATAAACATTTCTCTCATCCATTGATTTTCAATAAGGGAAAAATCAATGTAGGGGTTCACTTCCTTCCACCATTTCCATGCCTCTGGTAAAGTTAGGTTGATTTGATTTACTCTGAAACCTAGACGCATGTATAAACTTTTGAACTTATCCAATGATTCCCTTGTTGATGTGGTAGGGAGACTTCTTCCACCTCTGTGTGAAGATCTTAGAGCTTTGACTCTGGCTTCCCAAAATTCTAGTCCTAAAAACAAATTTAGCCCTTCATGAAAGCCTTTATAATGATAAGGTCTCCTCTTATTGTAATATAGCTTTTTGTATTCCTTGAAGAGATCATCAGTTAGTGGAAGTCTGCCAGGTGCAGGTTCTCTAAATGCATTGGTGTCAGCCTCCCATCTTTTTTGTGCACAAATCCTAGCAGCCTCTTTTACTACAGCTGTCTGGCTCTCTTCCCCCTTATTGACCTCATCAACAAAACGGGACAGCAGGCCATGAACACTCTCCTGTGTGATCACTAGATTATTCAGTTGACCTTCCATGATTTCATTTCTAGTGTCAACTACAGTGATCCTTCCTTCCATTGTCTGATCCAGTAGATTGATCCTCTCAGTAATCTTAGGATCCAATCCATCAGGGTGAGATGTTCCAGCAGGTTCAGCCACAGCAGGCTTAGGTGCATCATCAAGCTTATCTAGTTTTTGGTGAATGGATGCAAACTGTTCTTTCAAGAACTCCTCCTTCAATGTATTGCCCTGTTTTATTCTCTTCACATCTTGGGCAAGGTCAGCAAGAGCATATTGAGTGGAAGTGATGGTGGAAGCAACTGTTTCAGTAGTCCTCCTTCTATTTTCCACCAAGTTCAGCAAATCTTCAAATCGTTGCTCTTGTCTGTCAAGTTGATTTCTTAATCTTGCAATGTCATTTCTTACTATCCTCAACTCATCCAATACTTGTGCTGGTACTCCACCAGCCAATCCTCCAGCCATATGTCCAGCATATTCATCAACAGGCTCTTTAACATTGTATTGTGCCCTCTGTCTGCTGACAACCATGGCCCTGCTCATATCCCTTCCAGCAGGGTTAGGACCTTGGAACTCTTCCAGAATTGGATCTAGGACAGGTTCCTCAAAGTTTGGTACAAATGTCTGTTGTGGATCACCAGCAATAGGTTCTTCCTCAGGCATTTGAAACTCCTCATCACTGAAGTCATAGTCCAACAGCTGTTCATCCTCATCAATAATAGCAGTCTGCTGACTATCCTTCCCTTCAGTGTCCTTTCCTCCAGTAGGATCTACTACAACAGCCTGTTCTTCAGCAATTATAGGGGTTTCCTCCAAACTCATAGTGAGTTCCAACCTTTGTCCAGGTGCTGTTTGAGCCTCAGCAACCTGTACCACCAGTTCCAACCTTTGTTCATGTGCTGTTTGTTCCTCAGCAGCCTGAACCTCCTCAAAACGTAATTGTGAGTCTTCAAAACCCATCACCATGTCCAGTCTTTATCCAATCAATGTCTGTTCCTCAGTGATTAGGACTCATTCCTCCACACAAATGAAAGGAAATACAACCATGTTTTCCTCTAGAAAACCTCTGGCATCAGCAATCTTTTGTAAAGTTTCAGCAGATTTTGATAGAGTGCCCTGAGTGTCAATCCACTCTTGATATTGAATTGAATCTTCAGAACTGACATCAGGCTCACTATGTTCAATAACATTCTCTTCATCCAAATCTTCAGTCTGCTGATCCTCAGGATTCACATCAGACTCCACGGTCTTGAATGTGCCAGATGTACCAACCAACCTATTACCCCCAAGATTTATGCCTTCATTGATCAGAGCTTCCAAATCATCTATAGTGAGATCCTCCAGATCTTCATCCATTTGACCAGTCTGTTGACCCTCAGCAGACTTACCAGCATCAGTTGACTGCTCTACTCTTGGTTCATCTAATAATGCAGTTCCACTGGCCTCTCCTTGACGTGGGGGATGACCATCATCAGAGTCAGATGATGATGAATCATCACTGTCTGGTCCATCTCTAGAATCCTTGAATTTGATACTTTCTTCCTTCTTTTGTTCATCAATGAGTTCCATCAGTCTCATTCCCAGCAAAGAATTATCAACCAGATCAAGTAGGTTCTCCACTCCTAACTTTTCAAAGGCCCACTCCTCAAAGTCTGTCATTGGCTCAGCAGCTGATTTTTGTCTCTTGTAAAACCCAAACTTCCACTGAAAGTAATCAGCCATCAGCTGAAGCTTAGGATCAACATACCCTTCTTTCTTCTTCTTCTCCTTCCTTTCAAAGGGCATAGTTGGCTTTCTTGGAGCTGGTTGTTCAACTTGTTGTCCTCCAAAGGTCTCAACAAGAAGATTCAAAGTTTCTTCAACAGATGCATCTAGGTCAGTAGGTTTCTCAGATTGTACATTTGTACCTACCACCTCCATCTATTTCACACTTGGTTCCCCATGACTTACATGCTCATCAGCAGGGTTAGCAACATATTGCTCTTCCCCCTGAACTATTGCTGAACTGGCAGGGTCTTGTACTGTTGTTTCAATTTCCACAGCAGGTGCAGATTCAGCAGTCTGCTGTGGCTCTTCAGCAAGTTGCTCAACAAAAACTTCTACAGCTTCAGTAGGCTCAACAGCCTTTTGAGGGGAGGATTCAATAACTACTTCAGCAGGCTTAAGTACAGCAGTCTGCTGTGTTCCTTCAATGTGTTGCTCAACAACAACACTAGGACCAGTAGTAGGTTCAACAACCTCTTCCTCAACTTCCCTTTGAGCCTCCAGAATCCTCAACTGTTTTCCTTTTCCATGCTTCTTTTTCTTTGCTATTTCTTTCATCCTCTTGGAAGGTTGTTCAGCTTCAACCTAGTAGATTTTCTCTTTCTATTGTCTTCTTTTTTATGCTCTTTCAAAATATCAGCAGCAGACTTCTTCCTTATAACTTCAACAGGGTCAGTAACTTCAACTTCAACTGGACCCTCAGTAGACTCAGTAGTCTCTGCTGTTTGCTTCCTTGTTTTTCTAGGCTTTAACATCTCTGTGATCTTTTTGGTGTCAGCAGCCTTTCTTTTCTTCTTAACTCTTTTCGATGTGGCAGGTTGCACATCATGTCTAAACTTTGTTCTCTCTTCTTGTCCATCACCATTGTCATCACCATCATTATCACTTTCAGTTGCCTCCTCATCTTCATCTTCATCATCATCTAATCCAGGAATATGAGTAGTAACTTCCGGCTTGTATATGGATTTATTGATTCTCTCAGATTCAACATCAGGTATTTGAAAATGATTCAACAAGGTCTGAATTATTAGACCTAGAGGTTTGGTTTTAGACTTCCTTACACCGTCTCTGTCTCTAGTAAACACCTTCTTCATATAATGTATAAAGAATTCAGCCCAATCAAACTTCATACTTCTGCAGATGATGATCAATAGGTCTATTTTAGGTCCAGGCAGTGTATCTAGACTCCTACTGAATCCTAGAATATTTTTGGCTATAATCTTGCTCAGCAGATTATATACATATCCAATGTACCTCACATTGATGCTTAGAGATGATGTAATGGACTCATTTGTCTTTATTGCATCAACAAACTTCATCCTTGGCAGGTTCATCATTTCTTGATTGGTAGGAGCACCATTTCCAGGTCCAAAATGAAACATTACTCTCAGTAGATCTGAAGTGATTTCAATCTCTCTGCCATTAACTATTGTAGTGAAGGCTTCTCTACCTTCATATATAACTATGTTAATCCAGAATTCCAAAACGTTGACATATGAAATTCTCTCCAATCTTCTATTGATAACAGTTTCTAAGCCAACAACCCTTCTGATTCATCTTCCAATGTTGATAGCTAGCTCAGTAGTGTGACAGTCAGTAACATAACCTCTCACACTCTGACTTGATCCAATCTGAACATCACTTTTATCTGCCATTTTTTATTGAAAAAGATGAAGAAGAAAGATAGAGAATCTGTGTTCACACTGTATATTCTCAGAGAAAAACAATATGAAAAGTTGTAAGTATCTCCTTTGCATGTAATGGTAGATATATAGGGACAAGTGGTTGAAACTGTCAGAAAACGTACTGTACACGTACCGTAGCATTAACCACGATTAAAGTTGGAATTAATGAGATCTTGCCACATGTCCCAATAGCTTTCCATGACGAGTTGTAACCATTGGATATTATAACTGCGGTTATAAAGATAAGATAAAAATCCCGGTTATTTGCTTTTTGACTTTCATTAAGTTTGACTGTGTAACGTATGTCTCAGCAGCCTTGTCATCAGTATACTTGGCTTAGCAGTCTGCTGACAAAGATACCTCGCCTGCTGACAAAGTCACTATGCTGATCTTCAATTCTTCTTGTTTTGTCCAACTGATAATACAAGATGAAGTTAAATACCAATGACTGATCTGTCAAGTGAGCTCACCCAACAGGACAAAGACCAATCCCCTTGGCAACTTCATTTGCTCAATTGTCCAAACATAAATAAGTACATGGAATTGTTGATACCAATGACTAATATGCTAAGTGAGCTCACCCAACATAGCAAAGACTAATCCCCTTGGTGAATTCCAATACACTTCTGATAAAAAAATGTATCATTCAACTTTTATAATTCCAAGTTCAGTCCTTAGTTTATCAAATCTTTCACTATCCAATGGTTTTGTGAAAATATCAGCAAGTTGATCTTCAGTAGGTTTGTAAAGAACCACCACATCTTTCTTTTCAACATGATCTCTTATGAAATGATGTCTCACATCAATATGCTTGGTTCTTGAGTGCAAAACAGGATTTTCTGTGATTGTAATTGCACTTGTGTTTTCACACATTATAGGAATTTCTTTTTCTTCTATTCCATAATCCCTTAACTATTGTCTTAAGCAAAGTATTTGTGCACAGCAACTTCCAGCAGCAATATATTCAGCTTCAGCAGGTGGAAGTTGATATAGAATTATGTTTCTTGCTGAACTAGGAAACCAGTCTATTTCCCATCAACTGACAGATTCCTGTAGTGCTTTTTCTATCAATCTTGCATCCAGCATAATCAGAATCTGAGTGGATATAACCTTGAAGCTTCCATCCTTTGAATACCATATCCCTACATCCAAGGTCTCTTTTAGATACTTGATAATCCTTTTGACTGCAGCTAAATGACTTTCCTTAGGTTTTTATTGAAATCTTGCACAAACACCTACAGCAAAGGATATATCAGGTCTGCTGGCAGTTAGGTACATCAGACTACCTATCATCCTTCTGTATAAGGTTTGATCAACATCTTTGCCATCTTTGTCTTCATCCAATCTAATGTTTGTACTCATAGGAGTTGATACCTTGGTGCTATTTTCCATACCAAATTTCTTCAGTAGCTCATTGGTATACTTGGTTTGATGAATGAAGATTCCATCTTTCATCTGTTTGACTTGTAATCCCAAGAAATAGTTCATTTCTCCTATCATACTCATTTGGAATTATTCATCAGATTAGCAAACTTTTCACATAGTAATTCATTTTCAGAACCAAAAATTATGGTATCAACATAAATCTGTACCAGCAGGGTGCTGTCTCCTTCATTGATTCTGAAAAGAGTCTTGTCAATGGTATCTATGGTAAAACCATTGTCCACCAAGAATTGAGATAGGGTCTCATACCATGCTCTTGGTGCTTGTTTCAGACCATAAAGTGCTTTATTAAGTCTATACACTTTATCTTCTTGATTTTTAACTTCAAAACCAGGAGGTTGCTACACATAGACCTCCTCTTCCAGAATGCCATTCAAAATGCACTTTTGACATCCATCTGATATACTTTGAAGTTTTTATAAGCAGCATATGCCAAGAATAACCTGATAACTTCCAATCTTGCAACAGGGGCATATGTCTCATCAAAATCTATTCCTTCTGTTTGAGAATAGCCTTTTGCCACTAGTCTGGCCTTATTTCTCACAATGGTACCAGATTCATCCAATTTTTTTTTCTGTATACCCATTTTGTACCAATTATGTTTTCATGATTAGGCCTTTCCTTTCAAATTCATTGAGTTCTTCTTGCATAGCAATTACCCAATCTGGATTTGATATTGCTTCTTCAACAACTTTAGGTTCCATTTGAGATAGAAAACATGTAAACATAGCTTCTAATTGTCTTCTAGTCCTCACACCTTGCTGTATATTGCCAATAACTTGCTCAGCAGGGTGATCCTTTAACCATTGTGGATTTTGGTTAGATTGATTCTCAGGAACATCATCTTTAGTAGGGTCTGCTGTAGCTTCAGGAGGTTCGGCAGATCCTTGAACTGCTTCAGTTGTTGCATCAGTAGTGTCACTAGCAGGGGCAGAGTCAGAGATTTTTAACTCATTAATCCTTTCCAAAACATTAATACATTCTGGATCAGTGACTTGTTGATTCTCAGCAGGTTGTGAAGCTTCATCTTCCATTCCAGTGAACTTAGGTTCATCAAATACAACATGTATTTTTTCTTCATGTTTCAGTGTCCTTTTGTTCAGTACCCTGAATGCCTTACTGACTGAAGAGTATCCCAAGAAAATTCCTTCATCTGATTTTGGTTGGAATGTCTTCAATTGCTCCTTATGATTTAATATAAAATATTTTCTTTCAAATGGATGGAATAGGATATATTAGGTTTCCTTCCATTCCAAATCTCATAAGGTGTCTTCAGCAGCTTATTGTTTACTGAGGTTCTATTTTGTGTATAGCATGCTGTATTAACTGCTTCAGCCCAATATCTTTCAGGTAATAATGCTTCACAAATCATAGTTCTTCCTGCTTCTTTTAAAGTCCTGTTTCTTCTCTCAACAACCCCATTTTGCTGAGGTGTACCAGCAGCAGCTAGTTGATATAGTACACCATTCTGCTCACAATATTCTCTTATAACTTTATTAAGAAATTCAGTACCCTTATCTGATCTGATCTTTACTACTGTCAAACTTTTCTCATTTTGCAATCTCTTCAAAAGTTTAGGCATCTTTTGAAGTGTTTCACTTTTCTTGTTCATGAATACTACCCAAGTGTACCTTGAATAATCATCCACAACTACTAAAGTGTATTTCTTTCCTGTCACACTTGTTGGTGTTACTGGTCCAAATAGATCCATGTGCATCCGCTCCAAAACTCTTTTTGTTGATTGCTTAATCTTTGACTTGAAGCTTGATTTTGTTTGTTTACCTTGCTGACAAGCATCACATATAGCATCCTTCTTGAATGTGATTTCAGGTAAACCAATTACAAGTTTCTTCTTCACCAACTGATTGATATCATCAAAGTTTATATGATTCAACTTCTTATGCCATAACCAATTAAGTTCTGACTTGGTATGCACAATCAGGCATGTCTCTGGAACAGCAGTAGACCAATCCACAACATACATGTTTTGTTGTCTTCTTCCAGCCAACACAACTTGATCACCTCTTTCACTAATGACAATACAAGTGCCTTTGTGAAAAGTGAACTTGTAACCCATGTCATAAAATTGTCCAATGCTCAGTAGGTTGTAGTCCAGTCCTTCCACAAATGCAACATTCCTGATTGTTAATCCATTTCTCACAAGTGTGCCATATCCTCTTGTATATCCTGGTGTGTTCTTGTTGCCAAAATTCACTCTTGGACCATCCTATGCCACAAAATTTGACAAACAGTACTTATTCTTTGTCATATGTCTGGAACATCCACTGTCAAAGTACCAGACACCCTACAAAACAAAGTTAATGCATTTTAGGTACCCAAAACTATTTGGGTCCATAGTGGTCAGTGGTAAGCATGACCCTTGGCAAATTTCCATAAGGTCTTCTCTGAAAAGTGTCATACTTTTGTTCATACATGCATTCTACACATCCATAAGGTCTAACATTTGGTTGTGTAGGATTCACGTATGCTTTTTGGCCTTTTGGTATGTAATGCTGTTTGAAGTGATTTCTATTGTTAGAGGCACTAGCATAACCATTAGTTTGCTGTCTGTTAGGAACAGCCCTGTAATATGGAGTCTGCTGAGTTCCCTGCTTAGGTCTTGTATAGGTCCTCTGCTGAGTCCATTGCTGAGGTTTTACCATATCAACATGGTTATTTCTATTGTTTCTAGCAGTAGGTGCAGGAATATTCCAATCATCATCAGTAGGGAATAGTCTACCTTTCCCCCTGAGATAAGTATCCCTTGAATGATTGACATTTTTAGGTTTAGGATTCTTATCCTTGAAATATTTCTGATTTTTACCTTTTTGTGGTCCAGCAGACTTGGTAGCAGGTCTGCTATCAGTAGGTCTAGAAGGTACAACAGTCCTACTTTTAGATTTATTCTTTTTGTTAGGTGCTGTTGACCTTTTTGACTTTTGATTTTGCTTTCTTGAAGTCTTCACGGTACGCTTCACTGCCTCAGCAACCTTTTTTTGGGAGTTGAATCTTGTGCAGGCACAAACTTAGGACCAATTCTGGTACTAGGTTCAGTAACCTTGCTAGATCCACTCTTATTAGATTGTTGAGTTCCAAATCCAAGGCCTGTTCTATCACCATAAGACTTTCCAGATTTGAATGCAGTGGAGGAACAAGATTGTTCAGCAGATTCAACAGCTACTGAATGTACAGCAGACTTGTGTTGATTCTATTCAACCTCTTTTTCCTTACCCATGAGAATTCTCAATTCAACTTTTAACCTTTCAACTTCTGATTGAAGAGCTTCTTTTTCTGCCTTCACAATCTCATAACCAGATTGTATTATCCTCAGTTGATTAAGGATGACATCCAAAGTTTCTTCATTGTCAGGATTTTTAGGATTTGAACCACAAGTTGATTCACAATCACTTTCAGCAGGAGTGTTTATAGATACAGATTTGTTTACCTCCTCTGTTTCATCCATATTTGCCATTAAAGCATAATCATCCATATCGGCAACAAGTGAAGTATCATCATATTCATTTCCTTTTTCTAATTCTACTTCATATCCTGATTCATCTTCGGCAACCATAGCCTTCTTGCCAGATCTTCTTTGTTGACTTTTACTCTTTAGTAGGTCTGGACAATCAGGTCTGAAATGTCCAGGCTTCTTGCAATTGAAGCAAAGATAATCAGGTTCCTTCTTCTGTTTTAGTTCAGGACAGTCAGGTTTGAAGGGTCCTGGTTTCTTGCATTGATAGCACAAGTAATCATTGTCCTTCTTGGATTCTTCTTTCTTCTTTTCACTAAACTTCATTGTGAAATTCCTTGGAGAACCCCTTCCATTTTTCATCATCCTAATTTTCTTGCTCAGTAGGGCAATTTGCTCTTGCATCTCATCCAGTAGATCATCTTGTGCTCCTAATGTTTCTTCTTGATGTGTAGCAGCCAATGCAGTGGTCTTTGGTTCTTCTTTTTCAGTCTTAGGTACAAGTTTCTTACTGAATTCATAGGCCTTAAGATCTGAAAACAATTTGAAGGTGTCCTCTTCATGTAGACTTCTCATTTCTTCTATTGCAGTCACCTTCATTTCCCAAACTTCTTTTGCAGGTAATGCTTCCAAGATATTTGAATTGATTTCTTCTTTTGAGTACTTTACATTCAGTAGGGTGAGTTCATCCATGATAGCATTGAATCTTGATTCCATTTGCTCAATGGTTTCATTGGGTTTCATTTTAAAATCTTGAAACTTCTTTTTGGCCACACTAATCATGTTTTTCTTGATTACATCAGTGCCTTCACAGATTAACTGTAACTTGTCCCAAAAATTCTTTTGCAGTCTTGCAATATTTCACTTTCATGTACATATTGCTATCCAAAGTTCTGTATATGATATCATTAGCAATATTGTTGAGGTTAGCTCTTTTTCTATCTTCAGAATTCCATTCTCTCTTTGGTTTTGAAATGTACTGTGTTTCATTTCCCACTATTATTGACTTGGTGATTTGTAGTGGTCCATCTGTCAGCACATCCATCATCTCATCATGTGTTGCAGCTAGAAATGCATGCATACGACGTTTATACTCATCAAAATGATCTAAAGAACACATCAACATTGTTCTAGCATACTGGTTGTTATCCATGATGCAAAGCTTTGAAAATCAGAAACTTGAAGAAGTTTTCAAAGTATTTGCACAAGCACAACAAGTAGCATTACTTCAGAACAGAAGCACTGCCCCGATACCAATTGTTGGTCCCTTGAAAGGGCTTTGGTTAAGTTTAGAGGGGGGGTGAATAAACTTAACACTTGAAACTTTTGGAGTTAACAAACTCAGCAAGTTTAGTAGCCTGTTGACTGCTCAGTAGTCTGCTGACCACTCAGTAGTCTGCTGACAGTTGAGTTTACTGAATTTGTTGCATCGGAATATATTCAAGTTAAGCCTTATTACTTGTTGTTAAAGTATGATACCAAGTATTAGATGCTCAGTAGTGTAAGTGTGTGATTCAGTTGCTAGATTTAGTAGGTTGATATGCTAAGTATACTAAATGCCGAATTTAAGTGCAGAAAGTAAGTAGGCAGTTTTTATAGTGGTTCCAGGTGGTGTAATCCCGTCAGTCCACTCTTCTCCTGTGATGTTGGAGGAAATTCACTAGAGATCTTTGAGGTTGCAGTTACAAAAATCCCTAAGTTGCTTGTCCTTCACCAATGACTATGGCTTCACAAACTGAACACTTGGAACAGGTAGGATTGCTGTTCCAAAGTCTTCCACTGGTCCTTGAAGGGTAGGATTGCCTCTTCACCAGCTCCACCACAAACAACAGTTCTTGACACCCAAACATGCTTCACTGTTTTCAGCAGGTTTCTTGTAAAAGAAAGTGTGAATCAAGTAAGTGATTCAGCTTTCAACAGCTTGATCAGGATGAAATGATCAATAGCTTGATATCTTCATGTGTGTAAACTTGATGAAGCATGATAGCAGATTACACTTGAAGAGATTTACGGGATCAGTAGCTTTAAGTTCAGTAGGGTCAGCAGGGTGACTTCTTGATAAGAATTTGAAGCTCAAGATTAATTGCTGTTTTTTTCTTCCCAAAAATCATCCTCTGTTTGTGTATCAGGGTTCTTCTATTTATAGGTGAGAATTCTTGTGACTTATGTTTGAAATTCAAACATAGCCGTTTCAGATTTGTCCCTTTCATGACTTGCATTCAGTCCCTGTACATAGTACTGACACTGTCAGTCTACTTTTTGTCAGTTTACAGACTGTCCACCCTTTGACTTGTATTCATTGGATTAAGCTCTGTTTCTTTACAAAGTCCTTTTAATCTTGACCATTGATTTGTTGACAAAATCAAGAGTTGTTATCTGTCATTTTCTTTGTAATCTTCCAATGTAACCTTTGATTAAATCGAAATATATATCCAGCAGATTCCTGTGTGTACAAGACTGCTGAGATACACATCAATCAGCTGATCCAAAGTTGCTGTGTTTATAAAACACTGCAGCTGACTTCTCTTATATATAACTTTTTATTATGAAGTTAGATTACACCATTTTGATCATAACCAAGTTCCAATCACCACTTTATCTATGGAACTTAGACCTTGTACACAAGGTATATGTAATCAGTTTAGGTCATCAAAGACTTCTCTAAATTCTGATTCTATATCCTTGACTTTAACTACTAAGTTTGATCCCTTAGCCTTCAATAACTGAGTTTGAACCCTCAGCCTTCAGCCTTCAGTCTTCAGCAGGTTCCTAAACTAGTCTACTGACTCAGGTACCCTACTGACCTAGATAGGTCTGCTGATGATAGTCAGCTGACCAATTACTATGCTTGTTTGATCAAACCTATACAAAGATCAAACTCTAATAAGCCTATACATTTGATCTAGACATCTTTTTGCCTTTGCTCTATAACAGCTAGTCTGGCTCTCATCACTAAAACTTAAAATAAGTCCAACACTATGTATATGGTTTAATTAAGTTTGCAGGCTAATTATCACTTTTTGAACTGAGCTCTGCAGGTCAGACTCGGTAAGTTTGCAAAAGGCAAACTTTCTAAGTCTACGGGACGGACTATTCGACTCGAACGTCACATGCCGGATAAACCTAACAGTTAGTCAAGTCTTCAAATAGACTTTAATTGAACTCCAAAGGTCGGATAAACCTAACAGTTAAGTCTTCAAATAGACTCTAACTGAACTCCGAATGTCAGATAAACCAATCAGTTAGTCTTCAACTAGACTCTAGCTGTGATGAAGTTTATAGAATTATCAACTGAAAGTAAAATAAGTAATTATTATTGATAATCTGAAAATTACAAGTTGGATTACAATGCAGCTGATCATGGGGTATTTATAGCTTCATACACCTCATTGATCAGTTGGAAGGAAGTTATAAACGGTTACAACAAACTTATAACAGAATCTACATTATACTTAGCAGACTGCTGTGTATCTACACTGTCAGCGGGCTGCTATGTGTCAGCTGACTATGTCAAGAGATTACACTTAGCACTCAACATTCCCTTCAGCCTTTATACCATAACACCCCCTCAAGCTGAGAGTGGCACATGAACAACTTGCACTCAGTATTCCCTTCATCTACTTGATCTCTGAAAGATTTTTGAAATTCCCAATTTGTCTAGTAGATAGGAGAAAATAGGTGCATCTAAGGCCTTGTGAATGTTGGTCCCTTAGAAAGGCTAACACAAGTTTAGAGAGGGGGGGGGGGGGGGGGTGAATAAACTTGTCACCAAGAACCTAACTGAAAACTGAGTCTAGTGCAGATTGATTAATAATTAAGGTTCAGTTTTTAACTTGTGTGGAGTTGAGCCGACAAAGCTGATTTTAAGTCAAACTGACTTATACAAAACTGAGTCAATCGGCTACGCATATAGATTTTAGCCTTTATCTGGATCTTGTTATTCTATAAGAAAAAGCTGTATGCAAAACAGAATTCTGGTGAATGTCAGGTTGTGAACCGTGTGTGCTTATAACAATCAATTTCAGTATGTTGTATAACAAATATAAATACTGTAAAGTAAATAATAGAATTTAAATGCGTAAAGTAAGTAGAGCAAGAATTATAGTGGTTCCAGGTGGTGTAATCCTGTCAGTCCATTCACTACTAGAATTTTCTGTTTTTCCGACGAGCATTTCCGACGAAATAATGTCGTAGGAATTTTGCGATGCATTTCCGACGGTATTGTGACGGTTTAAATAATTATGAAATCATAAAAATATTTGCGACGTATTTCCGACGGAATTCCATTGTCGCAAAGTATTTCGTCGGAAATTTGTCGGAAATCTTACGCGCGAAAGGCTCCCGCCTATGTTTAAGGGCGCGAATTTTTCCCGCTCGGGTCTTTCCTACCAATTTCCGACGAACACTGTTGATCGTAGCAAGTTGGTCGGAAATAGGATAAACAGAAAAATAAGATTTTCATAATTGTTTCCTTCGAATTTCCGACGATCATAAGTGTTTCCTTCGAATTTCCGACGAACACCATCCTCTCAGCTGTAAGTAGACATGTTACCGACGAACTTTCCGACTTATAACTCAAGTTCGTCGGTATTTCGTAGGAATATAATAATTGTGTTGATATTTTACTTTTCAAATTGCATTAAAAATTTCAAAACAAAAAAAAATTCATTAAATTTTTCCTTAAAATATATCGGTAGATGTACATACATTATTTATTTTCTAACTTTCACAAATTTTATGGTGTCATATATTGTAAAACAAATTAAAAAAATGATGGATTATTGATCACTCATAATGATCGTAGGAAGTCGGTAAGAAAATATGCTAAATATCCCACAGAATTCTGACAAGGTACCGATTCCTTAGTAAATCCGTAGGTAAAGAGAAATTTACTCAATAACGAATTTCGAGTTTGAAATGACTTACTCAATAACAAACCTCGGGTTCTAATCACTTACTCAAGAATGAACCTCGGGTTTGAAATCACTTACTCAATAACGAACCTCGGGTTCTAATCACTTACTCAATAACGAACCTCGGGTTTTAATCACTTACTCAATAACGAACCTTGGGATTGAACTCACTAACTCAATAACAAACCTCGGTTTGTAATCATTTAATCAATAACAAATCTCGAGATTGAACTCATCAACTCAATCTGCTGCTTGCCTTGTGGACTGAGTTAGAATATTTCTTTTTATCTGCTCTTGCATTATTATTTGTTTTGACACATCAGCTTTACTTATCTGATTTCAGATCTGCACTATATAGGTAATAGTGACACTTTCAAACGTCACTATTAAGTTAAGTCAATTAAATTTTTACTCCTGCTATGTTTTACACTTTCCCGTTTGATAATCTTGTACCTGCATATTAAGTTGAATCATATCTATAGTATTTTGGGATATATCTAAACCCCATCATTTTGATTCTTTCTTTCTTTTGATTCCCAGTGAAAATTCTTCGGTAACCCGCTGAATCTTCATCCACTATAGCACAGATTAAATGGACGTTGCGAGGAATTTTCTAGCTTCACGGGCAACATTCTATGGTGTAAAAGCGTGCATGGTATTACATTGGACCTTTACTTTTTACCATGTTGTTTTCTTTTATTGGATAATTATATTTACATGTGGGGTTGATTGGATTCCAATTTTACTTTTTAGTGTTACCAACTTACCATGATACGAAAGTGTGTTAGTTGGATTCCAATTTCGTTTATATTTTGTAGTTGTGGATATGAGGGGTTACAATGTCCTAATAAATATAGTTAGTGTTGTTATTTTTATCGTTTTGTACTTGGTGTGGGTTACAAACTTCAATGATCTTTTCAAAGTTTGATTCAAATGACAAGTTTGATTCTGCAACTCTTTTAGTGGCTTCAAAGTTTGATTCTTTTGGACATTTAAAAGGGTTCAGAGACACCAAGATCGGGATTAATAGTTGGGTAGATAGCAAAGAGGCGGCGGTGGTTAATCCGGAACACTTTCTTTTACTCGTAAAGATGTTTGTTGGGAGGACGATGTCCTGGGTGGATGAGCAATCTGAGCAAGTTTCTTATAGAGTTGTGAGAGATGATAATGGGAATGTAAAACTTGATTGCCCTACTATTGCTAAGCCCTATACATGTGGTGATATGGTTTTCTAGCTGAGACTTATTTTTGGTAGCTATATATTTTTATGCTCTGAATCAGAGTCTTTCTGAGTGTTAGAACAGTTTGCATGGTCATAGACTTGATTTTACAAGTTGTGTTCTGAAGTATTTCTTTTGGCCTAATATATGTCATGAATTCTGTTGAGTTTGTGTTTTAAGCGTTGAATATGAGCCCTTGGATGTTAGCATAGGTCTATTTGGACAGCCTACTTAATCCGTTGAATTGCACTTTGTTTGTCAGTTAAGTAAGTCTGATTATTGCTCGAAATGTTGCCTATCTGTTATTTGCAAAATGCAGATGTGTAATAGTGTTCTGTTAAGAAGTTGTTCAGAATCTGCATGGTATGAAATGTCAAAGTTGAATATTTATTTTGCCTCTTAGAACGGTGTTAGAAAGCAGCAAAAAAACTTTGTACCTTGCCTGTCAAGGGATATGGATCATGATACTTAGAAAGGTGTACATATATAGAGTGTTGGAGCCGTGGAAGTTGCCATTACCTGCTCTTTCTTAACTCTTGCTTCTTCCTTTTTAGTGCTTCTACTGACTTACACGGGCTACATTTTTATCCACCTTTGATTACCTCGTTCTTGTATGTTCTGGTAGATTATTGCAGGGCTGGCGTTTCTCCAAAGGCCTCATACAAGTATGTTCTGTTATTGCGAATCTTATGGTAATTTTCCTCATAGCTTGTGTGGGTTTTCAGAGATGAACGCATTTACGAAGGCATGGTTAGAGTGTGAGAAGTCTACATCCACACAATCCATCACGTGGGGCAAAAATAGCACGGTTAGTCACAAACTTACTCCCTACTTCAAATGGTGCCCGGCATTGATGATCATGGAATATTTGATTACAATACATATTATATTGGCATTTTATTTCATTCTACTAGCTCTACATAACATTATGGTTTCGTTTTTTGGTGGTTTGCATTTCCTTGTAACTAAATGTGAATTTTGGTGTAGCTTTATTTACATGGGCAATGTATTTGTTATAATTATGTGTAGTTTTTATGGGTTGAGTTTAGCAATTTAATTTATTTGGATTTGGAAATTGTGGTTTATTTGTAAGTGCTTTAGATTTTTTTTTATGGAAAACATAATTTTCCGACGAATTAGTGACGGTTTTCGTCGGAATTTTGTCGGAATGTTTATCCTTTAATTAGAACGTTATTGACAAGTTAATGACGAACTTCGTAGGAACTTCGTCAGTGAATTCGTCGGAAAGTTGTCAGAATCATTCGTCGGAAATTTCGTCACAAACGATTTCCAACGGGCTTTTTTCCAACAGCCCATATTTCGTCGGAAATTCGACGGAAACATGTTTTTCCGACCAACTACCGACGAATTCTCTCGTCGGAAAAACTAGAAAATTCTAGTAGTGATTCTTCCCCTGTGATGTAGGAGGAAAATTCCATTAGAACTCATTGAGATACGCTGTTACAAAAGTCCTATATGATAGTCCTTGACTAATCCCTAGTGTCACTATCTAAACAACTAAAGAACAGGTTGAATGGTTGCTCTTCAACTGCTTGAACCACTGGTCCTTAGAGGGTTGTATTGCCTCTTCACTAGCTACCACCTCAAACACTGTCTACCCGACTGCAAATGTCACAACTGTCCTTGGCAACTTCTTGACCGGATTGCTTCACAGTCTAAGCCTTTGATTAAGATCAAAGTTGGGCTGAATTGATTCTCGCTTGTGGTTCTTCAAAGTGTAGAAATCTGGATAATATCGATGTAGCTTGAACACTTGAAGAATACTAGATAAGATCTTCTTGAGCGCAAATAATAATTCGAATGAACGAGACTTGTGCACCAAAATGCTTGTAATCTTGTTAATTCTTGGTGTTTTATCCTTGGTGCAAATTCATTTATTTATAGTGTGAGGTCCAACGTTCATTTCGTTTGAATTCAAATTGTATCAACGTCTATCTTGTAACGGTTATATTTAGTGACCGTTCTGACTTGTCAGTATTTCATCCAATAGGGTTGCTTCCTTTACAACATTCGAATGTACTTTCAGTTTGTTGGATGACTGACTTATAAAACTGAGTTTCCTGATCAGTTTTATACTGAGTATGTCAGTTTTCAGTTTGCTAACTGACTTAGAGCATTAACTGAGTTTTTACTCTTCTTCAAAAATTCAGTACTCTATTTATCTGATTATATGTGACTGAATCAGATTAATTACACCATTCCTTAAAAAGATCTTCTAAGATATCATTGTCCTTATGATACTTAGGTCTTCTTTCAAGATCCATAAATTCAGTTCAGTCCATCACAGACTTACCTGAATTCTAACTTTACAGTCTTGGCTTAATAATCTTTATAACTGAGTGTGAACCCTCAGTTCTTCAATCTTCCTTAACCGAGTCTGTTCCCCCAGCCTTCAATTATAGATAAGCCAACCAAGTCTGTGTCCCTAAGCGAACTTACCTTCTTCAGTTCTGAGTGAACTTCAATTCTTGGGTGTACATCTTCAGTCATAAGTTCAGTTCCACTTGTCTAAGTGTTTTCCAGTTTCTTAGATGATTTCCAGTTTCAGTTCTACGACACTTCTATCTATTACAGTGCTTGTCTGATATAACCTATACAATTATCAGACTCTAGTAAAACCTTTACATTCAGTTCTATACATCTTTTAGCTTTCCACTATAACAGTTAGTTTCAGCACTTCATCAATAGGGTGTAAACAAACATGTTCTTGAATAAGATGAATCATCATCAAAACTAAATTTTATTCCCAACAGTGAAGATGTCAGCTACTTGTTCTTTTGTGTTGACTGGAAGAAGTTTGACAAGTCCTGATTTGACTTTGTCTCTCACAACATGGCAATCAATTTCAATATGTTTTGTTCTTTCATGAAAGACTTGGTTATGAGCAATGTGCATTGCACTAGCATTGTCACAAAATAACACAACAGTCAACTGAACTGGAACCTGCAAATCCTGTAGTATATATATCAGCCACTGGATTTCACAAACTGCATTTGCCATAACCCTGTACTCAGCCTCTGATGAGCTTCTAGCTATAGTTGTTTGTTTCTTGGCCTTCCAAGAGATTGGAGCATCTCCTAGAAACATCATATAACCTGATACTGATCTTCTTGTTTTAGGACAACCAGCACCTTTAAGTATAAGGTTGTTGTCTGCTGGGAATAAGATTCATTGTCCAGGATTAGTCTTTAAATACCTCAGCAGCCTATAAGCTGCCTTCATATGATTTTCAGAGAGTGTCTAGAAATTGACTCAGCTGCTGAACTGCAAAGGCAATATCTGGTCTGGTGAAGGTAAGATAGATAAGTTTGCCCACTAAAGATCTGTAAGCAGTATTATCCTTCAAAATGGGTGAATCACCATGCCGTAAGTTTGCTTAGACTCCAGAGGTGTCTTAGCATATTTTGCTCCTAAAAATTCATATTCTTCTAGGATATTGAGAGTGTATTTTCTTTGAGAAATTGATTTGCTTGTAGGTGTCTTGGCAGCTTCAATTCCTAGGAATATCTCAATTTTCCAAGATCCTTAATAGTGAATTGCTAGTGTAGGGCATACTTAACTTGCTGAATCAACTTTTCATTAGGGCTTGCTGCTATGATGTCATTTACATAGACCAGCAAAGCAATAAAGGACTGTCCTGACCCTTTTATGAATAGACTGTGATCATTTTTGGATTGAATGAATCCTTAAGCTTCCAAGGATTCAGTCAACTTGCAATTCTATTATCTGTTGGCTTGCTTGAGGCCATACAATGACTTAGTAAGTCTGTGAAATTGATTTGGTTTGGTTGCTACACAACCTGGGGGTAACTGCATGTATACTTCTTCATGTAAATCCCCATATAGAATGGCAGTGTTGACATCCATCTGATGTAGATGCTAATTATTGGCTGTTGTTGATGCTGCAAGTAAGGCTCTAATTGTAGTGATCTTGACAACAGAGGAGAAGGTTTCTTGATAATCAATACCACATGTTTGAGTGTAGCCTTTTGCTACTAGTCTAGCTTTATATCTCTCTAATGAACCATCGGGGTTGTGTTTGATCCTGTACACCCATTTGCACCCAATGGGTTTCTTGCCGGGGGCAGATTAAATATTTCCCATGTGTGAGTCTTTTTGTAGAGCCTCAATCTCTTTTTACATTGCTTCTTTCTATTCATCACGCTGGATGGCTTGATGGCTTGATTGTAAGTTTAGACTCTTTAACAACATCAAGGGCATTAATGAATCTTGCATAGTCTGCTGAGAGATTGTCCAGACTCATGACTGCACTCAATAGGTGTGGGGTCTGCTGAGCAGTGTGAGCACCTCCTTGATAAAAGGTTGGTGATTTCCTTGTTCTTGTGGACCTTCTTGATTGTGTGGGTTCCGGTGCCTGATAAACAGGTGCATGCTCTTCATAAGATGCCTCAGCTACAGGTGACCCTATGTCTGGCTGGTTTGTTGAGTCATTCAACAGATCATCAATACTGTCTATTATTGATAAAGGAATGGGCATGTCATCTAGATGTCTAGCCCTTCCTAACACCTGTTGAAATAAAGGAAAATAAGTCTCATGAAATTGAGTATTTCTAGCAACAAAGATGTCTTTGTTGGTAATATCTAAAAGAATGGCACCCTTGGACGTATTTGAATTCCCAAGATAGACACAAGTCCTACATCTTGAGTCAAACTTTGTCCTGTACTGCTAAAGTGTGCAAGAAAAAACTAAGCAACCAAAAACCTTAAACACAGAATAGTCGGGTTTAGTGCCATAAAGCATTTCATGTGGAGTGCTTTCTTTCAGCAGTGGTGTAGGTGTAGCATTAATTAATTTTACAGCATGTAGAATACAGAAACCCCAATATTCAATAGGTAAGTTACTCCGGAACCTTAGTCCTTTGGCAACATTCAGTAGAAGCTGATGTTTTCTTTCAACAATACCATTCTGTTCAGGTGTGCTGACATAGGATGTCTGATGTATGATGCCCTGTTGAGCATAAAAATCGGTGAGCTGGAACTCAGCTCCATTATAAGATCTAATGACTTTGATAATTTTGTGAAATTGTGTAGAAACAAATTTAACAAGGTAAGAAGTTTCAGATTTGTGCCTAATAAGAAATACCCAAGCATGTCTAGGAAAATCATCTACAACAATAAGAAAATATTGTTGTCCATTCACAGTATGCTGTCTTAAAGAACCCCAAATGCCTATATGAACAAGATCAAAAACAAAATGTACAATAGTGGTACTTAATGGAAAAAGGTTGTTTCTTTAGTTTTGCCATGGGACAAACATAACAGAGGCCAAGATCACAAAACTTGACATCAGCAAACTGTGAACTAATGACTTGTAGCCTCTTATCTGGCAAGTGTCATAGTCTGTAATGCCATAGAAGGTCATCATCTAATCTATCAGACAGTGTGTGATTTTCTACAGCATTGACAACTAAGAGTCTTATTGATTGATTCATGACATAGAGTCCTTTGTGCAACTCAGCTGAACCAATCACTTTCTTGTTCTTGTCCTATAAAACACACTTGTTAGCAAAAAAACAGCTGCACTTTTGTATGATTAATAAATGCAGGTAAAGAAAAAGGATGTATTTAAAACCAGGAATGCAAAACACATCATGTAGGACCAGTTGAGGGTTTACCCTTACTTGTCCTATATGTGTGACAAAAACATTATTTCCATTAGTTAACCCATCTTTAGACCAGATGAAGGTTTGGGATTACTTAATAGATCTAATGATCCTACAGTGTGATCTGTGGCACCAGAGTCCAAGATCCATTGCATAGATGACCTGTCCCTGTAGTAGGTGAGTAGTGTGTTACAATTTCAGCAGACTGGCCAATAGCAAATCCTGCATGTCTTGGAGGATCAGCAGATAGCAGAGCCATCAACTTATCAAGTTGTTGTGCAGTAAGATTTGGAAACCCTGGTCCAACAGACCTATTTTGGGTCTGATCTTCTTCTGTCGGCTGTTCTTCCTCTACCAAATTAGCCCTTTTTGACTTGAAACCAGGAGGAAAGCCATGCTTTTTGTAACAAGTCTCCTCAGTATGACCATTGAATCCACAAAAACTGCATTGCATCTTCTTGGGACTTTTGGGTCTGAAACTTGCAGCAGATACAGAGTTAGGTCTGCTGAATTTGATTTTGCCCTTGGCCATTTTTCTAGGACAGGAAAACCATGGAATCTTGATTCTTGGCCCTATTGACTACATACAACTTCTGTCTTTCAAATTTGATGGCCAATGCAAAGGCATCATGGATTTCTAGGAAATGGACCATCAACATTTCTTGTGAAACAATTGGCTCAAAATCATCCCTTAAACCTTTTAGGAATTTCATAACATGTTCAGCCTCCACATAATCCATTAGTGTGCTGATTGCATTGTAATGAGATTGAGGATCACAAGAACAAGCTGCTACATGCTTAATGGTCTTGATTTCTTCCCACAGAACCATCAATTTTATGAAATATTGATTGACAGAATCACTACCTTGTTTCAGCAGATGCATCTCTTCAAGAAGATCTAAAAGCCTCAAGGCATCAACATTAGAGAATCTAGCTGCAAGATTCTTCCATACTACATGTGCACTCTTGAAGTACATCAAACTCTGAGCAATGGTATTCTCTACAGAATTCAAGATCCATGATCTCACCATTGTATCACATTGTCTCCATGCATGAAACTCTGCTGAATCTGCTTCTGGCCTTTTCATTGTACCGTTTACGAAGCCAATTTTATTCTTGGTGATTAACACCATCTCCATAGACATTTTCCATGGATTATAGTTGTTGCCATTCATCAATGGCTGAACAAGAACTAGAGATGGATTCTCATTAGGACGAACATAAAACAGACTGAAGGGACTTATTTCTTGTTTCTTAGCTGCCATGGCTATCAAGAACTCTAGAATTAATCACAAACCAATAATGAAAGTGAAATTACACAAAAACCGATCAAGAAATGATCAAAAAATTCAGGAAAGTGATGACAGTTTACTCTCAAGAAACTGAAATCTCAGAAAAGATAAAGAACACTCTCAAGATTCTTCAAAGATTGGAGAGAAAACACAGGAAAGCATTTAGAAATTCTCAGATTTCTGCTCTGTACAATGATGAAATTTATAGAATTATAAACTGAAAGTAAAATGCGGAATTATTATTGATAATCTAAAAATTACAACTTGGATTACAATGCATCTGATCATGGGGTATTTATAGCTTCAAACACCTCATTGATCAGTTGGAAGTAAGTTACAAATGGTTATAAAAAACTTATAACAGAATCTACATTATACTCAGCAGACTGCCGTGTCTCTACACTGTCCGCAGGCTGCTATGTGTCAGTAGATTACACTTAGCACTCAGCATTCGCTTCAGCCTTTATACTGTAACAAGTTGAACTTCACAGGCCGGACAAACCAAACAGTTAGTCGTCTTCAAATAGACTCTAGCTGAACTCCACATTTCGGATAAACCGAACAATTAATCTTCTTTAAATATACTAGCTACGCTCCGCAGGACGGAATCACACTAATAAGCAATGCATGACAGGCTAAGTAAAAATTACACAAAAGTATGACATCCCAGAACTAATAAAGTTCAAGCATGCCATACTGGGGGGGCACGATACCCACAACGAGTGCTGGAAAGTAAAATATTAAAGAAAAAAAGAGGTAAGTTCTCAAGTAAACAATACAAATAAACAAACAGAGCAAGCCCTGGATTGACTCTTACACCCTTTTTGAAGGGATTTTCAAAACAGAATTCAAAAAAAAGTTGTTGAAATCAAAAGCTCAGAATGCAAACTACTCTAAGCTTCAGAAACTGGGGCATGCTGTTCAGTTTGAGGAATAGTGAAAGAAGGAGCCGTTGTGGTAGAAGGTCAAGACTTAGCAACTCTGGCCTGACAGGAATACATGGACACGATGTCCTTTCCCTCCTTGAACTCCTTCAGCCGTTTGCCGTAGATCGTACTAGAGCCTTGCTTGTATATAGCCTAATTGGGCATGTCCCCAATAACAAGCTCGGCAAATTGGGTCTTGGCGGCATCAATCCCTATGGTTAACCCATGATGCATCACTAGGGTCATCAATAACTTTAGGGCCTCAGCAAATTCATCATAAGCTTTGTACCCCTATATTGGTCCCTTGAAAAAGCTTTGGTTAAGTTTAGAGGGGGGGTGGTGAATAAACTTAACACTTAAAACTTTTGGAGTTAACAAACTCAGCAAGGTCGCAGCCCGCCGATCGCTCGCAGCCCGCCGACCACTCGCAGTCCGCCGACACTAGATATTACTGAATTTGTTGCAGTGGAATATATTCTAATTAAGCCTTATTACTTGTTGTTTAAATATGATACTAAGTATTAGATACTCAGCAGTGTAAGTGTGTGATTCAGTTGCTAGTTTCAGTATGTTGATGTAACAGTATACTAAATGCAGAAATTAAATGCAGAAAGTAAGTAAGCAAATTTTATAGTGGTTCCAGGTGGTGTAATCCTGTAAGTCCAGTCTTCTCCTGTGATGTTGGAGGAAATTCACTAGAGATCTTTAAGGTTGCAGTTTCAAAAATCCCTAAGCTGTCTGTCCTTCACCAATAACTATGGCTTCACAAACTGAACACTTGAAACATGTAGGATTGCTGGTCCAAAGTATTCCACTGGTCCTTGAAGGGTATGATTGCCTCTTCACCACTCCACCACAAACAACAGCTTCTCTACACCTAAGTGCTTCTTTGTCTTCAAAGGGTTTCTTGTAAAGGAAAGTTTGAATCAAGTAAATGATTCAACAGTCGGCAGCTTGATCAGGATGAAATGATCAGCAACTTGATATCTTCAACTGTGTGAACTTCATGTAACTTGATAGTAGGTTAAACTTGAAGAGTTTTCTAGATCAGTAGCTTTAAGTTCTGTGTAAGTCAGCAGGGTGATTTCTTGATAAGAATCTTGATAGCTTAGGATAGATTGTTATTTTTCATCACCTTTCATCATCTGTATCTGAATCAGGAGTCTTCTATTTATAGGTGAGAATCCTGTGACTTATTTTTTAAATTCAAACATAGCCGTTTCAGATTTGTCCCCAGCTTGACTTGCTTTCTGTCCCTGTACATAGTACTGTCACAGACAATTTGCTTTTTGACAGTATTCAGTCTATCCACCCTTTGACTTGTGTCAATTGGATAAAGCTCTGAATCTTTCCAACGTTCTTTTAATCTTGACCATTGATTTGTTGACAATATCAAGGCTTGTAATCCATCTTTATCCTTGTAATCTTCCAATGTAACCTTTGATTAAATCGAGATTTACATTCAACAGACACCTGTGTATATTGGTTTGCTGATGTTTATGTCAGTCAGCTGTCTTAAGTTTGCTGTGTTTATGAAACACTTCAGCTGACTGCTTTTCATCTAACTTTTTATTATGAAGTTAGAGAACATCATTTTGATTATAACTAAGTTCCAAACACCACTTAACATATGGAACTTAGACATTGTACACAAGGTATATGTAATCAGTTTAGGTCATCATAGACTTCCCTAAATTTTGATTACATAACCTTGACTTTAAATACTAAGTTTGATCCCTTAGCCTTCAATAACTGAGTTTGAACCCTCAGCCTTCAATAACTGAGTTTGAACCCTCAGCCTTCAGTCTTCAGCAAGTTCCTAACTAGTCTACTGACCTAGTTACCTTACTGACCTAGACAGGTCTGCTGATAAAGTCAGCTGACCTAAATACAAATGCTTGTTTGATTGAAGTGATTATAAAATGCATTCACTGAAGTATACTGACCATTTAATGTAAATTTGTTTATCTGAAATGTTATTCACTAACCATAATTTCATGATTCTCTACGTGATTCACTGAAAATATGTATTGCCAATCGTGGCTCTATAATACTCTGATTCCCTGTGATATTCCTTATTCACTTTAAGGAAATGTGTTAGGAAACTAAGAATTCTTTGATGACCGTAAACAATTGCACTTGACAAGATGTTATTAATTTGAATGCATATCGCGTATAGAATCTTTGTATGCATGTAGTTGAACTCAAATGACCATTCAAGTGACAATTCAATCTCTAATTATTCAAACGGCATCAAGAATGCAAAGAAGATATACAGATACAAGGTAGAGATAATCTGAAGAGTTTGTGAAAAACAAGAAGTAATTGGGATAAGTAGTTTAAACACTTTTATTCATGGTTCAAAGTCTC
The DNA here is from genome assembly GCA_036785695.1 of Gentiana straminea. Lineage (NCBI taxonomy): Eukaryota > Viridiplantae > Streptophyta > Magnoliopsida > Gentianales > Gentianaceae > Gentiana > Gentiana straminea. Next base: position 548,021 of record JAVUPR010000464.1, on the reverse strand, counting down.
TGCGCCCGACTCGGCCGTATCGTTTCCGAATCGGTGCTTACCGATACAAAGTTACAGATTCATCTCGAAACAAGCTTGAATCGGACTCATAATGGTATGTATCGGTCGATTTTAACCGATATCGGTCACAATTCACCGATACATATCCAATATCGGATTTTATGGGGAACATGTAGAAGAGGAAAAAAAAAAAACCAATCGGTCCTTTTTTTTCTTGAATCTCTGATTTGAATTGAAAGTCTCACTATTGTTCTCTTCAATGATTTGGTCCGATGTCTCTCCGTTTGAATCAATATCTTCGGTTCATCTCTGCATTCATTCTCACCTTCATGGCTCCATCTCTGCTTGTAGATATTGATTATTAAGCCGTTGGTTCTCCAGGCCTTAGTTTCTAGAGAGCAGGAGTTCGTCACTCTCGTCTCCTCTGTTTTTATGTTGTTTTATTTATTTTTTATTTTTATGGTCTTCTGTTTCAGTGATTTGTTGTATTCGGTTTTTTTTTTTTTTACCGAAGATTTATTTAATTTGTTAAGGAAAAAAATTCATTAAATAATCGTAATAAAAGCATCGAGTGTTGAGTGACATGTATATACGTGTGTTAATTTTTTTTTTAATAATGGTATATCCCACTATATCAAAATGTATCATCATAATATATTCAAGTTTACCATTTTGATGCCTCATAAATTAATATCATGTGTGTTTACCAACTAAAATGGAGTTTTTCTTTTGATATGTCATTAAAACTTTAGTCATCATAAACCGTAATGTGACTGCGCATATGTTAATGTAGGTGGTTGTACATCTTTTTCTAATTTCTTGGCATATGCTTTATTCTATTTTCAGAATTGAGGTAAAGTTTTGTTATTTTATAGCACACTTTATGTTTCTGGAAATCACTGGTAACCCCTCATAATTTAACATACATGATGTATTGAATGTCTAGTACTCTTAATGCTAATGGGATTGTAAAGTGATGGATATATTACAACATGTATAAGAATGTTGTTTAAGTTGCTTCAGTAGCGAAATATTAAGTTTTGTATTGCCCCAAATTGATGTGTATTGGTATTTTAAGTTTGGAAAGGTTAGAAGTATGTGTAATTAAATCAATTTGTATGGTGATTTTTATTTATGTTATTTCTTGTTTTAATTGTCAAATGCCTTGGCACAATATATGCATCTTTCCTCAAATGTTAAGTTCACTAGTAATTTTTTTTTATTTATAAAATTCTTGATATCTTTGCTGATATTTTATAAACAAGAAAAGGCTTTTATATGGATAGTGTTGTCGTGAACAATTGTTTTCTTCTTCTCATTGGATGCAGGATGGAGCAAAGAAGAGGAAAAATAAACGGAAGAGTTGCATATGAAAGGTAAAATAAACATGCATGTCATACATATTACTATTGTTTTCTAATCAATTATACAACTTCCATACCATTCAATTTACTTTTTGCAGGACATATACATGTTATTGGGAGTGAAAGTTATTGAGATTGGACGCTTGTTTTTCAGGAGGACAATAGTTTCGTCGAGTAATGAACACATTAAGCTTTTAAACATCGTTTTCATTTTTCATTTTAAGTAGAACTTATTGTGGGATTGGATGTTCGGATAAAAATCGTTCTTCGGTGTTTAGTTTTCATTTTCTTCAATTTCAACCTCAACCAATATGTTCGATATCATGAATAATTTTATTTCCTTCTATGTCTTTGTTCAAATGTGGATTATTAGTGTATATAAATGTCATGTAAGAATGCTAGTACTTCAGTCGATATTATAATCGAGCATAAACATGGTCAACAATTCGGTTACTTTAACGCGTAAGAAAGACGGTTGATAATTTTCCAACAAATATATCATATGTCACAAAAGTGCCATTAATACAAAACGATATTTTCAATATGCGCCATATAAATGTTATGAGATTCACAGCAATAAAAATTAGTGTTGGTAAATTACTATTTAAAATACCACGTCAAATGGAACAAATGCCGGTATAGTGCCCCAAACATGTGTCCCTTTAAATGAACAATGTCGGAAAATTTACCATAAATTACGTGTGGCAATTGAAATAAGTGTCGTTAAACTGCCACAAAGTTATATCTGTCACATTAATCAAGTGCCGGAAAAACCGTCATTAAACATTCCGACACATTACAAAAGCGCCGGCAAAGTGCCACAAATAAAACATACGTCACTTTGATTATGTGCCATATAATCGCCGTAAAAACTTCCCGGCACAACAAGAAACTGCCGCAAAACATTGCCGACACCAGTATTGACGACAATTAAATAACCGCCGTATTATGTGCCGGGATTGCTTTTTACGGCACTTATTTTCCATTTCCCGGCATTTATTTTGTGCCGTAAAAAGCCAAAAGTGTTGTAGTAGCAAACTTTTCACATATCAATTCATTTTCAGAGCCAAAAATTATGTCATCAACATAAATCTGTACCAGCAGGGTGCTGTCCCCTTCATTGATTCTGAAAAGAGTCTTGTCAATGGTTCCTTTGGTAAAACCATTGTCCACCAAGAACTGAGATAGAGTTTCATACCATGCTCTTGGTGTTTGTTTCAACAGGGGGTTCAGCAGATCCTTGAACTGCTTCAGTTGTTGCATCAGTAGTGTTACCAGAAAGTTCTTCAGCAGGGGCAGAGTCAGAAACTTTTAAGTCATTTATCCTTTCCAAAACATCAGCACATTCTGGATCGGTGACTTGGAGATTCTCAGCAGGTTCTGAAACTTCATCTTCCATTCCAATGAACTTTGGTTCATCAACTACTACATGTATTGATTCCTTATGTTTCAATGTCCTTTTATTCAGTACCCTGAATGCCTTGCTGACAGAAGAATATCCCAAAAAGATTCTTTCATCTGATTTTGGTTGGAATGTCTTCAATTGCTCCTTATGATTCAAAATAAAACATTTGCTCCCAAATGGATGGAAATAAGATATATTTGGTTTTCTTCCATTCCATATCTCATAAGGTGTCTTCAGCAGCTTCTTGTTCACTGAGGTCCTATTTTGTGTATAGCATGCTGTATTGACAGCTTCAACCCAATATCATCACTACACAAATCATAGTCCTTCCTGCTTCTTTCAAGGTTTTGTTTCTTCTCTCAGCAATCCCATTTTGCTGAGGTGTACCAGCAGCAGCTAATTGATGAAGCACACCATTTTGCTCACAATATTCTCTTATGACTTTATTGTGAAACTCAGTACCCTTGTCTGATATGATCTTCACTACTGTCAAACTTTTCTCATTTTGCAATCTCTTCAAAAGCTCTGGCATCTTTTGAAGTGTTTCACTTATCTTGTTCATGAATACTACCCAAGTGTATATTGAATAGTCATCCACAACTACCAGAGTGTACTTCTTTCCTGTTACACTTGTTGGTGTTACTGGTCCAAATAAATCCATGTGCATCAGCTCCAAAACTCTTTTTGTTGATTGCTTAGTCTTTGACTTGAAGCTTGACTTTGTTTGTTTACCTTGCTGACAAGCATCACATATAGCATCTTTTTTGAATGTGATCTCAGGTAAACCAATCACCAGTTTCTTTTTCACCAACTCATTGATATCATCAAAATTTAGATGATTCAACTTCTTATGCCACAACCAGTTCAGTTCTGACTTAGTATGCACAATCAGGCATGTCTCTGGAATAGCAGTAGACCAATCCACAACATACATGTTTTGTTGTCTTCTTCCAGCTAACACAACTTGTTCACCTCTTTCACTAATGACAATATAGTAGCCCTTGTCAAAAGTGACCTTGTAACCCATGTCACAAAATTGTCCAGTGCTCATTAAGTTGTAGTCCAGTCCTTCAACATTCCTGATAGTTAATCCATTCCTCACAAGTGTGCCATATCCTCTTATGTATCCTGGTGTGTTCTTGTTGCCAAAATTGACTCTTGGACCATCCTTTGCCACATAATTTGACAAACAGTGCTTATTCTTTGTCACATGTCTGGAACATCCACTGTCAAAGTACCAGACACCCTACAAAACAAAGTTAATTCATTTAGGTACCCAAAACTGTTTGGGTCCATAGTGGTCAGTGGTAAGCATGACCCTTGGCATATTTCCATAAGGTCTTCTTTGAAAAGTATTATACTTTTGTTCATATGTGTATTCCACACTTCCATATGGTCTAACATTTGGTTGTGTAGGATTCACATATGCTTTCTGGCCTTTTGGTTCATAATGCTGTTTGAAGTGATTTCTATTGTTATACGCACTAGCATAAACTTAGGTTTGCTATCTGTTAGGAGCAGCCCTTTGATATGGAGTCTGCTGAGGTCTTGTATAAGTCCTCGGTTGAGTCCTCTACTGATTCCATTGCTAAGGTTTTACCCTAGCATTATGGTTATATCTATTGTATCTAGCAGTAGGGGCAGGAATACTCCAATCTTCATCTGCAGGGAACAATATACCTTTCCCCTTGAGATAAGTATCCCTAAAATGATTAACATTTTTAGGTTTAGGATTCTTATCCTTGGAATATTTCTGATTTTTCCCTTTTTGTGGTCCAACAGACTTAGCAGCAGGTCTGCCATCAGTAGGTCTAGAAGGTCCAGCAGTCCTACCCTTGGATTTACCCTTTTTGTAAGGTATTGTTGACCTTTTTGACTTCTGATTTTGCCTCTTTGAAGTATTCTCAGTAGGCTTCACTGCCTCAGTAACCTTTTTGGGAGTTGGATCTTGTGCAGGCACAAATTTAGTACCAATTCTGGTTCTAGGTTCAGTGACCTTACTGGATCCACTCTTAGTAGATTGTTGAGTTCCAAATCCAAGGCCTGTTCTATCACCATAATGCTTTCTAGATTTGAATGCAGTGGAGGAATTAGATTTTTCAGCAGATTCAACAGCTACTGAATGTACAGTAGACATATGTTGATTCTATCCAAACTCTTTTTCCTTTCCCTTGAGAATCCTTAATTCAGCTTTTAACCTTTCAACTTCTATTTGAAGAGCTTCTTTTTCAGCCTTCATAATCTCATAACCAGATTGTATTTTCCTTAGTTGATTAAGGATGGCATCCAAAGTTTCTTCATTGTCAGAATTTTTAGGATTTGAACCACAAGTTGATTCACAATCACTTTCAGCAGGAGTGTTTATAGATACAGAATTGTATACCTCCTCGCTTCTTCCATATTTGCCATCAAAGCATAATCTTCCATGTCAAAGAACAAGTCCAAAGATCATCGATTCATTTCCTTTTTCTCGATTCAACTTCATATCCTGATTCATCATCAGCAACCATTGCTTTCTTGCCAGGTCTTCTTTGCTGATTCTTGTTCTTCAGTAGGTCTGGACAATCAGGTCTGAAATGTCTAGGTTTCTTGCAATTGAAGCATAGATAATCAGGTTCCTTTTTCTCTTTTAGATCAGGACAGTCATGTTTGAAGTGTCCTGGTTGCGGTGAAAACACAAATAATCATTATCTTTCTTGGATTTTTCCTTCTTATTTTCACTAGATTTCTTTGTGAAATTCCATGGAGAACCCCTTCCAATTTTCATAATTCTAATTTTCTTGCTCAGTAGTGCAATTTGCTTTTGCATCTCATCTAGTAGATCATCTTGAGCTCCTGATGATTCTTCTTGATGTGTGGCAACCAATGCAGTAGTCTTTGGTTCTTCCTTTTCAGTCTCATGTGTAAGTTTCTTACTGAATTCATAAGCCTTGAGATCTGAAAATAGCTTGAAGGTGTCCTCTTCATGTAGTCTTCTCATTTCTTCTATGGCATTAACCTTCATTTCCCAAACTTCTTTTGCTGGTAGGGCTTCTAAGATTTTTGTATTGATTTCTTCTTTTGAGTAGTCTACATTCAGTAGGGTGAGTTCATCCATGATAGCATTGAATCTTGATTCCATTTGTTCAATAGTTTCATTTGGTTTCATTTTGAAATCTTGAAACTTCTTTTTGGCTACACTGATCTTGTTTTTCTTGATAGCATCAGTGCCTTCATAGATTAGTTGTAACTTATCCCAAAGTTCCTTTGCAGTCTTGCAATCCTTCACTTTAATGTACATATTGCTGTCCAATGTTTTGTATATGATATCAATAGCAATATTGTTGAGGTTTTCTCTTTTTCTATCTTCAGCATTCCACTGTCTTTTTGGTTTTGGAACATACTGAGTTTGACCATCCACAGTTATGGCTTTTGTGATTTCCAGTGGTCCATCAGTCAGTACATCCATCATCTCATCATGTGTTGCAGCTAGATAAGCCTGCATACAATGTTTATACTCATCAAAACGATCTAAGGAACACATCAACATAGTTCTAGCATACTGGTTGTTATCCATGATGCAAAGCTTTGAAAATCAGAAACTTGAAAAAGTTTTCAAAGTATTTTCACAAGCACAACAAGTAGGATTACTTCGAACAGAAGCACTGCTCCGATACCAATTGTTGGTCCCTTGAAAAGGCTTTGGTTAAGTTATAGGGGGGTGAATAAACTTAACACTTAAAACTTTTAGAGTTAACAAACTCAGCAAGGTCGCAGCCCGCTTGATCGCTCGCAGTCCGCCGACCACTCGTAGTCTGCTGACAATAGATATTACTGAATTTGTTGCAGCGGAATATATTTAAATTAAGCCTTATTAATTGTTGTTTAAATATGATACTAAGTTTTAGATACTCAGCAGTGTAAGTGTGTGATTCAGTTGCTAGTTTCAGTATGTTGATGTAATCTGTATACTAAATGCAGAAATTAAATGCAGAAAGTAAGTAGGCAAATCTTATAGTGGCTCCAGGTGGTGTAATCCTATCAATCAACTCTTCTCCTGTGATGTTGGAGGAAATTCACTAGAGATCTTTGAGGTTGCAGTTACAAAAATCCCTAAGCTGTCTGTCCTTCACCAATAACTATGGCTTCCCAAACTGAACACTTGAAACAGGTAGGATTGATGCTCCAAAGTATTCCACTGGTCCTTGAAGGGTAAGATTGCCTCTTCACCAGCTCCACCACAAACAATAGTTCTTGACACCTAAGTGCTTCTTTGTCTTCAACAGGTTTCTTGTAAAGGAAAGTTTGAATCAAGTAAATGATTCAACAGTCAGCAGCTTGATCAGGATGAAATGATCAGCAGCTTGTTATCTTCAAGTGTGTGAACTTGATGTAACTTGATAGCAGGTTACACTTGAAGAGTTTTATAGATCAGTAGCTTTAAGTTCTGTGTAAGTCAGCAGGGTGATTTCTTGATAAGAATCTTGATAGCTTAGGATAGATTGTTATTTTTCATGTCTTTTCATCGTCTATATCTGAATTAGGAGTCTTCTATTTATAGGTGAGAATCTTGTGACTTATGTTTGAAATTCAAACATAGCCGTTTCAGATTTGTCCCCATCTTGACTTGCTTTCTGTCCCTGTATATAGTACTGACACATACAGTTTGCTTTTTGACAGTCTTCAGTCTGTCCACCCTTTGGCTTGTGTCCATTGGATAAAGCTCTGAATCTTTCCAACATTCTTTTAATCTTAAAATGATGACACAATGGTTCTGCTTTGTGATACTGGACCATCATAAAATTTATGTTGATCAGTAGGGATACATTCATGGGTCCACACAACTAATTCATAGAGGTCTTTATTATTGTAACACCCCAAGTTTATAAGTAAGGATAAAAGAGTAATTTGGTTTAAATTAATTATTACCGATTTTCTAATTATCTGAAATAATTAGATCAAAGGAATTATTGAAAATTTAATAATCTTGGGTTAATTATTGTCCTAAAATAAACCCCCACACATTACTTCCTCCCATACATGCATAAACAAAAAAACACAAAAACGGAGGAGTTGAATGCTCGGGGAGTTTTGGGGAAAAGAACGGTAAGAAGGGACTCTTCCTATTTCTAATCAATCTGTTGCTTGTTTCATCCGTCCACGCTAGAAGAAGTTGATCACCGCGAGAAAATAATCGTTTTGATATCAACAACTCCTAATTTCGTAACTTTTCAATTTTAACATTTATTTTGGGAATCTCAATCGTTTCTTAGAAATTCACGAGTTTTAGATGTTCTAGGTTGCTTAGAATTGTTGGGTAATCGTAGTCAGCCTTTTGTTTGTAGGAAAACACATAGGAATCGTAGGGTGTGTTGTTGTTGCTCCTTACCTTGTTTTTTTCGGATCTAGTTTATGAAATTACAGGGGTGTTTCTCAATCGGGTATATTGTATTGGCGTTGGTGATTCTTGTTAGGTAGATTATTATTGTTGAAAACTGTAGGTTTTTGTATGATTTTGTACCATAAAGGTGCCAATATGTGTTAGGAATTGGATTGGTACCATAAAGGTGCCAATATGTGTTGGGAATCGGATTGAAATCAAACAGGAACAAAACAAGTCAGGAACAACCTGGGAATCTACCCGGGTATGCGCCTGGGAGGAGCCCCGGCGTGTGCCCGGTGACATTAGCCCGGGCGTGCGCCGCCCTAGCCCTGGTGTGCACCTAGAACCCCTGTTGTGCGAGCAAGTCTTGAACATAGAGGCCAAGCGTGCGCCCGCCTAGCCCTAATGTGCGCCCGACCATTCTGTTAGCCTTTTTTGTGTTCTCTTTTAAATGTAATTATGATGCTATATGTTTTTTTTAAAATCCTTTTTAGGATAATTACTAGGATATCGCAATCTCTTACATCGACTTCTGGTAGCCTTGGATCAACACCACACTCGAGACCCTATACGAGGAGAAGGTGGGAGCACCGGAAGGCGACTGTTTAAGCTTTGTAGGATATTGACATAGTAGTCAATGGTCCTCTTACAATGTGCTAGGTAATGTAGTTAGCTTATCTAGGACTAGATGTCCTTATTAAGCCTATACGTGAACGAATCTTGATTGTAAGAACTTAACTTGCAAATACATAATTGCGTGTCTAAAAGCTAAAACATTGTAGCTTTTGGTAAGACACATTTATACTTCGTATCATGGAACTATTACACCTCCACTTGGTCTGATGCCACACGGACTCGTGTAATCTTCCACACATACCAATCCGTGCCATATGAGGTGCTGACCCTATCCCGGTGCAGACCCATCATTCGGGCATCGTGTCCTCGGGCTATAACATAACAAACTTACTTAGGAGAGGTTTTAATAACTGAGCTAGTAGAGGGAGAGTGAACTCTTTTATTACAACCTACCTGTTAGTGTTTGTAGAATTATTCTTGTTATATATGTATGTTATTGTATCCTGATTCTTCTATCATTTACTGAGTATAATTGGGGTATTGACTTAGTAGTCAATGGTCCACTTACAATGTGCTAGGTAATATAGTTAGCTTGCCTAGGACTAGATGTCCTTAAGAAGCCTATACGGGAATGAATCTAGACTGTAAGAACTTAACTTGTAAATACATAATTGCATGTCTAAAAGCTAAAATGTTGTAGCTCTTGGTATGGCACATTTATACTTCATAACATGGAACTACTACGCCTCCACTTGGTTTGATACCAAACGGACTCATGTAATCTCCCACACGGACATGTCCGTGCCATATGAGGTGTAAACCCATCATTCAGGCATCGTGTCCTAGGCTATAATGTAAAAACTTAATTGGGTGAGGTTTTGTTACAACCTATGTGGTAGTGTTTGTAGAATTATTAATGTTATATATGTATATTATTGTATCCCGATTCTTCTACCCCTTTATTGAGTACAATTGCACTTACCCCTTATTATTTTTCCCATCCCGAGAAAGTGATTGGCAGGAAGAAGAGTGTGGATATGATGATAGCCATGATGGAGCCGACACATGAGATTTGGATTTATGAAGATGCATGCTATCATTTATTTATGCACTTTATGTAATGCTTGAGAGATGGAAACATTTTATTGCTTGAGTGTTCCTAGACTTATACATTTCTTTCTCATTGGGATTTGTAATAGTTTGAACTACATTTATTTCGTTGTTTTGTTGTTTGGTTTTCTTAGATGTGGAGTGGAACTAGTGATCCGTTTTGTGTCTTTGGAAATCCCCGAATCGTGCTTGGTTTTAATTTCCGCTTTTTGATTACATTGTCACATGAGGCTTATGTATATATATTTCTTTTACTTAAAAATATGTATGCATGCAGGCGTTCTTTTCGGATAAGGACTCGGTGTCCGGGAACATGCCTTCACAGTTGGTATCGGATACATTTCCTATCTTACATCTAAGTTCGTAGATTAAGTTGAGATATATAAGTTTCTTTGGAAGCTTAGCAGGTTTTTTGTTCTTTTAGAATGGCTGCAGGTAAGAAGAATACCCGTAGTACCGGACTTCCGTAAAACCTCATGAAGTCAAGGTATAGTAGCTTCGAGCGAGGTTGAGCGAGAATCGGGGGACTTAATCTAGGCGGTTAGAGGCATACAGAGATACAAAGTAGTCAGGATCAGGGGTTGGATCATGGACAGATTGGCCAGACTTCTGAGATAGTGAGTGCGCAGTTTCGTTCCATTATCTGAGGTAACAGTTATAGTACCTTTATCAGTGGCTCCTTCTACTATACTCAATATAGGCGATATAAGTATCCATTTACCATCTCAACCTGCCACATGCCTTAATGCCTCCACCGCCATGTCTTCTCACCCCTCAGCTTAAGTGCCACACCGTACATTTTATCTTCTGCCATAGAGCTATACACCATATCATACTGTTTAACTCAGCTTAACCACCGCCACCACCATACAATCCAACACCCTCATATGCTTACCTTGCACAGACAATTTATCCTCCACCATCTACACATGAGCCAACACCAGAGCCATACGCACCATACCCTGCACCTTATCCACCGCAACATTAGCTAGAAAGAACATCTCAACCTCAGCACATATATCATCCATATCACCCTCTGCAAGAGGCCTATCCTTAACCGCCCTAAGAACCACATTTGGCTTACCCGCCTACTTATCCTACTACCCATTGGGAGCCTGTTGGATTGATAATGCGCGTAATAAATCTCTAGAAGGGGGGGGGGGGGGTTGAATAGAGTGTGGGTAATTTATAGCACTTTTTCGATTTATTAATAAGATATACCGAGTAGGAGCAAGTTATCACACAATTACTAACAATTAATTCCGGAAGCTTAAATTAACGGTTATTCAATTGTGTGAGTGTTTAACCTAAATGATCAGGATATTTAAGTGTGATTCTTAACCGGATTAAACAAAACACAAGATATATCACAAATTATAAAGCTTCAACGAAAGTGCACATATTACAAGTAGATTAACTGAGCATGCAGGATTCACTTAGAGTATATGTAAAAGTGCACATGTGCTTGGTGATAAAGGTGCGTATGTAAATATAAAATAGACGACCAGGCAAGGAAGAAAACCACTTATCAAATTCAAGATATGATTTAAAATATAGCTTACAAATTATAAATCAAACGCAAGATCAAGGCTATACTATTACAGATTCGGGAATATCAACATAAACAACAGGTACAGAGCTGATGCTTAAATTGAGTGCTTCGGTTGAGGCTATACAGATGATAATCAAACCTTAGCTGCCAAATTATCACAAGTACAGATTCATCCAGAATAGAATGCACTACAGTGAACCTGCAAATGAAGGACCAACGACTAGGCTGATCAATCAGATTCAACACTGAATTGATAATCAACTTAGAATCTCAACTCAGGTCTGATATCAGGTAAGTAGTGATTCTGATCACAATAGAATTAGCAGGTCTACTAACTATCCTATTACAGATTGATAACAACAGAGATACAAGTTTCACAAGCAGATTATGCAGGCATCACATGAACAAGTATGCATCAGATTACAACAAGGACAACACAGCAAGTGGGGCAGAAATTCAATAGTCTGGTCTCAAAGACAGTCTACTGAATTTCCGAACAGGATTGAGGGGGATAAAAAGACAAACAGACAGACACAACAATTCTAGATTTAGCGAGCAAGGCCACAAGCAAGAACTGAAGACACAACCCCTTTTGCCTTATGCTCAAGGCAGTGAATTTGGTCCACAACCAATTCACAGGTGTAGCATTCAGAAAACTTGATGCAAACTTCACCATTGAACAGGAAGCACATGACAGCAACAAACACTTAACCTGGGCAACAGACTGACACAAGTTCAGATTGCCACTAAAATATGAACTATAAGGCTAGGATCCTCTCAGGGTCTATATGTTAGTTCAAGCTTTCAGGGGCAATTCCTGAACTTAGGGGATTATTACACTTGATTTAGTAACTACACAGACTGACCAAAGCGATAAAAAATGACCACCCATGAGTTCAAAACAAACAAACCAACAGACAGACTAAATAAAAAAGTATGCTACTTAAGATAAAGTTGTCGTAAACACTTACTGAAACAAGAGATGTGATTCGGAAGTGCTATCCCTTGCAGAACCAGAATCACCACTCCTCCTTGAACTAACCAAGTGTTTACTCCAAGGAATTCAGAGAATTTGATACTGCCAAGTATACTACTTGCGATATCGCCTTCCACTTGCGCATATCGGTCTTCCACTGAATTCTGAACTCCAACTCAAACAGGAACAGAAAGCCTTTCTGAGAGTGTGTAAAATTATGGGATTGTTAATGGTACAACTGATGCAATCCTAGGTTGATGATACTGGCTATTTATAGCCTTAGAGGTATGACTAAACCTCAAGGCTTAAGTGTAAACAAAATCAGAGAGAAATTAGACAAATCTGAGGCACATTTATTGAGATGATTTTCCGGCCATGGTAACTAAGAATTTGAATTTTGGTCAATGGACTATGTAAACACCCTTAGGGGCCATCACACAAATAACTAGAGAGTAGTACTAGCCACTGAACCACATATTAGGTTGGATAACCAAGCAATCATCATTAAACCGTATTAATAGCAATGATCATCCAGCCATGGTTACCAGGTTTTGGGTTTTTGGTAATTGAACCAAGTAAGTTTCTTTAGGGGCCCGTCAGGCACTATAGAAGAAACCGTACTAGTAATGAACCACAATATTTGGTTGGTTAAACCATGCAATCACTGTAAAAACCTACTGATTTCTCTAGATAGTGTTCTAATAGACCAGTTTAAGGGGCAACCGAACCATGGTTCAATGCTGAATATAACAACTTACAATTCATTGAACCAGGTTTTACTCTAGACCAAAATTACGGCTAGCTATGATGCCAACTAACCTTAATTTTAACTGAGTTTAGGCATTATTGGGAATTTTCCTCAGCATTTGACTTCACCTAGACCTCATAGGGTATATACCTTCAGTCAACTAACCTAGAACCGGGCAATTGAGAGGGTCAAGCCATGTTACCAGAGCGGTTTAGGTAGGGCCTAACCGGGGAGTTGGACCATCAAAGAGAGAACCATCATTATCAAAATAAGGCAACACTTCAATCTTGATGAATCAGATCGAAAACAAGGCAATGTTCATCCTTTGACTAGACATCACGTTTTAGAAACGTGTTTCTTAGCCAAACGATATGCAATTCAAGACTTAAAGGCACAAGATCAGGCAGTATCAAATATCGAATCAGAAAATATCAAAAATATTATGTTGGAAATGAAATTAAGTTTTAATGGTGATTTATCTTTTATTATTTATTTATGTTTAAACACCATTGATGAAGTGCCATAACTAGCTGTTATAGTGCAAAGCAAAAAGATGTCTAGAAACCGAAACTATATGATTTATTAGAGTCTGATTATTGTATAGGTTATATCAGACAAGCACGGTAATAGATAGGATTCACGAATCAGTTTTGAAGACTGAGGGACCGGACTCAGTTATTGAAGACTGAAGAACTGATAAGGCTCCGTTTGTTTTGGGGTGGAGTTTTTTTAGATGAAGTGATTGAAGTAATGATTAGAAAGTTGATGGGGTAAAATAAAGTAGAATAATGATTGGTGTAGATTATGAAATGATTTGTGAAATAAAGTAGAATAATGAATAAAATAATGGTAAAAAAAGTAATAAAGTTGATAAAGTGAAATGATGAGAGATGATTTAATATTTTTTTATTTGTAGTTAAAGATTTGATTGGTGGGATAATTGTAAGAAATGATTGGTGATGTGATGTTAAAAAAAACTCCCAAAAAAACACATTGCAAAACAAACACAAGCGAGGTTGTGTTTTTTTGAGTTGGAGTTTTTTTTGGAGTTTTTTTTGAGTTTTTTTTTAGATAAAGTGATTGAAGTAATGATTAGAAAGTTAAGATGTTTTTTTTTAAAATTTGAGTAGATTATGAAATGATTGGTGAAATAAAGTAGAATAATGAATAAAATAATGGTAAAAAAGGTAATAAAGTTGAGAAAGTGAAATGATGAGAGATGATTTAAATTTTTTTTTGTAGTTGAAGATTTGATTGGTGGGAGAATTGTAAGAAATGATTGGTGATGTGATGTAAAAAAAAACTCCCAAAAAAACTACAAGGCAAAACAAACACAACCTCAGGGTTTAAACTCAGTTCATAAGCCGAGACTTTATATTTCAGGTAAGTCTGTGATGGCCTGAACTGACTCTATAGATCTTGTAAAAAAGATCTAAGTTACATAAGGACAATGTAACCTAGTTAGTATAATGAGTTTTTAATGGTGTACTCTGATCTCACAAATAAAGGTCAGATGAAAAGCTAGGAGTACTCAGTTTATGAAGAAGAATAAAAAAACAGAGTTAACGCTCCTTAACAGTTGGAATCTGAAAACTAAGGAAACTTAGTATTCAAATTAGCAAGGTAGCCAATCAGTTTTACAAGGGAATCAGAACGTTGAAGATCAAGCTATCTGATAGGTTAATAGACTGTCAATTGTCAGAAAGGATACTGACATTGAACGCATACTAAGCATGACCAACAACTATAAGGATTAAAATTCAAAAGTTGGAAATACCCCTATAAACAGACCACTTATACTTCAAGAAGAAGTGCGGAGTTCAAAAGTTTAAATTATCAAGAAATATCAAGAATAAGGGGGAAAGTGAATTTATGAACTCCTGCTAAGAATTACAAGTAAGATCCAGAAATCTTTTAAGTGTTTTGAAGCATTCACAAAATCATCTAGACAAGATAACAGTTGAAGAAACAGAGCTCACTGTGCTAATCATATACATCAAAAAGAAGAAGCTCACACAAGTTGAATCATTTACTTGATTCAAGTCTCAACTTTGATTTTATCAAAGGTTAGACTGTGAAACACCAAGAATGTGTGAAGGACAGTTGAGGTGCAGTGACTGTTTGTGGTGGAGCTGGTGTAGAGGCAATACTACTCTTCAAGGACAAAGGTGGAGCGTACTTAGTGATACCACCAATGCGACCCCGCCCGGTGCTATGGCTATTACTACGATAGTACCCACCGGATGACCAAAGTCATTGATAGTTATATAGGAGATGACCATGCTCGGTACAAGCTCGGTTGTGTACTTTTAGATCCCAATACTGAACCAGATTATACTATACAACAAAGGATACTCAAGTATAAAGGGAAGATCTATGTGGGCAGTGCTGGTCCTTTAAGGCATGACATCATGACCCAACTTCATGAGGGTCCTATTGGGGGACACTCATGCATCAGGGCATGTTTACAGAGAATATCCTCTATTTTCTACTGGCCCCATATGAGAGGTGATGTCAAGGCACTTATCCAGTCCTGCACAGTGTGCCAACAATGTAAAAGTCTCCATGAGCATCCACAGGGATTGCTACAACCTTTTCCTATTCCAGATCAGGCCTGGAGGCATATTAGTATGGATTTCATAGAGGTCCTCCCAAATTCTGATGGGAATGAGGTCATCATCGTAGTGGTGGATAGGTTTACAAAATGGGGTCATTTTGTGCCTATGAGCTAGGGATATATAGCAGAATCTGTAGCAGATGCTTTTTCCACCAGGTTTACAGGTTACATGGCTTACCATCCACCATAGTCAGTGATAGAGACAGTATTTTTACCAGTGATTTTTGGCAGCACTTATTCCAATTGGCAAGGGTCAGATTAGCACTCACTTCTGCATACCATCCTCAGACTGATGGTCAGACTGAGAGGGTTAATCAGTGCTTAGAAATGTATCTAAGATGTATGTGTTTCCAAAGACCAAAACAGTGGTCAAGATGGTTAACACTAGCAGAATATTGGTACAACACAAACTTTCACACTGCTTTACAGACCTCTCCTTTTGAGGCACTCTATGGCTACAAACCTACTACTATACCAGTGGGTAGTTTTAGTGGGGGAGCAGCTTTTACAGTGGAAAATTTTCTCCAACAAAAGCACCTACTGACAAGGGAACTGAAAGAGAACTTGGAGCATGCACAGGCTATGATGAAGTACTTTGCTGATATAGGGAGGACAGATAGGGAGTTCCAAGTTGATGATCTGGTTTTCCTAAAGCTTCAACCTTACAGACAGAACACCTTGGCCCTAAGAAGGAATTTAGAACTAGCAGCAAGGTATTTTGGACCCTATAGAGTGGTGGAAAGGTTTAGTCCTGTAGCTTACATATTGCTTCTACCTGAAGGTTCTAGGCTACATCCTATGTTCCATATATCACTGTTAATGAAATACAAAGGGCTCATATCCCTGTGTCATCTCACCCTCCTATTACATCAGATGATGGCTAGATGACCATATATCCAGAACAGATCTTGGACATCAGAACAATCAAGAGGAGAAATGCACCAGTGGTTCAATGGCTTATGAAGTGGATTAACTTGGATGAAGCAACAGCCACATGGGAAGATGCAAACTACATCAGCGCCAAGTTTCTAGAATTTCCTCCACCATGAGGCCATGGTGTTGTTCAAGAAGGGGGGATGTCAGGAACCTGAAGGAGCGGTTTGTTAGTTAACGAGTTTGTACTTAGTCGTTATTTTGTCGTTAGATTCGTTAGACTAGCGATTCTGATCCGTATGCATATAAAAGGAGTGTAAAGCTACATTTTATATTTGTGGAAATATTACATTACTTGTACTTGTAACACGTTACTTATTTGTAACATGACATATTAATTGTAGTGTATAATCAATTAATATGTCATAAAGTAACTCTATTTTGTCTTATTATACTCTAGCCGACTCTAGCATTTAATAGCATTCATTACTCTACTCATGCTTGTATCTATTTATACTCATACTTTTATCATGAATAAAATAAATTGAGTTTACTCAAGTATTATTGCTTTCTCAAACTCTCTTCATGGTATCGGAGCCATAATCTCTCTAATCCGCTGCAAAATTTCCCTTTTTTAAGAATGTCTTCATTATCCGACGCATCTTCATCCTCAGTTGAGTCCCAGCAGCCTCAGCAAGCTGGGGTCGCTGAAAACTATTCTTTTACAAATCACAAACTTGATGGAAACAACTACCTGCTGTGGTCAAGATCTATGAAAATGTATATCTCAGGCCAGAGCAAGATGGGATACTTGTCTGGAACCAAACCTGCCCCTACTGAAACTGACCCCAAGTTTGAAGCATGGGATACAAAAAATAACCAAGTCATGACCATCCTCACGAGGTCAATGACAAAAGAGATCAGTGAGAACTTCATGATGTATGACAATGCTAAGGATATCTGGGATAATGCCAGAGACCTTTACTCAAAAAAGGACAATACATCTGAGGTCTATGAACTTGAAGCCCAAATCCAAAATTGCAGACAAGGAGACCTGTCTATAACTCAGTACTACAACCAACTATCTAAGGCATGGCAACACTTAGATATGTTGGAAACTCACCCATGGAAGGATGTAGAGGATGCTACCTTATACAAGGATATCATTGAGAAGAAGAGGGTATTCAAGTTCCTTACGGAGATCGAACTCATCCCTTGATGATGTTAGAGGTAGAGTTCTTGCTACTAAACCTCTCCCCAACCTCAAATCTGTGTTTGCTGAAGTCAAACATGAGGAAAGCAGGAGAAAAGTAATACTGCAAAGCAACCCTGCTGATCACTCTACTGATAGCTCAGCAATGTTGGTGGTCAGGAAACCTACTGAGAAGACAGGAAAGTTGTTCTGTGACCACTGCAAATGCACAAATCACACCAAGGACACTTGCTGGAAACTACATGGTAAGCCTAATTCTTTTAAACCCTCCAAACCAACCAGGGAGAGTCAGGGCAGGCATGTCAGTGAAGAAGGGAACAAAGATACCACGTTGGATGCTCAGTTTGCTGCCTTCAAAGCCTTCATTGCTCAAAAAAAAGGAAGTTAGTTCTATCACTGACATAGCTACTCATGCTAAAACAGGTATATTCCACTCACCTCTCAGTAATGATACTTGGATTGTTGATTATGGGGCTTCATCCCATATGTCTGGTAACAAGAGTCTCATATCTCATTTTAAGCCCTGTCATCAGACCCATAATAGTAGGATTGCTGATGGATCTATTTCATATGCACAAGGTTTTGGAAATGTTAAACTTACTGATAAGATCTACCTTCATGATGTCCTATTTGTTCCAAAATTAGACTGTAACCTTATATCTGTCAGTAGACTCACTAAAGACCTAAATTGGACAGTCTTGTTTAATAACAATCAGTGTATATTCCAGGATCTTTCTTCACAGGAAGTGATTGGGAGAGCTAAAGCCTGCTCATGACTGTATATGGTCAACCCTGCTGAAGACAGAAGATTGAAGACTGAAACTGCCTCAGCAGCCTGCAACCAAACCTTAGACAATATCATATTATGGCATTATAGACTAGGTCATCCAAGTTTTGGTTATTTAAAGTCTTTATTTCCTGAATTGTTTAAAGGATGTAACCTCAGTGACCTTCAATGTGATATTTGTCAGTTTGCTAAACTTACTAAGTCTGTGTATACTAAAATATCTTACTTACCCTCCACACCTTTCACTCTAATACATAGTGATGTATGGGGACCTTCCAGAATTAAAAGTATAACAGGAAATAGGTGGTTTTTCACTTTCATAGATGACCACACCGGGATCACATGGCTGTTTTTTTATGAAAGATAAATCTGAAGTTGGAACCATCTTCCAAGAGTTCTATAACATGGTATCCACTCAATTTGACACTAATATTAAAATCTTAAAAACAGATAATGCACTGGAATACTACGAGTCCAACCTCAGCACCTTCCTGAATGATAAGGGAATTGTTCACACCAGTAGCTGTGTAGAGACACCTCAGCAAAATGGGGTTGCTGAGAGGAAGAACATGCACTTACTGGAGATGGCTAGATCGCTTATGTTCACCACACATGTGCCTAAATATATGTGGGGTGAAGCTATATTAACTGCCACATACCTGATCAACAGGTTACCCAGCAGAGTGTTTGGATTCAAGACTCCCATTTAAACCCTGCTGACAACTCATCCCTATCCTCATCTCATTGCTGACTTGCCTCCAAAAATCTTTGGATGTACTGTGTTTGTCTATATCCATGCCCAACATAGAAGCAAACTTGACCCCAAAGCTCATAAGTGCATTTTCCTTGGGTATGCCAAAGACAGGAAGGGCTACAAGTGTTATTCTCCAACTGACAAAAGATTCTACAACTCTATGGATGTGAAATTCTTTGAAAAAAATCCTTACTACAGCAACCCTACTGAGACTGTCACAGATGGAAACCTAATTGAAACAATAACTCTTCCCTCCTCTCATAGTCCTTTAACTCCAAATGCACCCTCAGCTGAGAATCTTGAGGCCGTGCCAATCCCTATACCAATTCCTAATATTCAGCAACCTCATGAGACTCATCAGCCTGCTGACTCTGAGCTCCCTCCATCTACTGAACCTCAACAACCTGCTGATACTCCACAACCTCCTGAACCTGCTGATATACCTCAGCAACCTACTGATAGTCCTGAACCTACTGATATTGATAACAGACCCATTGCTGTCCGAAAGGGAAAGAGATAATGTACTGACCACTCTATTTATAATTATGTGTCATATGATCACTTGTCACATGGTTTTTCTTTGTTTACACAGGATTTGGATACTCATTCCATTCCTAAGAATATACAGGAAGCTCTCAAACATGACAGGTGGAAGGTGCTTGTCAAAAACCGAAATGAATGCACTCATTGACAACCATACTTGGGATCTCACCACTCTCCCACAAGGAAAGAAGACAATCACCGTAAATGGCTATTCACCATCAAGTACAATACTGATGGTACTATTGACAAGTACAAAGCTAGACTGGTTGTAAGGGGCTTCACTCAAACATATGGACTTGACTACAAGGAAACATTTGCACCCGTGCCAAAGCTCAACACGGTCGAGTGCGATCTCCTTCTTTGTCCAACTTGGTCGGCCACTCCACCAATTGGACATCAAGAATGCCTTCCTAAATGGTGACCTCATTGAGGAAGTATATATGACTGTACTTCCTGGTTTTACCAACACTCACACTAAATGGAAGGTTTGTAAACTGAGAAAATCTCTGTATGGCCTGAAACAGTCACCAAGAGCATGGTTTGGCAAACTTACTACTGTGGTTAAAGCTGCTGGATATCATCAGTGCAACTCAGATCACACAATGTTTATTAAAACAACCAATAAGAGAAGATCCATCCTTATTGTCTATGTGGATGATATCATTTTTACCGGTGATGACCCTGCTAAGATCCAACACTTGAAGACCCTACTGGCAAAGGTATTTCAAGTTAAAGATTTGGGCTACCTCAAGTACTTCCTTGGCATGGAAATAGCAAGAAACAGCCAGGGTATCTCAGTCTCACAGAGGAAGTATGTGCTGGACCTGCTGAAGGAAACTGGCATGCTAGGGTGCAAACCAGCTATCTCTCCAGTAGACTCCAGTAATCCACTAGTGCATGGTAGTATTGGTGTAAAAAAAGGAACAATATCAGAGACTTGTAGGGAAACTCATTTATCTCTCTCATACAAGACCTGATATTGCATATGGAGTTAGTCTTGTCAGTCAGTTCATGCATTGCCCTACTGAGCACCATTGGGATGTTGTCTACAGAATACTACGATACTTGAAGTCCACTCCTGGCCAAGGCTTGCACTTCACTAAGTCTACTGAAAGATCAGTGAAAGTCTATACTGATGCTGACTGGGCCGGTTGCCACATAGACAGAAGATCTACCACAGGCTATTGCTCATATGTGTGGGGTAACCTTGTCACTTGGAGAAGCAAGAAACAACCTACTGTCTCTAAAAGCAGTGCTGAAGCTGAACTCAGGGCACTTGTTTTGGGCATTTGTGAAGCACTGTGGCTGAAAAGAGTCCTTACCGACCTTCAAAGAAACCCTTCACAAACCTATCATACTCGTTGTGACAATAATTCAAAGATTATGCATGGCGAGAGGATCCAGTTCATCATGATAAGACAAAACATGTGGACATTGACGGACATTTCCTTAAAGAGAAGATTGATGCCAAGATCATTCAACTTCAATATGTTCCCTCGCAGACCGTAATGCGATATTCTCACCAAGGCCATTCCACCGCTTATGTTCGACGGGCGATCGAGTAGCAAACTTGGCTGTATTGACATATACAACCCAGTTTGAGGGGGGGTGTGTGGAAATATTACATTACTTGTACCTGTAACACGTTACTTATTTGGAAGATCTGTAGAGCGGCATAGTACAATTCATCCTTAATTAATCTTTTAATCCATTCGTTAACCCAAAGTTTATTTTTCCCAACTTTACCCGTTGTGAATATTTGCAGGATGACAAGGAGTTTGTGTTCAACAAAGATCAGGTTTAGGCTGAAAATAGAAGATCTAGGATATGCTTTAGTAGATAACCTTATTTCAGCTTTTGTGGGGAGTGGACAACGAGGAGTGATAGAGTCACAACGAAAATACACAACAATGTGCCACAACAATGATCTGCACCATTGATTGTTGTGGGATCTATATTGATTGAACTAGGTCCCACAATAATCAATGGTGCAAATCATTGTTGTGGCACATTGTTGTGCATTTTCGTTGTGACTCTATCATTTCTCGTGGAGAATACAGCCATATCTGTCAATTTAGAAACGTGAAACATTCTTTGTTATAAAAATAAAAATAAAAAAAGAAAACGTTCTTTATCCTCGACGACGTCTGGCCAGCATAATTTTATCATGTTAAGATGAAAAAAATAATAATAATAATTGTGGTGACAAGTGGGATTCGCCTCTCTTGTACTATATATAGTTGCAGCCGTGAGGCAAAATTCAAACCATCAAATAATATCCCATACCATACAAACTCTAGTCGATCATCAAGAGATTAAGATGAGAGCTTGTATAGCGTTCATCCTTTTACTTTGCAGCAACTATATAATCTTGTTTGATGTTGTTGTTGCTGCAGATGTAAGACCTTTAGAAACCTATATCGTTCATGTCGAGCCCCCCCCGGCGGCTAATGCTCAGCTTTCAGCAGCTGGTGATCAAAATGAACTTAGTGAACTTGAAAAATATTATCTTTCATTTTTGCCAACCGCGTCACCACGGACTGGTGAAGAAGTTCCGCGCATACTGTTCTCTTATGAGAATGTCTTCATTGGCTTTGCTGCTAAACTATCTGCGGAAGATGTCGCGGAAATGGAAACCAAACCTGGTTTCATATCCGCGGAGAAGGAAGAGATCCTTCCTCTTGAAACTACTCGTTCTCCCAATTTTCTTGGGTTGACTCGAAACATTGGCTTCTGGCAGCAATCAAATTACGGCAGAGGGATAATTATTGGAGTATTGGATACTGGAATCAGTCCAAACCACCCGTCATTCAGTGATGCCGGGATGCCTAGCCGTCCTTCTACGTGGAGAGGAAGATGTGATTTTTCTCGACCTGCCGCATGCAATAACAAACTTATCGGAGCGAGAAGCTTCGTAGGTGGTGAACCGTCGGATGAAAATGGTCATGGTTCTCATGTGGCTGGCACTGCAGCCGGTAATTATGTGAGCGGTGCGCATTTTTATGGTAATGCTTTTGGGACAGCTTCTGGCATAGCGCCGCTTGCACACTTGGCAGTTTACAAAGTGTGTGGTGTTAATGGATGTCCTGAAAGTGCCTTGTTAGCAGGGATGGATGCCGCCATTGGAGATGGTGTCCACATCATTTCAATGTCTCTTGGTGGTGGCTCAAGGCCATTCTATCGATCCAATAGTGCGGTTGGAGCTTTTGCTGCAATGCAAAGAGGAATCTTTGTTAGTTGCTCGGCAGGAAATTCAGGCCCTTCCATGCAGACTTTGTCGAATGAGGCTCCATGGGTTTTAACGGTGGGTGCAAGTACCACTGATCGGCAACTTAGGTCGATTGTGGTGCTAGGAAACAATAGAAGATTTGAAGGGCAATCGGCATTCCAAGCACCGCTTTCGAGGTTTCCTTTGATTTATCCAGGACTGACTTCATCTGATCCAAACGTTGCGAACTGTGCTCGATCACAATTTCCCACAAGTATCAGTGGAAGCATAGTGATATGCCTCACTGGAGGTTCGGCATCCGCGATACAAAAAGGAACTAATGTTAGAAATGCTGGCGGGCGTGGCATGATTCTCATCAACCAAGATGAAATAGGCTTCTCAACAAGGGCTGTGTATCATGTACTTCCTGCATCACAAGTCAGTTACGCGGATGGACTTGAAATTATTGCCTACTTGAGATCAACAACGTCACCCACGGCCACAATTTCATCTGGAGGAACAGTTCTTGGAGATCTTCGTGCCCCTTCAGTGGCTGACTTTTCTTCTAGAGGTCCAAACATCGAAAGCTATGGGATTCTAAAGCCAGACATCCTTGGCCCCGGTGTAGATATCCTTGCAGCATCTCACCTTAGAAGCGACTTCGTCATGATGTCCGGGACCTCCATGGCTTGCCCTCACCTCAGTGGTGTTGCAGCTCTCCTCAAAAGTACGCGCCCCAACTGGTCTCCTGCTGCTATCAAATCAGCAATAATGACAACAGCCGATGTTACAAACCGTGGAAACAATCCTCTGGTGGACCATTTCCACCAGCCAGCTACACCTCTGGCCATGGGTTCAGGCCACGTGAATCCATCTGGAGCCAACAATCCAGGATTAATCTATGATCTCACAGCTCAAGATTATGTATCTTACTTATGTGGGCTAGGTTACTCCACTCAGGAGATCGGGATCATTGTGAGGGGCGCCGTAAATTGCAGAGTTAGTATCCCTGAAGCATCACTGAACTATCCTTCATTCTCTGTTGTCTTTGGACCAAGTCCTCAAACTCATACACGGACAGTGACTAATGTGGGGGTTCCTACTGCAACTTATACTGTACGCATCGAACAACCACGAGGTCTCCAAATAACTGTTAATCCAACCACACTTAGATTTACAAGCTTGAACCAAAGAATCTCATACCAAGTCACATTTCGTCTAACCAACAATTGGGGTTTCACAAACGAGTCTGCACATGGAGATGGAGGGTCTCTCACGAATTATGTACGTACGTCTCATCATGGATCGATCACATGGACTACCGGTATTTACTCTGTGAGGAGCCCAGTTGTCGGGCTAGTTTACCCAAATGCTTTTCTTTCAACCATGGAAGCTTTTCCATTGCTGGAATATTCTAAAGAGAATTTCTCTTCCATATAATGGATGCAAACGGGCATAATGCATGCTTATCAGACTCGATCTTCTTGGGGTTATATTTACCCACGAATAAATAAAAACGCTTCCTAGGGATATGATGTAACTAGGTGGTGCACTCATGTAAATACAATTCTTGGGTATTATGAACCAGGAATAAATAAATAAAACTATTTCCGAGTCTCTATCCCTATTATGATAAAATTGTTGGTGGTTTAGTCTTTAAAGTGTTTATGCCTAATTAAATAACTTCTTAAATATAATTAGTCAAAAAAAGGGAAATAACATTTTACATATTATTAAACCATAGGGTGGTAACGACTCTATATGGCAAAGCACAGGTAGGTATTCCCCCTAAAAAAAATTTAGAAACATAGAAATTTTACTAAACAATATCCGTCAAACAGACGGTCAAAATGTTATCAGGGGGCAAACTACCCCAAGATGTCCGAACAGGAATCAACAAAGCATACCTAGCTTAAAGATACGCGGGGACATCTCCCACACGCCAGATAAATGTAAAGGAAACAGAAAGAAAACTAGACAGGAGGGCCGAAATAGTCATTCATTTGACAACCATTTGCGGAAAGATCCTCCACCGGTCGCCGAAGGCGCAAAAACACATGCCCTAGGCAATAATCATTATTTCAATAATTGATGTAAAAGGTGTAGATCATGATGTCCGAACATGAATCAACAAAGCATACCTAGCTAAAAGATATGCGGGGACATCTCCCACACGCCGGATAAATATAAAAGAAACAGAAAGAAAACTAGACAGGAGGGCCGAAATAGTCATTCACTAGACAGCCCTTTGCGGAAAGATCTTCCACCGGTCGCCGAAGGCGCAAAAACACATGCCCTAGGCAATAATCATTATTTCAATAATTGAATGTAAAAGGTGTAGATCATGATATAATACATGATAAAAATGATTTTTTTTAGTTGCATATCCTTACAAAAATAATGATACTGATCGTAAAACCCCGAACATTTAACTAAGGGTATTTCCGACTTTTTTAGGTTTCTTCTTGTATTAGTTTAAGGTTAATTAAGCTTTTCTTTTCATCCAAGACACCTTAAAACCGACATAAACTCATAAAATCCTATAAAAGGTCTCTAGATAGCCCTAGACTTCACATGATTCTCATTTTTCAAGTTTTCAAAAAAGCGCGATCAAGATAATAATAACTTTTCGGTGTTCAACCTCATAATCCTCGTGGATACGACCTTGACCATTAGACTAGACTACAATTGACCCGGTACACTTCCGGTAAGATTTGACACCTAGAAAAGTTCGATCAATAACTGAGCTGAGAAAATGTATGACTGACTCATTCGTTGTCTCGGCCCAACATCCGGGAAAGCGTCTTAGACTTGATCTTTGGGAGTTTTGGCTAGCTTTTCTGGATTCGTTTGGCAGATCATAGTGATGATTTCCATGTAATTTCTATTCCAACAACAATTTCAGGCATAGATTCATCTTGTGAAGAGATTTGATTATAATTAGGTTAGATTCGAATGGTAATCATCATCAGATTCGTTGTTGGTTTGTTGATTGACGTAAGATTTGGGAGTAATTAGTTGTTTTTCGGTTGGTAGTTTGGCTCATCTTTAAGATGAGAAGCTCTTATTTTCAAAAGGTTCCGTTTATGATTTAAAGATTGTGTTTTTAAGTTGTTTTGAATTCGGTTATCCGTTTAATTGCACGTATACGAACATGATTATGTGTATGACGAGTAATTGTAATATTTCAAAGTACTGTTTGGATTTCTTGATATATTCTTGTAACTTGTTTTATGACGATCCAAAAATCGTTGGGGTAAACCTCTAGGCTCCTTCTCTTGGTGATAACCTAAGGACGCTCTAGAAACACAGAAAAGCAGTGAAAGATGGGTGTTTTTAGGGGTGGTTTAGACTGCACTTGAGATGATGTTTCTCAAGCTGCCTACGTATCCAATGCTGGGATTGGAATCAAGTCTTCGTAGTTCCTTAGAGATGGTTTACATAGAGGGGCTTGTGCCCTAGAGTTGGCGTGTAGTGTGAATGAGATAGACTCTTGATTGCCGTGTTCCGTAAGGACAAGATTATGATTGATTGATCTCCTTGATTTTAGGAGATAATTATAATGTTCAAATATTCGTATAGAGATTGGAGCCTTTATGGCTCAGGATTCTTCCCACAGTTATCAGTTTATTACACAGGTGGGAATTACGGTGAGAGATTGGCTCTCGTTGGCTTAGACGACCCGACCTGGATTGGTTGAGCCGACCTATAGCGGTCGGAAAGATTAGTTGGGCTATCAGCTCGGATCCTAGTACGTAGAAAGGCGAGTCTGAGAGGGACTCACCATAATTGGTCATATTGGCCAAGGGTAAAATAGAATACAAGTGTTGGTCGACCCTAAGAGGCCAGTCCACTGGGTTCGGATTTATCCACGATGACTGGAGGTTGGTACCCAGCATGGCCGACCCGGACGGGGTGGAGTGACTAGCCGGACTGCTCTAGGCCGACTACTGGGTTACTCGGTACCGCTTCTCTCTTCTTGCTCAATGTCGAGCCACTAAGGAGGTGACATGTAGGTAGGTTTAGTTTCTGGCATCGTCATAAGCCTCCCAGATCCAGCTGAGCCTTGGTTGCTTGGCTCGGATCTACTGGTGTGGTGGCTTGGCTCAGATGTTTAACTTGGGGGTTTTGAAATTGAATTGGGGTTGCCAGGTGGCGAGAGGCTAGTTATGATGTAGTTATAGCTATCCTGGGAAACGAGGCATCGCTGCCTACTAATATTTACTGAGGCCGTTTTTCGAGGCAAGTGAGGGGTTATAACCCTGTCATATCAATCGTTTCATAATCACGTTGGGTATTAAACCAAGAATTTTGCTGCCGATTGCCATTCTCCGTCTCTCCTTCAAATTTGATTTAGCAAGTAAGTACTTCATTTTTCGCACTCTAATTTCATAACTTGCTTTCCTTGATAAACCTTGTTTCCTTAGAACCCTAAGTCCAATGGCTATAGCTGGTAGTAGAGATGTTGGGTCGATTCTGAGCCAAGAAGATGTAGACGAGATTTGTGAGTGATACAGAATTGACAAGGCAAGGTTTGCCCCACAGTTGCCTTCAGACACGAATTTATTTGCCCCAGATCCACCGGGAGTATTTTGAGGTGGGATCCAATAAAAAAATTTAGAGTGATAGTTTTTTAAACTTTCAAAATTACTAATTTTTCTTCATTCCTATTGGTAAGAGATCACCAAATCTGATTAAATCCTGGACCAATATAAAATTTGTGACCAATCAATATGAGCGCTAACACACTCGTGCAATCCGACCACAACAAAATATTTACAACAAAGATACACAACACATTTTACATCACTTGACATGGTATAAACTCTATTGATAAATGATTATCCTATCATAATCTTTTTTTAGAACGATCTCATCATAATCAATCGTGTAAGTTAAGTGTTATGCCACACAACAATATATATATATATATATATATATATATATATATATATATATATATATATATATATATACATTTTTCAAGATAAGAGGATGCTTTAGTAAATGGTGATCCCGTATTCACATGTAAAGTGGTCCTTGAATTTTAGAAAACGTGATACATGGTCTATCCTCATCGAACATGACTTGCCGACATAATATTATTGCAGGCAAAAAAATAAATTAAAATTACAACAAAAAATACAGTTGAGTTTATTTAAGATAAACTTCGAAAAATTTCAGCCATGCAAGGCTGGGTCGCGGCAGGTCATGCAAGATGGATCAGCACCCAAAATGTCCTCGACCCACCTCGGGGATCGATAGAGTTACTCCATCAAATCTACATGATTACTACACCATTATCGTCTCACCAATATTTTTCACATATAAAAAAAATAAAAAAATAACCACAATATTATGTTGGATGTAGAAATGGTGTACACTTTAGGAAGTGACTATCATTACCTACCCCAATAAAAAAAAATCCGGGAAAACGAAGATTTTAACACACACTTGGTCTCCATGCCGGGTTGTGGTCTAACTTACTACCAGACCGATGCACCTTGTGCCTACCCCAATAATTTGTAGACATGTCTTTCGTTTATCAATATATTGTAAAATTAATCACCTACAGTTTAGTTTTTTCGAAAATTTTTTCTTTTTTCTTTTTAGGCTTACATAAGTTTTCTTTGGCAAGCTAAGAAAAACCGACTTTAAAGCTACTAAGAGCCTATAAAAGTGTCAGCAAAGTAACTTAAACTCTACATCCGATGAACCAATTCGAAAGTCACCGAATGATGGTCACCGAGTAAAGTGTATTCAAGTCTGTGAAAGTCAGCTGGGAAGGTCAGCTGAGTTTCTTTTGAAAGTCAACAGCATGCTGAGTTTTGGATACAGCTAAGTTCTACATCTGGACAGTGATCAGCTGAGTTAGGTCAGCTAAGGGATCCACATCTAGGGAATTTATTGCAATCCGACAAAGATTCCTTGGCGGTTAGGGTTTTAGGGATCTGTGCCTATAAATACAACTGTATTGATCATTGTAAAGTGTGTGCGTGTAATCCGTCTGAATTTCAGTGCATTATATAATATCTCTTTTCTATCCAGAGAGTAGTCGGCACAATGCCAGAAACCACATTAAATCTTGTGTTCTTGTTTCTGTTATTTTCTGTGATTACTACGTTAGATTGCTTCAATCTGTTTATCTATCTTGCATCTGGATTCTCTATCCCGGTTTAACAAACCGGTATCAGAGCGTAGGTTTTTGAGGAATCAACTGTACAAACGAATTTTATCTTCACCAAAATCTTCACCTATGCTAGGCTTGTGTGATAAAAGTTCTGTTCTTTGGCAAGAAAGATGTCTGCAGTTAACGTAAAAATCGACAAATTTACAGGAAGAAACAGTTTTAGTCTGTGGCAAATCAAGATGCGGGCCTGGTTAAAACAACAAGGATTCAGGAGTCCTTTATATGATAAAGGGGATGCTAGTGCAGCAGATTATGTCAGTCTAGAAGAGAACGCACATTCAACCATCATGTTGTGCTTATCTGATGATGTTAACACTGAAGTTGCTGATGAAGACACAGCTGCCAAGTTGTGGGCAAAGCTCAGAAGCCTGCATAAGACAAAGTCATTAACCAATAAGTTGCTTCTGAAGCAGAGATTGTTTAGTCTTAGGATGCATGAAGAAGGTCAGCTGAACACAATATTACTTGATCTCAAGAATATTGATGTTAAAATTGAAGATGAAGCTACAGCCCTAATCTTGTTGGTGTCATTACCTGCATCATATGAAAAGTTTGTGCAGTCCTTCGTAGTTGGGAAGGATACAAAGTGGCTTTAGAGGATGTAAGGCGATGCCTTGCATGCTACGGAGCTTAGACACAAGGCGACGAGTACAAACAATGTCGCGCTGCCCAGACTAGTAGTCAGCAGCAGTGGAAAAGGACATGGGCAGTCTAGGAAGAAGAGTTCCAAAAAGGCAGGGTCCAAAGCCCACAGATGTCTGTAATTACTATAAGGAGCAAGGACATTGGAAGTCCAATTGTCAAAAGAAGAAAATGTAGCAGGAGAGCAATTCTGGCATAGCAAATTTGTGGTCGACGAGCATTCATATGAGGATCTGGTTCTAGTTGCTGGGGATTCAGCACATCATGCTGATGTTTGGATCCTAGATTCGGGAGAATCTTATCATATCAGTCCACGCAGAGAGTGGTTTTCTACTTATGAGCAGATAGATGGTGGTCATTTTTCAATGGCAAACAGCAAGGTCTGTAAGATAGTGGGAATTGGCTCAGTTCAGCTGAGGATAGAGGATGGTAGATTATACACACTGAAAGATGTTAGACTGATTTAAGTCAACTAAATGATACATTTCTCGATGTTTTTGACCCAATTCTCATGCATTTATTGGTGTTTGTGCATCAACTCGAGCGATTATTGTGATGATTTGGACCATTTTGCGTATATAGTAAAATTATAAAAACCAGCCCTTTTGTCGATTATATAAACTTATTAGCCAGTTTTGTTATCGGATTTACATGCGGTATCTTTGTGTTTTTGTTTTGAAGCACAAATATCGAGGTTAGAAGCTCAGGAATTAGAATGTCAAGCTTAAGACTTGAGTGGGAATCAATCTATGGCATCAAAGAAGAAGGATGCATAACCTAAGGGCAAATGGCACACGCATTGACCAATTGCGCTTGCCAATGGTGTTCAATTCTATCAGAGACTTCTTCCCTTATAATTGGCGTGTGCCAATACCAGCATGGCTCACGCCAGTGGATTTGAATTTGCCGCCAAAGTGAGATATCAGAATTATTGAAGAGCATTAAATGCATGGTGTCAGCCCCAGCTACCTATCAGACATTTGTGCACGCCAATCACCCTTGGCGCACATCACGTACACGTAAATAGATAATGGCCCATGCCAACAAACACTGGCGCATGCCAATGAGTGCAGATACAATATTTAATCAACACATTTACTCTCTCACCAAACAATTTCTTACTCTACCACTCCCTCTCAAGTCCTTGGAGGCATCCAAACCCTCAAGGCTCACCTAGCCAAAATTTCACCAATATTTAGCCTTTAATTCCATTGTAACCATCAAGAATTCTTAGTTTGATTCTAGAATCACTTTTATAGGAACAAGTTTATCACTTTTGTATACAAACTCCATTGAAGCTTCTTGTTATTGAATGAAAGTTTATAAGTTCATAGCTTCTAGTAGGTAAATTCTTAGCCTTTACCTTGATTTAATTTTTCTCATTGATATGGATTCTAACTTTGACATGTTGGAGTTCATATCCATGAGTGGCTAGTTCTTCACTAGCCAAGATAATGCTTGTGTGATAGTTTTATCTCTATTGGTTGATTGGGAATGTTAGTTTGCTTTTCATAGCTTCATGTGTGTTGTTTATCTTCTTTTGCATTGGAAGCCTTGTTTGTGTTGGTGTAAATGACTAGCACTTACACACACACACTTAGTTGAGACCGAAAGGATATATTAGGTGTGGGAAAAAGATAGGAGAACCAGAAGGTAAAATTGACCTTAAGTGGAACTCAATTTCTTATCTGGGGGTCGTTGTTCATTCATTGCACTCAAGAACGTAATCATGTTGAATCATTAGGTCTAGGGTTCTTAGACCAAGGAGGAGGCATAGCGTAGTTTCATACACTCGTATAAGGGGGAATTTCTAGCTTAGGAGTGCACCAATAACACACACTTGAACACTAATGGAAGTTGGTAGGTTGCTCATTCCCATGACGCTAGTAGAGATTGACTTGATCATTGCATTGTTTTGGCTAGGCTTTTTATTATTCCATCATCCGTTGTTAGTATAGTTGATTGAGCCTAGTAGCTTGATCCTTAGGCCACTTACTTTCTTGTTTATTTGCGACTTAGATCAACATAATCATAGCTTTTCAGTATTTAACCTCACAATCCACGTGGATAAGACCTTGACCACTTACTAGACTACAATTGACCCGGTACACTACCGGTTAGATTGGAAATCTAGAAAAGTGTGATCAAGGTTTTGGCGCTGTTTCCGGGGATTGTGTAACGGTTGATACTAATATTAGCTGGAAAATTGTTGAGAATAAGTCAATCATTTCTATTTTATTTCTTTGGTTCTTACCTCTTTGGAAAGTTACCAAGTGTTGTTTGATTGTGTTCTTGTTGTTTCTCTCTTGTAGTGGATGGCCCGTACTCAACGTTGCAAGGCCCTACTTACGCCTCATGTTTCGGATATTAACACATATATTAGGGAGTGAATTGCGGAAAAGAAGGTTGATCAACCTCGTCGTAGTTTGGAACTTGGTGGAGAATATTCCCAAGGTTCGCCTAGTCAAGAAGTAGAAATGGATGAGAGCTTATTGAATGCACTAGGAGGGCAAGAACGAGAAGATAATTCCCAAAACAATGAACAAAATCCAAATCTTCATATCCTCAACCCACCAAAAAACAACAATCCACCACCACCAAATCCTCCACTTCCACCAATCAATAACCGAAACCGCAACAACAACAAAAACAACCAAAGCCAAAACAATCATAATAACAACAACCCTCCAAACCCAAGACCAATTTGTGATCAAATCGTAAGGATGAATGAACCAATAATCTGATCCTCTTACCTAATGTTGGTGCAAATAACTTTGAGGTCAAGTCTCATCTTTTTGGATTGGTGGAGTCTAGAGCTCAATTTCATGGTGATGATGATGAAGACCCACATCGACACATTTACCAAATTGATGAATTATGAAATACAGCCAAGAACCATGGGATTCATAGAGAATTGACTCGAATGTCAGTGTTCCCTTTTTCTTTGGTTGGTAGAGCTAAGGAATGGTTTATGTCACTCCCTCACCATTCTTTGACAAGTTAGGACGAGATTCAAAATGAGTTTTTGAAGCAATATTTTACTCCGGGCTGAAATTTGGAATTAAAGGTTGAAATGCCACCTTTAAGGAAGGGGAGAATGAAACACTTGGGGTTGCTTGGGAAAGATTCAAGAGGTTGTTGAAGGCGTGTCCAGATCATGGTTATTCTTTGGATATGCAAATCCAATTTTTTTTTGCAGTAAGCTAAAGAAAGAGGCACGTATGGATGTTGACTAAGCTTGCAACGGTTCTTTAATGATAAGTGCAGCACAAGATGTATATAGAGAAAATTTTGAAGAACAACCGGATGTGGGAAACCGGTACAAGTACAAGGAAAGTTTCTTTTGTAGGAGACTCATCCGCTCAAACGGAAGTGCTAGAAAAATTGTCATCCCTTAGTAAGAAAGTTGATGGGATACAAGCAAGCAAGAGTTTGGAAGACTAGGAGTCCAATGATGAATCTATTGAATGTATGAGAAGTGATGACGGTGTGCCATTAGGATTAGTGAAAACCAGTGAATACTCAAATGAAGAAGTGAGCTTCATGCAACAACACCGGAAGCTAAATAATGCCTACTCCAATGCATACAACTCTATTCAAAGAGATCATCCTAACTTTCGTTGGTCCAAAATCCTAGTAACCAAGGACCGGGACCGTCTCTTGCACATCAACAAAAGAGCTCATACAATGCTAATGTGCAACACCAAGGTTATCAAGGTAACATTCAACTCCACAACAACCACCACCGACTCATTGCTACCAACAACGCCCCCACAAAACATTCCTATTACGGAGAGTTCGAGTTGACTCACGGATGAGGTCGATCGATTGGGCAAGTCGATGGAAAATCTCAAGGGCGTTGTTTCTACTCAAGCCGCAAATATGCAATCAATGATGACTTCCATAAGGACGGTACCTAAGGACGTTGGTACATGGAAGACGTTAGTGAGTGGACATGATATTAGGATGAAGAATATGGAAGCATCAATGCCAAATATGGAAGAACACATGAGAATAGAAGGTGAGAAGAGTAATAGTAAACCACCGGGTGAAATGAATAATACCAGATCAAAAATATCTATGGTTCATCTTGGCGCCATAATTTTTTTGATAAAATCTGAATTTCAAGCGGGTATAGATACACCCATTAAACTAGCGTTAATTGATAACAGAATTAACGATAGAAAAGATTGTGTGCTAGGAGCCGCTAAAGGCAACCTCGCATATAAAAAGTTCATGTTTACAATCTATCCTAAGTTTGGACTTAGTTTAGAAAGTAAAAACTTAGACAAAGTTTTATCTTTAATTCATCACTTTAAAAGAGAAGACTTGATAATCGAGATTTACATTCAGCAGACACCTGTGTATATTGGTCTGCTGATGTTTATGTCAGTCAGCTTGTCTTAAGCTGACTTCTTTTCATCTAACTTTTTATTATGAAGTTAGAGTACACCATTTTGATTATAACTAATTTCCAAACACCACTTAACATATGGAACTTAGACCTTGTACACAAGGTATATGTAATCAGTTTAGGTCATCACAAACTTCCCTAAATTCCGATTCCATATCCTTGACTTTAAATACTAAGTTTGATCCCTTAGCCTTCAATAACTGAGTTTGAACCCTCAGCCTTCAATAACTGATTTGAACCCTCAGCCTCCAGTCTTCGGCAGTTCCTAAGTAGTCTACTGACCTAGTTACCTTACTGACCTAGACAGGTCTGCTGATAAAGCTAACTGACCTAAATACAATGCTTGTTTGATCAAACCTATACAAAGATCAAACTTTAATAAACCTATACATTTGATCTAGACATCTTTTTGCCTTTGTTTTATAACAGTTAGTCTGATACTCATCATTAAAACTTAAAATAAGTCCAACAACCTGAATGGCTTGGGCAATCCGGACGGCAACAGTTAGATCAGCATTCTCAGTGCGAAGCTGATCTACCGTCTTCTCCAACTTGGCATGAGCTCCTGCAAGCTTCTCTTTCTCCGTTTGAAGATTGGCACTCTAAGCTCTAGAGCTCTCTAGCTCAGCCTCTTTAGCCTGAAGCTGCTGCCTGAGCTCTTCGATCTCCTTCCCTTGAGATTGGGCTAGCTCCTTATTCTTATTACGGCACTCAGCCAGAACTGAAATCCTCTCCTCTAGTTTGGTTCGGATAGTAGTTGACTTAGCCAATCTTTTAAATACCATCTGCCAATGCGGGTCCCCTGCGCGGTAAACCAAGCCCATCTAGAAATTGTCAAAGCAAAGAAAATATAAGGCTGAATAAGCAAACCACACGGACCCTTTCCATTGTGGCAAAACCTGCCTCAGCCAACTACAGGTCGGTAAACTCAGAGAAGTCCTCTTCAGGTTCAACATCTATAGGAGTACAGTTCCCATGACCTTTAGCATCTTCATTAAGCCTACCTCTCTTAGTAGACCGCTCATGTGAGCCAGTTCCAGATCGGGGCCTATGCACCAGCTCGTGGCCTTCTTCTTCTTTATGATCAGACTCATCCACCAGATTAATTCGATCACGCCAGTCTTGCTGAGCAACCTGGGTGGCAAGAACTATAGTGTCGTCAGGATGTCCGGCGAAGGCATGGGCTCCTGTAGCGGTCAAGGATGAACACGCCGATTGATCTAGAGGAGCATCCGTGCTTTGAGTCTTCTCCATGTATTGACTAGGATCAGGCTGATCCTCTCCGAGCTCTTCAAATTCCTCATCAGCGTCACCTATGATTGAAGCTAAGTCTGCCACTAAAAAATTAGAAGAGAACACTGATAAACAAAAAATAAAGAATTGAAAAGGAATAATAGGAAAATATGCAAAGGAAATCCTACAAGATTTCTACTCTCCCTCATCAAGTTCCACATATGGAACCGGTCCGGCGTCTGCAAGCCAAGCCACAACTATCATCTCTGTGAAGAAGTTCTTCACATCCACACAATACCCGACTCAAGGATATCTTTCAGCAGTTTTGCACTAACATCTTTGGGACATATGTCCTTATTAAGCTCAGCAGACCTCCACTAGCACAGTTCGGGCAGAACTTTGTTGCGGATGAAGAAAAATTTATCCTTTAATTGGTTAACAGAAGACTTTCTTTTGGGCATGATGTAGATGTCCTTTAACGGACCAGGGCGACGTGGGAAGTTGTGCCACCCATTAAGATCCATCACTATATTATGCTGAAAGAAAGATCTAAAACGCCGAACTGAGAATTTAGTGCCGGGAAGACGACACCAAATTGCAAACCCTAAAATGGCTCTAAGCCCATTGGGGGCTAATCGGGCACTCCTTAAACCGTAATAGCGTAGTACGGTTAGAAGAGCTGGACAAAAATGGAGTCTTAATCCTACATCAAAATAATCAAGGTATACAGTACAAAATCCCTCCGGGGGGTTGTAAGCGTAAATGTGAGGGGCCGTAGGGAGTCTAGGTGCGTATCTCTAGATGTCTATGTTAGGAAATCTACATGGGAACGCAACGGAATTCAAAATTTTATGTCCTTTTAACCCAAGATCGACTTCATTTAAGCAACAAACATATAAAGTTAGTAGACAGTGGTTACCTTACTTGATCTAAATGATCGACGCTTTGACCATTTACAAAGAGTAGTAGTGCGCCAGCCGTCCAAGTGTTCGACCTCTACCAGTGATCCCCATAAACAGCCCGTCGGAATCCCATCATGGATTGCTACCAGAAAAACTCGGTTGCTAGACCGACCTTTTCTCTCTCTTAAAATCTCTCTAAGAAGCTCTCTTAATTTTCACAAGAACTATTAGTCTCTTGGAATTATGATGATACAAAAGAGCTAGCCAACCCCTCTCTTCAATAAAGTGAGTGGTGCCCCTATGTCTCCCAATCTGATTGGGAGAAGTTTCCAAGTAGATTGGGGAGAAGAAAACATTTTCCTAATAAAATAAGAAAAAATATATTTGATTGATTTATCCCTTTTAATTTAATATCTCATATTAAATATTTCCAAGATATTGTCAATATCTAATATTGATTATCTTTATCTCATTACCATAAATCTATTAATATCCAATATTAATACATGATAATATCATTAATTAAATTGCACAATCCAAGTGTATCTTAATACACAATATTGGCCCTCCAAATAGCTATAAATTGGCATCTAGAATATTATTAATTAATATAATACTATGATTAATTAATTTGCAAAATACATGTGTATCAATATACACAAATAATTTCGACAGACATATATATTATGTATATTTAATTAATCAACATAATTAATATCTCGTATTTAATTTATTCATAATAAATAAATACCACCATATTAATTTATCACTATAACTCTTTATAGTCGAGATTAAACTTTCCTTATTTGGTTATCACTATAACATCATTTTAATCCGACTAAATGTTGTTATGAGTGTGACCTGATAGGCTTCCGAATATGTTGGCCGTAGACACAAAGTGTAATTACGAAAATGCCCTTCATGCCTAACGATCACGGAATAGCGCCTAGCAACACACCGTGACCCCCAATCATCGGAAGAGTCAAATGCAATGACTACTACCCTTCATGTGAAATGGATACCCATGTAAATAGAATCCTATCGCTATAATAATATCCATACGGTCATACGTCGAGTGTCAAACATCAACGACCGTATCTTATAATCCGGATATCATGCTCTATCGTAGCAAATCATTTACTTCCACTTTGCAAAGATTCACGAGAGTAAGACAATCCTTATAAGAAGGCCCTTTCGGATATTTACTCCTAATCATAGAATACGCGAAAAAACCGGACGAGCAACATGAATCCTACACATGATTCAGTATCTCACTCAATCACTACCGCGTGATCGCCCCATGGCTAGGGGAAACCTCAATAGTGTCAAAGTATGACAATCCACACCGTGATGTCATGAAGACTCCGGTCTCAGGATAATTACTCAACCGCCACATAGTGCGACACTTAATAAAGTAAGTGGGTCAGTCTAACGTACGCATTCTCTAATACACGTCCACGTACAGTCCAAGTGTCCCTACAGTTTGATAGACGTGATCTATCCCTATCTCCAATAAGACAGAAGATATCCAATACGTGCTAGTCTAATCGTACTATTAATGTCCTATTTAATAGCACATATGCTACTAGAGACATTTAAGTATCAAACCTTTTAAAGTGAATCGAGATCTCATCAATAATAATCACTATTATGATTTCTCTCGCACAGTTTGACACTATGGACGTTATCATATATACAATCACAAATTGGTTCATATAGATAAACAAAATATATAATAACATAAAAGCCATTTATCATATGTATAAACATATATAAATAATAGAAATGATCCGACCCGATTGGGTTTAGGACACTATTTCAACAATCTCCCACTTTGCCTAAAGCCAATCACTCGTACACACAAGATCAAATTGAGACACAAGAATCTCATGCAATACTCGGAACCAACCCTAAGCGTGAATGAATCACTATCCATGGGGACTCAGACTATCTCATACCATGCTCCAAATGACCAAGTCGAAAAGGAACCGCCTCAACACACACATGAATCTCTGACGAGACCCTAGTCCTTGCTTTAAGCAATGAATCCACCACTATATCAGCTATATAATAAAGGTGGAAGAACCGTACAAGGTTTAGGAGTGAACCTCATAGATCCATTTACTGCTCCCGCTGCGCCTCCAAGGCACTACTGTGTTTTGGCTCAAGTTGTAGAATCTACAGTGATTTCTAGTTAAGAACGTTTCTAGCTCACTGTATCACTTAATCAAAGTGATTGTAAACCCAGACCGTAGCTCCCAATATCTTCATAAGACTCTGGGTGCACATCTATATATCTACGTTTAGTCGATTCCAAGTTTCAATAAACTGGGAACCCATCCTTAACACTTTTAAGGATATTCTCGACATATACCAGAATCACTCATACTTACTCATGACTCTTCATGAAGTACAAACATATGGTTAAACACACAACACTTATGATAGACCCTAGTGCGGAAGCAAATAGCATCTTCCATAAGTATCTTCATTTACCTTATCTTTAGGACTAACGTCCTATCATAGATAGACCCCAAGAACACTGGCTAGCAATGTCTCTCGTTGTGGTCTATGCTAAACTCCTTTAGCATCTCATCTATGCAGGTGAACTGTGATAACCAAGCATTATCTAATCCTATCACTATAGATTCTTATTTCTAAAATAAGAACTGCCATTCATAGATCTTTCGTAAAGACCTTGAACTACCAAACATTAATTGACTGTAACTTGGGATGACAGTTCTCGAGAAGGATATTCAATACCTTTCTCAAAAACCTACGACACTCCCACTAACCCTTCTGCATATTAGGCATATCTTTCTTCTTGATAAACTCAAACTCTTTTGATCTATCAACGCAAAGAACTTATACAGAGGAACTTGTTTGAGTCCATAAATGGATCTCATAAGCTTATAAGCTTACATATCACGTTATCGTCTATGAACATCAAGCCATTGGCCCAACATTTTCAACACTATCATATAGCCATGATACGTGGCTACAACAAGCACTATATGAATAGCCTTAAGCATAGCCAGTAGCTTAAAGGTAATTACAAGGTTTACACCACGTAGCCTTCAGCCATCAACCTGGCATTAACTAGTAATCTCATTACCTTCCATGTTAGTCTTTCATAAAGACCTACCACACCTTTCAGAGACATTCCCTTTAGGTAAGCCAGATTGGGTTCATAACCCGTTTGCCGCTCATGGAATCTAATTCAGATACTACGGCTTCAAGCATATCTTTTAATCTTGCCTTTTAAGCATTTCTGCATAAGTCGTGAAATCTTCATTCTTCAAGATGCATGTACCAGTAGCCTTTTCAGGCGTGTGGTTATGCGTAGACTCATAGATTACTTGTATGCAACGAGCAGTGTCCTTGTTAGAAATAAAATTTATGTTTTGATGATAATTCATCTTATTTGTTAAAATATTATCTTAACCCCATTGATGAAGTGCTGAAGCCAGCTGTTATAGTGGAAAGCTAAAAGATGACTAGAATTGAATGTATAAGTTTTACTAGAGTCGATATTTGTATAGGTTACATCAGACAAGCACTGTAATTATTAGTGTGTCGTAAAACTGAAAACTGGAAATCATTTAAAAACTGGAAATCATCGAGACAAGCAAACTGACTCAGAATACACCTATATGAAACTGAAGAAGGTAAGTTTGCTGAGAGTTACAGACTCGGTTGGCTTCTCTAGAAGAATGAAGAACTGAGGGTTCAAACTCAGTTATTGAAGAATGAAGAACTGAGGGTTCAAACTCAGTTATTGAAGAATGAAGAACTGAGGGTTCAAACTCAGTTATGAGGATTACAAGTCGAGACTGTAAAGTTAGACTTCAGGCAAGATTGCGGTGACCTGAACTGACTTTATGGATCTTGTATGAAGACCTAAGAATCATAAGGACAATGAATTCTTAGATGATAATGAATCATGGTGGACTCTGATTAAGTCAATTATAATCAGATGAAAACAGGAGTACTGATATTTGAAGAAGAGTAAAATCTCAGTTAATGCTTCAAGTCAGTTAGGAAACTGAAATTAAAAAAAAAAAACTCAGTACAAAACTGACAAGGAAACTCAGTTTTATAAGTCAGCCATCCAACAAACTGAAAGTACAGTTGAACGTTGTAAAGAAAGCAATTTCATTGGATAAGTTACTGACACAGCAGAACGGTCAGAAAATATAGCCGTTGCAAGATAGACGTTGATACAATTCAAATTGAAGCCAGATGAACGTTGGACTTCACACTATAAATAGAAGACTTTGCACCAACAACAAAATATATAGAACAAAGCATATACAAGAATCAACAAGCAATCTTGTGCATCAGTCTTTTCTATTCGAATTGCTATCATCTCTGAACTATAACAAGATCATATCTAGTATTTCTTCAAGTGTTCAATCTACAAGGAATTTATCAAGAATTCAACACTCTGAAGAACCACAAACAGGAATCAATTTATTGATTCTCAGCCCAACTTTGATTCTACATCAAAGGTTTTAGAATGTGAAGCAAACCGGGAAGGTTTCGCCAAGGACAGTTGTGACAAGCAGTCGGGTAGACTGTGTTTGTGGGGGTTGCTGGTGAAGAGGCAATCCTACCCTCTAAGGACCAGTGGTTCAAGCATTTGAAGAGCAGCAATTCTACCTGTTCTACAACTGTTTAGATAGTGAAGCTAGGGATTAGCCAATGACTATTGTTTAGGACTTTTTGTAACAATCCACCTCAAGAAGTTCTAGTGGAATTTTCCTCTGCACCACAGGGGAAGAGAGGACGTACAGGATTACACCACCTGGAACCTCTATAATATCCGCCTTATTTACTTTACGCATTTATTTATTTATTTAGCATTTACTTACAGCATTGTGATACTTGATTGTTATACTACTCACAATCCTGGCGAAATTCACCGAATTCCCGCCACAACACTCAGCTTTCATAATAGAATAACAAGATCAAGAAAAAGGCTAAAATCATATCCGCCGCCGGTTGACTCGCTTTCGGCTTAAGTCGCTTGACTTAATCTCGCTTTGTCGCTTAACTCCACACAAGTTTTTAACTGAACCTTAATTTTCTTTAAATCCAGTTTTAGGGACAAGTTTATTCACCCCTCCCCCCCCCCCCCCCCCCCCTCTAAACTTGTGTTAGCCTTTCCAAGGGACCAACAATTGATATCGGAGCAAGGTTTCTTTAACAAGATATCCTTTGCTATTTATCTCCTCTAGTTATTCTTATTTGAAAGCTCAGTTTTCCAGTTAATCTACTGTTAGTCCTCACTCACTCACAATGGATAACAATCAATATGCAAGACAAATGCTTATGTGCAACATGGACAGATTTGACGAATATAAACGTCGTATGCAGGCATTTCTAGCAGCTACTCATGATGAAATGATGGATGTACTCACTGATGGACCAATTCAAATCACTCATATGCAAATTGTTGGTGGAGAGCAAGTTCGAGTTGCAAAACCCAAATCCGAATGGACTAGTGATGATCGCAAGCGAAACAATCTCAACAATGTTGCCATGGACTTTATCCTCAGAACTCTTGACAACATGTACTTGAAGGTGAAAGAATGTACAACTCGCAAAGAAATGTGGGACAAACTTCGCTTAGTTTGTGAAAGAACAGATTCAATCAAGGAAAATAAAATTTCGTTGCAAAACAAAAGTTTGAGAATTTCAAGATGAAATCTGGAGAAACCATTGACCAAATGGAGACAAGATTCAACTATCATGGATGAACTGGATCTACTCAAGATTGAATACTCAAAGAAAGTCATCAACACAAGAATCTTGAAGGCATTACCAATGTGCTTTGGAAGATGAAGGTCACCGCTATGGAAGAATCCAGGAGACTTGATGTAGAAGATTCATTCAAGATCTTTTCGTATCCGAAAGCTTATGAATTCAAAGAAGATTTCACAACCACAAACCGCAATAATCAAAGCTCGGAAGAACCAAAGACCACAAAGACTTGCAAGCAAAGCATCAAATGAGAATCAAGAAAACTCATCTAACAATCTTCATGAATTGGATGAAATGGAAGAACAAATGGCTCTAATGATGAACATAATTCAAAAAATGAAAAGTGGACACCCTGTCACTCAAAAGTTCATCAAAAGGACTCCTGAGAAAAGAAAAGACGATGAATACCTCTGTTTCAACTGCAAGAAACTAGGACATTATAAAGCTGAATGTCCAGAACTGATCAAGAAGACTCCACAAAGAAGAGTTGGTAGAAGAGCACTCCTTGCTGGAGATGAATCAGATTATGAAGCCGGTACTGAAAGATTATCAGATGACACAACTTTAATGGCACACATGGAAGATCCAAATGAGGTATGTGAATCAAACTCTAAATACTCTTCAGCTCAGATTTCCATGATGAATGCATGTTCTTCGACTGCTGACTCCAATCCAAAAAATCTAGAATTAGAAGAAACTCTTGACGAGTTGATGAATCGCCTAGTAACCATACAAGTCGGTTATGAATCAATCAAAGCCGAGAAAGAAAGTCTAATTCTTGAAGTTGAAAGATTGAATTCGAACTAAAAATGTTGAAACCGACTAAAATCGATAAAGAAAAGATTCAAGATCGTTGCGACAAAGAATCGAATCATTTACTCAATCAAGTTCAGTTACTGGATTCAAATCGGGAAAACCATATGGAGACAAAACTCGGTTTAGGATTTGATACACAAGAATCTTCAAAGAATGGAACTAGCAAAGTCGCCGGGCCTAGTACCAAAACTCGGTATTAAGTTTGTAGCCGAGCAACTTCCACAAACCGAGAAAATTGCCGAACCAAGAAAGCCGATTATCACACAGATAAATCGCTTTTCTAAGAAGACAACCGCATCTACCAACAAAGGTAAATCAAATGGTAGATCGAGTTCGTATCCAATGGAAACCGAAACGGCAAATCAACCGCCGCATCCACAAAAACCAATGAAGTCAGGAACCAGAAAAATTACAATCAAAATAAATCCAAGAATGTCAATCATTCAAAGATTCACACATTTAAGGGGAAATGAAGACTATATCCCACAGATGATGATTGGAATTTTACTGAATTTGTTAATAAAACTGATAATGACAATCATTCCAGACCGAAAACTTATCACAAGTTTCAGTCCAAAACTCAGCAGAGGACTAATCTCAGTTCTCAGCATAAATCACAGTACCAAGGTCAATCCAGACCTCAGTACATAAGGAATGATGGTTATCACTCTAGCTTTAATAACAAAAACCAACATGGAAACAAATTTCAATCAGAAGATCTGAGAAATCATATAAATAAGACACAGTCTGAACATAGATACTATGGGAGTGTGGCTTACATAAATGAAAACAAGTGCAACAATATCCGAAGAATCCCAAAAGGATATATTCCCGAGTTGTACCGACAATCGACTCCCCATGGACCCAAACCGAGTTGGGTACCTAAAAACTTCTAATTTTCATTGCAGATATATGGTACTTTGACAAAGGGTTGCTCTAGACACATGACAAAGAGCAAAGACTGCTCGCAATTTTATTGCAAAGGATGGACCAAAAGTCAATTTTGGAACTAAAGATAAACTCCGTTACACCGAGGGTTTTGGCACCTTAATCGAAATGGACTTACAATCAAGAATGTATCTTATATAGAAGGACTACACTACAATCTACTCAAGACAAGTCAATTTTGTGATATGGGATACAAAGTTACTTTTGATAAAGAATTCGCGTTGTCATCGGCGAATCAGCTTTATCAAGTTGTCTTAGCCGGAAGAAGAAAGGA
Organism: Gentiana straminea; assembly: GCA_036785695.1. Lineage (NCBI taxonomy): Eukaryota > Viridiplantae > Streptophyta > Magnoliopsida > Gentianales > Gentianaceae > Gentiana > Gentiana straminea. Next base: position 503,748 of record JAVUPR010000464.1, on the reverse strand, counting down.
AAACATGTATGTGGTAGATTGGACAACTGCCGTTGCGGAAACTTGTTTGCTCGTGCATACCAAATCGAAATCGCTTGGCTATGGCACAAGAAACCGAGTCATCTCAATTTTGATGACATCAACACACTTGTTAAGAAGCAGCTAGTCATTGGACTACCAGAAATATCATATAAGAAGGACATCTTATGTGATGCATGTCAACAAGGAAAACAAACAAAAGCAAGCTTCTAGACCAAGTCTCAACATTCAACAACCAGACATCTAGAATTGCTACACATGGATTTATTTGGACCTATTACACCAATTAGTATCAGTGGAAAGAAATATATATTGGTGGTAGTAGATGATTTTTCAAGATATACTTGGGTAATCTTTTTAACCAAGAAAAGTGAAACCAAGCAAAAGCTCACAGAACTTCTCAAGAGACTTCAGAATCAGAAAGGAGTTTCAATTGTGAAGATAAGATCTGATAAAGGAACTGAATTCCTCAATAATGTGATTATTGAATATTGTGAAGAAAATGGTGTTTTACACCAACTTGCTGCCACAGGAACACCACAACAAAATGGTGTAGCTGAAAGAAGAAACAGAACACTCAAAGAAGCTGGGAGGACTATGATCTGTGAAGCTAAACTACCTGAAAGATATTGGGCAGAAGCGTTTAACACAGCTTGTTACACTCAGAACAGAGCTCTCATGAACAAGAGACATGAGAAGACTCCTTATGAAATTTGGAATGGAAGAAAACCAAATGTTTCATACTTTCATGCTTTTGGAAGCAAATGTTTCATACATAATAATGGAAAAGATCAACTTCACGTTTTTCAACCCAAAGCTAATGAAGGAATTTTCCTAGGATATTCAAGTGTCAGCAAAGCTTTTAGAGTACTAAATAAAAGGACACTCAAGCATGAAGAATCAATACATGTAGTATTTGATGAACCAAACTTCCCTGTTGAAACAACTGAAGACCGACTGAAACCGCTTCGCGATAGCCTCGCCGACTCCACGCACGCTGAACCGGTTTCGCTTGACGTTGGAAGACTACAAATTTCGAATGTTCGAGATCAAGATCGGCCTCGGTTCCAATTGCTCAACAACTTGAACAACTTCATTCGATTCGATTGAACAAGTTCAAGAACCGCTTTACGAAGAATCGCTTGAACAAAATGCAAATCGCTTGATACAAACTCACACACATCAATGGATGAGAGATCACCCTGAAGAACAAGTTATTGGTGATACTCAAGCTGGAGTTCGAACAAGACATCAACTAGATGCAATGATTGCATGCTTTCTATCTCAATCAGAACCTAAAGAAATTGAAGAAGCCTTGAAAGATCCAGATTGGATATTAGCTATGCAAGAAGAACTCAATGAATTCGAGAGAAATCAAGTATGGGAATTGGTAGATAAACCAGTTCATGTCAATATCATTGGAACCAAATGGGTTTTCAGAAATAAACTTGATGAAGATGGGAACATCATCAGAAACAAAGCCAGACTTGTAGCCAAAGGATACTCTCAAGCAGAAGGCATAGACTTTGATGAAACTTATGCACCATTTGCAAGACTAGAAGCAATCAGACTATTTCTTGCTTATGCAGCTCACAAAAAATTCAAAGTTTATCAGATGGATGTTAAAAGTGCGTTTCTAAATGGAATTCTTGAAGAAGAAGTATATGTTCAACAACCACCCGGATTTGAAATCAAAGATCAAGCAGAAAAAGTTTTCAGACTGAGGAAAGCTCTTTATGGACTAAAACAAGCACCAAGAGCTTGGTACGAAACTTTATCTCAGTTTCTAGTAGATAATGGATTTATCAAAGGAACAATCGACAAAACCTTATTCAGGATGAAGAATGAAGAAGATACTCTGCTTGTTCAAATTTATGTTGACGATATCATTTTTGGATCAGAAAATGAACAGTTATGTGAGAAATTTGCAAGTTTGATGAAAAGAAAATTTCAGATGAGTATGATGGGAGAATTAAATTATTTCCTAGGATTGCAAGTTAAACAATTAGCTGATGGAATTTTCATTCACCAAACCAAATATACAAGAGAACTTATCAAAAAGTTTGGTATGGAGAAATCTACTGGAATTTCTACACCAATGGGGACCAACATTAGATTAGATGAAGACAAAGAAGGTAAAGATGTTGATCAAACACTCTACAGAAAGATGATTGGAAGCTTACTCTATCTTACAACAAGTAGGCCAGACATATCTTTTACTGTCGGTGTGTGTGCAAGATTTCGAGTCAAGACCAAAGGAAAGTCATCTCACAGCTTGTGAAAAGAACTTTGAAATATCCGAAAGACACGGATGGAGTTGGAATTTGGTATTCAAAAGAAGGAGAATTCAAGCCGATTTCTTATTCGATTCGTACTATGCTTGGATGCAAAGTGGACGAAAAAAAAGCACATCGTGCACATGTCGGAGTTATTGGGAAATAGACTTGTGTCATGGTTTAGCAAGAAGCAAAACTCAATCTCAACTTCAACAAATTACCGAAGCCGAATATATAGCACTTTGGAAGTTGCCGTGCTCAAATTTTATGGATCGACAAAGAATTAAGAGACTATGGGATAGAAGAAGGAACAATTCCCATAATGTGTGATAACACAAGTGCAATTGCAATTACTGATAATCCAGTTTTACACTCAAGGACAAAGCACATTGATGTTCGTCACCACTTCATAAGAGATCATGCAGAGAAGAAGGATATAACAGTTCTTTATGTACCTACTGAAGATCAGTTGGCAGATATCTTTACAAAGCCATTGGACAAATAAAGATTTGCCAAATTAAGAACTGAGTTGGGAATAATTAAAGTCAGTTAAGCCATAGATTCGTCAAGGGGATTAATCTTTGTTATGTTGGGTGCGCTCACTTAACAGATTACTCATTGACATCAACAATCTCAAACTGACAAACTGAAGAATTTGACAAAAAAAAATGAATAATTTGATGGAACTGAATTATTTCTAGAACTGACCTCAGCATCAGTTTTCATTCCAATCAAATTTAGTCAAAGGTTGATAAGATAGAATCAACAGCGGTTATATCACATTAAATTACCACAGTTCTTTTTGTCAGAATTTTGTGTGTACACCCCACAATTGTCAGAACAGTACACGTATCGGTTATCAAAACCATCATGGGATTTGAAAAGTTGTACCACTCAACCACCAGAATATCCTACCTATTTATTCAACCTCCGTTCACACTATTCTCTATCAAAATTCAAATTATTTTCAGAAAGCAAAATAGACTCTTTGCAACCCTCTCTTTCAAAAATCAAATTTTTGTGTTCACACTCAAATATGGCCACTTCAGATGAATCGAAAGACAAAAGATTGATCACAGAGCTGGATGAACCAACACTTGAAATGTATGAAGGTATGTGTCAAAACACCTTGTTAGCCAGCTGTGTATGAGATAAAATCGAAAAACAACCAGGATTGAACAACATCCTCGAAGTTAGTTTCAAAGAAAAATGAGATGTGGAAGGCATTTTGCAATTTTGGCAAAATATGCGATTAGTCAGAGACTCCTTGATAACTACAGTTCGTGGAGATCACATTGTTCTCAATGAAAGAGTCATGAGGTCACTCTTTGGCTTCGCAAATACAACAGCAACTTCAACAGAGTTAGCCACTCTACCATTGAAGAAAGAAGCTTTTCTCGCAATGATTACTTTGTCTACAGAACCAATCGAACCTGGTACGCATGTCGACAAAATCAAGCCGGAATTTGGAAATCTCAGCAGATGGCTCAGCAAACACGTCATTGGAAAATCCAAAGGAATTAATATACTTTCGGAAGAAAATATTTTGTTGATGAACATAATCTGGGATAATATAGAATTTAATTGGGCAGGTTATATAGTCAATCAGTTCAAGAAGCAACACTTAGCTGAATTAGAAAGTGTGAAAAGAGCTCAAGCTGAAGGACAAGTAACTGATGGCAGATTTTGACTAAAGAAGACTCTTAGTGGAATCATTCAATTTTATTTAGAAAGAATTAAGGAAGGGAAGCAAGCAAGGCAAACTGCAACATCAAAGGAAATCGCAGAAACAACTTCCCAACCCGAAGCAAGTCGTACAACCGTGTCTCGACGGAAGAAGCTGAACACAAAGGGACTAAGCGAAAAGCTAAATCCACAGAAGGAAGATCAGTTGTAAGATGTTTGTACTCTGAAATCTCAAGTGAGAAAGCACCAACTGAGGGGGAACAACAACATCAATTGACAACTGAAGTTACTCAAGAGAATGTCACTGCTGACCATACTTCTCAGATACAACATCAATCGGTTCAGCAATCAGCACCAGTCTTTGAAGCTGACAAAATCATTAAGCCGATGAAAATGAAACTTCAACCGAAGATTCTCGAGATGTCGCCATTACGACCGAAGAAAACTTACTCTTAGAGAAATTGGAAGTTAGAGATCTTTACTCTCTGTTTCCTATTTCAGAATTTCTTGACAACTTTGTTTCAAAAGATTTACCGAACTAGCAAAAAGAAGAGAATCAGGCACATCATCTAAAGACAGTTCAAAGAAAAAGGATGATGATGACCATGATAAGTCAAGAAAAGAAGCTGATGATACTACATTTTTGCAAACAATCACTCAATCTCAACCTCTAGCTACGCAAACTGTACCACAGTAAGAAGGATTGCCAGTTGGAAGTCAGACAACTGACAATCAGCAAGCAGCTGATAAAATCAGACAACTAATGGTTATTGCTGATAATACTCAGGATAAGGATCAAATAGAAACTACATATGATCCCTCTGATATTCTATCTAAGGATGAATTGGCCAGAGTTCATGAAAACTTGAAAATTGTACTCAGTCAGAGAGATACACAGAATGGCCTTTTATCAAACATCTCTGAATATCTTGATTATAGAACTAGAACTGATGTTTCAGTTCATGCAAGACTAGAGATGATTCACAAATCAAGTTCAAGTTCTGCTTCAGAAATTGTGTTACTCAAACAACAACTTGAAGATTCAACCGCAGTAGATAGAGAAACTCATGCTCAGACTCATTGGCATATAAATCAGCATATCTACAGGTTAGAAACTCATCTTAAGGAAGTACTTGCTTCTCAGCGACAGATTTCAGAAGATCAAAAAGCAACCCATGCCCTGGTAGATCAGTTATATGATGCCAAAAAGGGGGAAGCTGAAGAAGAAAAGCTGAAATTACTTGGAGAAATGAAGCGACTTGAAGAAGAATTACAAAGATACATATCAGATCCAAAATTTTTGATGAAAGAGTTAACTGATGATCAACTTATTGAAAAATACAATCAACCTGGAGACAGAAGAGTTACTCTTACAAAGGATCTGTGGACACAATTTATCAAAGATTACAATCCTATTAAAGCCAAGTACAAGGACAGAACATTTGAAGAATCCTTGAACTACTTTCTGTCTGATATTTACTCAAAGCAAAAAAATTGCTCAACATAAGAAGAATCAGAAGATTGATGATAAACTGAAGATTAAAGACAAGACTGAACAAATGAAAGACGATCTAGTAGAATTTGAAAATTACTACTTGAAGGACTCAAGCTTACCCAAGCTAATTCAATGGAGAAGATGGAAAGAAAGTAGTCAAGTTGACTACAACAAGTCCTTTTCGAAGGAAGACTCCAAGCTTGAAGAAGATTTTTGCTTGTATGACAAAGCAAAAAGATATGACTCAGTCATGCAAAAAGCTAAGAAGAAGCTTAGTCTTTAATCACAGTTATTCGAAAAAAATGTACTTATCCAGTTCTTGCTCATTCTAATGAAAACCAGTTTTCCAGTTTTACATTGTTTTACATTCTTTTGATCTTTAAGCTTTTCTTTTAGGGAGAGTTTTGGCATCATCAAAAAGGGAGAAATTGTTGGAAATAAAATTTATGTTTTGATGATAATTCATCTTATTTGTTAAAATATTATCTTAACCCCATTGATGAAGTGCTGAAGCCAGCTGTTATAGTGGAAAGCTAAAAGATGTCTAGAACTGAATGTATAAGTTTTACTAGAGTCGATATTTGTATAGGTTACATCAGACAAGCACTGTAATTATTAGTGTGTCGTAAAACTGAAAACTGGAAATCATTTAGAAAACTGGAAATCATCAAGACAAGCAAACTGACTCAGAATACACCTATATGAAACTGAAGAAGGTAAGTTCGCTGAGAGTTACAGAGTCGGTTGGCATATCTAGAAGAATGAAGAACTGAGGGTTCAAACTCAGTTATTGAAGAATGAAGAACTGAGGGTTCAAACTCAGTTATTGAAGAATGAAGAACTGAGGGTTCAAACTCAGTTATGAAGATTACAAGTCGAGGCTGTAAAGTTAGACTTCAGGCAAGATTGTGGTGACCTGAACTGACTTTATGGATCTTGTATGAAGACCTAAGAATAATAAGGACATTGAATTCTTAGATGATAATGAATCATGATGTACTCTGAATAAGTCAATTATAATCAGATGAAAACAGGAGTACTGATATTTGAAGAAGAGTAAAATCTCAGTTAATGCTTCAAGTCAGTTAGGAAACTGAAATTAAAAAAAAAAACTCAGTACAAAACTGATAAGGAAACTCAGTTTTATAAGTCAGCCATCCAACAAACTGAAAGTACAGTCGAACGTTGTAAAGAAAGCAATTTCATTGGATAAGTTACTTGACACAAAGCGAACGGTCAGAAAATATAGCCGTTGCAAGATAGACGTTGATACAATTCAAATTGAAGCCAGATGAACGTTGGACTTCACACTATAAATAGAAGACTTTGCACCACCAACAAAATATATAGAACAGAGCATATACAAGAATCAACAAGAAATCTTGTGCATCAGTCTTTTCTATTCGAATTGCTATCATCTCTGAACTATAACAAGATCATATCTAGTATTTCTTCAAGTGTTCAAGCTACAAGGAATTTATCATGAATTCAACACTCTAAAGAACCACAAGCAGGAATCAATTTATTGATTCTCAGCCCAACTTTGATTCTACATCAAAGGTTTTAGACTGAGAAGCAAACCGGGAAGGTTTCGCCAAGGACAGTTGTGACAAGCGATCGGGTAGACGTGTGTTGTGGTGGTAGCTGGTGAAAAGGCAATCCTACCCTCTATGGACCGGTGGTTCAAGCATTTGAAGAGCAGCAATTCTACCTGTTCTACAACTGTTTAGATAGTGAAGCTAGGGATTAGCCAAGGACTATTGTTTAGGACTTTTTGTAACAGTTCACCTCAAGAAGTTCTAGTGGAATTTTCCTCCGCACCACAGGGGAAGAGAGGACGTACAAGATTACACCACCTAGAACCTTTATAATATCCGCCTTATTTACTATACGCATTTATTTATTTATTTAGCATTTACTTACAGCATTGTGATACTTGATTGTTATACTACTCACAATCACAACTGACATTCAATAGAATTCAGTTAACAACACTCAGTTTTCATAATAGAATAACAAGATCAAGAAAAAGGCTAAAATCATATCCGCTGTCGGTTGACTCAGTTTCAGCTTAAGTCAGTTTGACTTAATCTCAGCTTTGTCAGCTTAACTCCACACAAGTTTTTAACTGAACCTTAATTTGCTTTAAATCCAGTTTTAGGGACAATTTTATTCACCCCCCCCTCTAAACTTGTGTTAGCCTTTCCAAGGGACCAACAGTCCTACACCTCATCACTATGTTGTGCCTACTCACGTTTCAACGGTTTAATATCTCTTTGTGGTTCTCAAACTCTTTTGAGATCTCATTTACTCCCACTGTTTCCCTTGGAATAAACACTTCCCTTAGAAGACAGCATGTTTGGAGATGAACATTTTTGCTCCATGGGCAGTAAAAATTATCTAGCGTACATGCTAAGATATCCCACAAAGTTGCATATGTCGTACTAGGCTCCATGACTTTCAGACACTTCCTGCTTGCTAGAAGCACGACAACCCTAAATCATTGGTTAAAATGGATTTGATGTCATCGATTCCGTATCTGGTATGGAATTTATTCAGCCTTTATTCTTTGGAACGCGGTTAAGTATATGTATTGAATAAAGTGTTGTTTCCATTTTAGAAACACAATCTAATTGCGTATGCAAATATGGAATCCTTCCAGGGAGAATCTGATTCCCTTTCAGACAACTTCTGAAACACCCTTTAGGTATTAATTACTTCAATCCAATTGAAGATTAATACCTAAGCAGTTCATCAATCTCATGTTCGTACTAGCTCAAACTTTTTGGCCTTTCCGAATTTCGCACTTCACTGAGCACACTTGACTATTTCTAAAATAGTCAAAGAGAGTAATAAACAATAATATAATTCATGGAATTAATTGTCACAAGCCAACAAACATCGGTATGTGTAGGCTTTAGCCAATTTCCTAGAATTTACAGCCCTTTTCATAAAAGGGTATTTCAGTCATCTTTAGATAAGACACGTATTAGCCATATGATTCATAATCATATGGTTCAGACATTGACATAATGACATTTGATTACACGTTTCTCTTCCTCAGAGACTATGTCTAGAACAACCACAAAATATCAAGGATAATAGCCATACAAATATTTAGTTGAGATTTCATCACCTATATCGACTATATAGTGATAGTAATCTAGTGTGTTAGATTCAATGACTATTCAACTTTATCGGAATAACGTTTATTCCTTACAATTGAATTTGTCCATTAAATCCTAACGTACAACTGGAATCGTGTTCTTCATAAGAACCGGAACACAATTACATTTATTCAATTACTTTAACCAGTTTACTAGATTCAGAACACAAAAAGAAAATGTTGCAACATTTGCTTCACCTACCATATCTCAGTGTATTCCGTATTTAATCTTTCTAATATAGTCATTCTCGTAAGATATCAAATATCTTAGAGTCGACTTTGAACTTAGATAGATTTATCTCAACACACTTGCCTAGAATAGAAACTTCAATAAGTTCTCTATTTAAGCACTTGCCCTAACTTTCCTTTTAATCCCTTAAACACTTGTAAATTTTTCTTAGTTTTAGTCTTCATAAGACTTAAGAAAAATCACAAGAGCTATGTCTTGAATCTTATTTCATAAAGAAAATCCAAAGTCTATTAAATGATTTGTTAACCTTTTGAATCATATTCAAAACATGAATCATTTTAATAACCTTCAAGCAATGATTAAAGAATCAAGTCGATACTTAAATCTTACAATTTTGAAAACAACCTTTCCAAAATTCGATGTGGTCATTCTTATCCAATGATTGAATTAATTGTCATCGTATGATAGAATGATCATATTAGATCGTATCCAATATATGATTAATTCGTTGAAACTTATTTCAAGTGATTTAATCATATCATTCTGTTTCTCATTAACAGTTAATTAAAGTCTTAGAGCACTTCATCAAATATGTAGTCTCATTGTCTCAAAAGACTATAACGAGGTTGCTCGTGTCATTGCTTATGTTAAAAGGATTAAAATTACTTAACCAACTTGAGAACGTTTCTCAAAAGAACAGTCATAATTTGGTTTTACTAATCGAAAATAAAAAAACATAAATATAAAAGTTTGCTAAAAAACTACAACATAAAATAAAGATAAAAGAGTGTCGTTGTTTATACATGCAAAATCAAAATGGTCTTATGGTTTATGATTTTTCTCCCACTAGTCAACTACTCCCAATTGACTTTCAAGAATTTTCCAAAAAAAATTCCTTAGTGACCAAGATCTCACCTAGTTACGTCGATTCCGTGCTGTGGCTGGTGAACCGAAATAATTCGATGAGTAGGTGACACTTAACCAATCATATCACTATGTGACTCTTAGTTGTTGACTAGTCAACTCTTTGACAATACACATTACAATATGGTGGCCAACCCGTGTCTCTAAAAATTACGCGACCCCTGTTATGGATGATGATCGAATAAATTTTAGTCAATTCATAACCCAATATTCATGAGATCACTTACGTTCATATCTCAATAATAACGATATACCCAAGGTAGGTCAACCCCCAGTTGTGGCTGATGGATTTGTTCCGAACAAGAGCTCTTCACCGTCATTATAATATTGGGAAACAATTCCGACGTAATTTTTGTTGTGGAAGTATTTATGTAAATTAATTCACTTAATTAATTTTACTTACGGTCTTATCAAATATATCTATCTCTATAGACATACATCATACAGATTTATTAGATCGTGCCTAGTCATGCATCTATCGTATCATAAATACAAGCACAAAATAAATAAATGCGTAAAGTAACCGCTATGATCATGGACCTTTCCTAAGTGCGGTTTCGAATACAAACTGACGAAACCATGGGTCACAGTCTAAGGGTAGCTGCAACCGCCAATAGGATCTTTAATGTGCCATCTCGAATGGGATCTTTATTCGTCTTTCTTTGGTCTCCATCTTCTGCTCCATTCTTGTTGCATAAAATCTATCTAATAAATTTAATACACCCGCCGCACACAGGGATAGCTAATGGGAATGGGATAATGCATAAAATAAACTAGGTCACGTTCTTCATAACGGCCTAGGACAATTTTTAAACCAACGAAAAGAAATCATTCACATCTATCCTATTGGTCGAGTCCATGATCAATCGGGGACCATATAATCATATTATATCTTACATATCTAATCCATACAATAAAATCTTATGAAAAAGATAAATATTAAAACTACCAACTTGCGTCTTAATTAATCGGTTAACGTTAATCAATTAATTAATTTTATCAAATCAATTAACTAATTAACATTTAATTAATCAAATAATTTTAATCGAAATAAAATTAACGGTTAATTTTAAATGATTTCAATTTTGATTTTAATTAATTAGAACTATATTAAAATTAAATCAAAAATTAAAATTAAGGGCCTGCTTGTTAACTCAATTCAACACTTATTCTGAAAATAATAAGTGGCAGTTATGAATAGAAGTGTTTGATAATATTTTTACTCTCTCTTAATTAATTAAGTATGTCTGAATATCCTTTAATAAATTTTAAGCCAAAAAAAGATGCTTATCACTGAATTGCTTAAGCGCTAAATTGGTCAATAGCCGGAAAATCACCCACGTACCAATCCGTTTATGGTAAGTTGGTAACAGCACACTTACGTTTCCTTTATCCAAAGTGTTACTCAATTATTATTATTATTATTATTATTTCTTAAATCACCATTTATGAATCTATTATATATACTGTTCAAAAATATAAAAAAAAATGAATCCATTACTACTATAATGATGATAATATACAAGTCGTTTCTAATATTTGTTAACTTTAGGGGGTTCTCTTCAAAACTTTAGGGGGTTAATTGCTTATATATTTATTTTTTATTTTAGGTGTTATTAAACATTAACTATATATGCATACGTATCTTTTTCAAAAAAAAATTATATGCATATGTATATATATATATATATATATATATATATATATATATATATATATATATATATATATATATATATATATGTATGTATTTGTATATGTATATATGCGTTTTGAAGAATACGATACAAGACCATACATAAAATTTCACATAAATGTTAATAATATATACAAATATATATATATATATATATATATATATATATATATATATATATATATATATATACACATATATATAGATATGCATATATACAATTGGAAAAAATTAATTGTTTTTAGACTTCGATCAATATTGTTATCAAACACTCTAATCGGTTTCGACTTAAGTGAAATATTGTTATCAAACACTCTAATCGCTTTCAGCACTTAAGTGATTCAGTATTCAGATTTCAGACTTCAGATTTCAGATTTCAGACTTCAGTTTTAACAAACGACCCCTAAGTCTCTTTTGTTTTTTTTTCTTTTGATTCTTAATCAAGAGGGATGCATTTGGTTTCGAAAACCAAAATGCATCTTCCTAGGCCATTTTACAAAATCAAAATTTTGAAAAAGGAATAAGCCTATTACAAACCAAATTTGAAATGACCTATGTTGACCTTAGGTCTACAATTGTGGACCATAGGTCAAATCATTTAACTCAACAAATTGAGTAGTAGTACTTTTTATGCCATGTGGCATCCCAATGGTACAAACTATTTGTACCATCAGTTGACCAACATGACATCAACTAAACAACAAGAGATATCAATGTACTATATAGACTCACAAAACAACAAAAGAAAAAACCGGGGACCACCACACAAGGCCGGCCGATGCTGGCAGCCCTAAGGCACCAGCGCCGCCGCAGCATGGCGGGGAGCGGCCGCTTCGGCCGAGCTCCCCAAAAAGCCGACGCCCTTTGTTTCGTGAATCTAAATCATGCATCCATTATTTTAATTACTACACAAATTAACGAATTCTTATTGCTTAAGTTCGAAACTCGCTCTGATACCACTGTTAGGAAATCTATGCGGGAACGCAACGGAATTTAAAATTTTATATCCTTTTAACCCAAGATCGACTTTGTTTAAGCAAAAACATGTAAAGTTAGTAGACGGTGGTTACCTTACTTGATCTAAAATATCGACGCTTTGACCGTCTACGGAGAGTAGTAGTGTGCGAGCCGCCCAAGTGTTCGGCCTTTACCAGTGATCCACACGAACAGCCCTCCGGAATCTCATCCTGGATTGCTACCAGAAAAACTCGGTTGCTAGACCGACCTTTTCTCTCTCTCAAAATCTCTCTATGAAGCTCTCTTATTTCTCACAAGAACTATTAGTCTTTTGAAATTACGATGATACAAAAGAGCTAGCCAATCCCTATCTTAAATAGAGTGAGTGGCACCCTATGTCTCCGAATCTGATTGGGAGAAGCTTCCTAGTAGATTGGGAAGAAAGAAAACCTTTTTCTAATAAAATAAGGAAAAATATGTTTGATTGATTTACTCATTTAATTTAATATCTCATATTAAATATTTCCAAGATATTGTCAATATCAAATATTGATTATCTTTATCTCATTACCATAAATCTATTAATATCCAATATTAATATATGATAATATCATTAATTAAATTGCACAATCCAAGTGTATCTTAATACACAATATTGGTGCCCAAATAGCCATAAATTGGCATCTGGAATATTCTTAATTAATGTAATGCTATTGACGAGGGTTGAACTGAACCTCGCCATGTGTCATCTCCTAATTGATCAAACATGAAATGAAGACATAAAAACTATTAAATTAAGGGCAATGAGCCCCACTTCATGCCTAAGGGCAGATCCGAACCCCAGGTGGGAGATCGGTCCCACTCCCCAAACCTCCGCAGATCGGCTAGGTCGCAACGGAGCTGGGCCAGTGCAGTTTGGGCCGAGACGGCCTGGGGGCTCGACGCAGGTCGGACAGAGCCTCCTTTATAAGATATTAGCCTATGTGCTTATAAGATAATGTTGGGATGACCTTAAAGATCATTTACCCATTAAGACTCAGATTCTATATTTAATATATCCATAATTATCCTTAAATTATAGAGATTTACTCGTGATTATCCTTAGGGAATAAGAATACAAATCCTTGTAGAACAAGGAAATGGATGAGATGCCCCCTATATAAACAACCTCTAAGGAACTACGGAGACTTGCTTCCTGAAACATAACAGGATACGTAGGCAACTTGGGAAAAAACCCAAGCTCAGTCTAAAAATCACCTAAAAAACCATCCCTCATTGATATTACCCTAGATTAAACGGCCTGGATTTATTCATAGATGAGATCCAGCATCGTCAATTGGAGCTAGAAGGAGGGTCTTCTATCGGTAATGGATCGAGGTTGTTCATGATCAAGTTAATGGCAAAAACATGCCAAAAACGCAGTTATATCGAGGGCCTATTTCTAGAGATTGAACCGTTGGAAAAAGAATTCCACCGTTCAGATTAAAGAAGAAGGAGGGGCTAACGAGCTCTCCAAATTTGTGCCGATCGGAGTCTATTTCGATACCCGATTGTCACCGAAAAGTTGATGTTGTATCATAAAAAACGTAGCAGACGTAGCTGTCAGATCGAGGGCTTATTGCTGGAGATTGAAACGTTGGAATAAGAATTACACCATTTAGATTGAATAATAAGGACGGACGAACAAGCCCTAAAAATATCGTGTTGATCGGAGTCCATTTAGATGTCCGATCGTCGCCAGAAAGTTGCTGATGTATAACCAAAAACGCAGCAGTCAGATCAAAGGCTTATTGCCCGAGATTGCACCGTTGGAACAAGAATTCCACCATTCAGATTTAAGAATAATGAGGGACGAACAAGCCCTCCAAATTTAGTGCAGATCGGAGTCCTCTTAAATGCCTGATTGTCCCTGGAAAGATGCAAAGGACAAACTCTCTAAGTCTGCAAGGCAGACAGTTTAACATGAGCTTTGCAGGTCGGGCTCATGGTCGAGCTCTCAAGCTCTCCAAAATCCGAGCTGAGCTCTCAAGCTCTCCAATATGAGCTCTCTAAAAGACTCTAATTACAAGCTTTCTATTAGCGAGCTCTCTCATTACAAGCTGTCCAGGTACGATCCCTCATTGAAATATATTCCTGTTTTTACAACTTAAACGAGCTATCTTATTTTGGAACTCACCCTACCGAACATGGCGGGTCGAGCTATCTTATTTTGAAACTCACCCTACCGAACATGGCGGGTCGAGCTATCTTATTTTGGAACTCTCCCTGCCGAACGCGATAGGTTGAGTTATCTTATTTTGGAACTCTCCTTAACGAACGTGGCGAGACGAGCTTTTCTTATCAGTACATCATAAGACCGTCCGCTTAATTGTACGTCATCACATTTAGAGCTATAATGAGTGAATCTCTAATAAGACCGAGCTCGGCTCGGCATCTTATTTGGATCTCTACTGAGCGAATCTTATATAAGACCGAGCTCGGCTCGACATCATATTTGGAGCTCTCCTGAGAGAATCTTTAATAAGACTGAGCTCGACTCGGCACATATTTGGAGCTCTTTTGAGTGAATCTTTAATAAGACCGAGCTTGGATCGGCATCATATTTGGAGCTCTCTTGAGCGAATCTTTAATAAGACCGAGCTCGGCTTGGCATCATATTTGGAGCTCTCTTGAGCGAATCTTTAATAAGACCGAGCTCGGCTCGGCATCATATTTGGAGCTCTATTAAGCGAATATTTAATAAGACCGAGCTCGGCTCGGCATCATAATTGGAGCTCTATTGAGCGAATATTTAATAAGACCGAGCTCGGCTCGACATCATATGTGGTGTTCTCTTAAGCGAATCTTCTATAAGAACAAGCCCGGCTTGGCATCATATTTGGAGCTCACCTTGAGCGAATCTTTTATAAGACCGAGCTCGGCTCAGAACCATATATGAGCTCTTCAGCTCTTCATATACGAGGTCTTCAGCTCTCCATATACGAGCTCTTCAGCTCTCCATATACGAGCTC
This sequence comes from Gentiana straminea, assembly GCA_036785695.1. Taxonomy (NCBI): domain Eukaryota; kingdom Viridiplantae; phylum Streptophyta; class Magnoliopsida; order Gentianales; family Gentianaceae; genus Gentiana; species Gentiana straminea. The sequence continues at coordinate 488,329 of JAVUPR010000464.1, read as the reverse complement.
TTCAGCTCTTCATTTACGAGCTCTTCAACTTTTCATATACGTGCTCTTCAGCTCTTCAGATACGACCTCGCAAGCTCTCCAAGTACGAGCTCTCTATAATGGCAAGACCATTCCACGAAGTTGGCATGCCAACTACCTTTGCAAATTACGCGTCTAGGACAGGTTCCGAACTTTTTTTAAATTGATTTGTTTTTTCAGTTTCAATTTTACTACTCTGTGTTATCACACTCATGGTATTTCAATAGAAAATCTCTTTTCCATTATACGTGATGGCTTTGATCAAGTTTGTAAATGACAAAAAAATAAAATTCGTAGGACGAACAAACTGAGCTTCGCAGGTCGGACTCAACAAAAATTCATTAAGTCAGCAGGACTGACAAACTGAGCTTCGCAGGTCGGACTCAGCAAAAACTCATTAAGTCAGCGGGACTGACAAACTGAGTTTCGCAGGTCAGACTCAGCAAAAATTCATTAAGTCCGCAGGACTGACAAACTTAGCTTAGCAGGTCGGACTCAGCAAAAATTCATTAAGTCAGCAAGACTGACAAAATGAGCTTCGTAGGTCGGACTCAGCACAACTCATTAAGTCAGCAAGACTGACAAACTGAGCTTCGCAGGCCAGACTCAGCACAAATTGTTAAGTCGGCGGGATCGACAAACGAGAGCTTCGCGAGGTTGGACTCGGTAAAAATTCATTAAGTCGACAAGGCCGACAAGGCGAGTTTCGAAGGTCGGACTTAGAAAAAATTCATTAAGTCAGCAGAACTGACAAACTGAGCTACAGGTCAGACTCGGAAAAGTTTGCAAAGGACAAACTTCTTAAGTCTGTAGGACATACGATCAGAACTGGGCTGCAGGAGACTCGGAAAAGTTTGCAAAGGACAAACTTCTTAAGTTTGTAGGACAGACGGTCAGAACTGAGTTGCAGGAGACTCGAAAAAGTTTGCAAAGGCTGGACAAACTTCTTAAGTCTGCAGGACAAACAATCAGAACTGAGCTGCAGGTTAGACTCAGAAAAGTTTGCAGAGGACAAACTTCCTAAGTCTGCAAGACAGACGATCATAACCGTGCTGCAGGTCAGACTCAAAAAAGTTTGCAAAGGACAAACGTCTTAAGTCTTCTAGGACAGACTATCAAAACTGAGTACGGCAGGCCAGACTCAGAAATTTTGAAAAATTAAAACTTCCCAAGTCTGTAGGACACACAAATTTGAAATGAAGTCTGCAGGTCAGACTCAAAAAGTTTACAAAGCACAAACCTCCTAAGTCAATAGGTCAGATAATGTGGAACTGAGGTCTGCAGGTCAGACTCAAAAAGTTTGCAAATGACAAACTCATTAAAGTTCACAGGACGAACAAGATGAGATCCGAAGGTCGGACTCAGTCGAATTAAAATAAAGTTTGCAATGGACAAACTCAATAAAGTTCGCAGGACGGCTAGCTGAGCTCCGCAGGCCAGACTCAGTCAAAATTATTAAGTTTGCATAGCAGAACATTGGAACTCTGCTTGAACTAAGCTCTGCAAGTCAGACTCAACAAGTTTGCAACAGTCAAACTTCCTAAGTCTGCAGGACATATATCGAATTGCAGAGCCCTGCAGGTAAGTTTCAGAGGCAAAATATCTACACACGCTACTAAGTATGCCATCCAAAAAGCTATATGTTAATGCATGGCATACTCGGGGGCAAGACACCCCACTGCGTATCAGAGAATTTTAGGTAAGTGTTGAAAATAAAATTAAGGCAAGAAAACTTGCAAAAGTTTGCATATATTAAAACTTGCAAAAGTTTGCATATATTAAAACATTGTACTTGAAAATTTTGGAAGTTTTTCTCCAAAGTCTGCAAGACAGACTCTAAAACTTGAGCTCCACAGGACCACAGGTCGGACTCTGAAACTTAAGCTCTGGAGGTTGGATTCTGATGCTTGAGCTCCGCAGGTCGGACTCGAAACTTTTGCTTAAGTCTGCAGGACAGACGTCAACTTTCAGAACTCCGGAGGTCGGACTCAACAAAGTTTGCAGGTCAAACTCGATGAATTGACCTCCGCAGATCGGACTCACCAAGTTTGCAGGACAAACTCGCCCAGTCAGCAGGATGGTCAAAAGTATGAGCTCCCTAGCTCAACCTCCATAAAGTTCGTAGACCAAACATCCTTAGTCCGTAGATGACCTCAAACCGAGCTCCACGGGTCGGACTTGCCAGAAAACCAGTCCGCGGGACGGTCTCGAGCAATAATCCATAGTACGGATCAAAATTTAAGAGCTTTGCAGGCCAGGCTCATTAAGTTTACAGGACAAAATTAGTTTGCAGATGAACTCAAGCCGAGCTCCACAGGTCGCAATCCTCAGAAGCAAGTCCGCAGGATGGACAAAAGTTCAGAGCACTGGATGTCAGTCTCAATGCGTTTACAAAGCTGAGCTCCACAGGTCAGACTAACTCTAAACAGCCGGTCTACAGGTCAGACTCGCACAAGTCCGCATGACGGATAAATTTTTTAGGCTCCACATGTTAGGCTCGCTAACTTTGCGAAGTAAACTTCTTAAGTCCCCAAATGGAACCAAGATGAGCTACGCAGATCGGGCTCGTAAAAATACTATGAAGCATAAACGAAATTCAAGTTCAAAAACCTAAGAAGCATTAAGGGCTGAGTTCTACCCAGACTCTGTAGCAAGAGTAAGATTCTCCACAGAAGCATTGACCTGGGCCAGCTCGGCAGGAGCAGTTGAAGAAGAAGCAGCAGCCGCAGAAGGCACTAAATAAGGAGCTGCAACAACGTTCTCAATAACCATGCCACTGCAAAAGATATAGGCACGAATGACAGTGTCATAAAGTAACTATGCCACATGGCGGAGTAGGTCATTGAAAAATTCTACAAGCCTAGATGACAGTGACCGAGCAGCACCTCGAACAGATCTGACCTCACAACGAGTGGTTCATCCAGATCTTGGGGGCTTATGATGAGTGTTGAACTGAGCCTCACCACGTGTCATCTCCTAATTGATAAAACATTAAATGAAGGCATAAAAACTATAAAATTAAGGGCCAGGAGCCACACTTCATGCCTAAGGGCAGATCCAAACCCCAGGTGGGAGATCGGTCCCGCTCCCCAAACCACCACAGGTCGTCTAGGTCGCAACGGAGCTGGGCCAATGCAGTTGGGGCCGAGATGCCTAAGGGGCTCGACGTAGGTCGGCCAGAGCCTTCTTTATGGAGTGTTACATCAACTATCTGCAGCAGGAACTCCACAACAAAATGGTGAGCAGAAAGAAGAAACAGAACTCTCAAAGAAGCGAGTTAGAACAATGATTGTTTGAAGCATGCTTGCCAAAGAGGTTTTGGGCCAAGCGACAAACACAGCATGTCATACACAAAACAGATCAATCATCAACAAATATCATGGAAAGACTCCATATGAAATATGGAATGGTAGAAATCCCAATATCTCATATTTTCATATGTTTGGATCAAAATGTTTTATCTTAAACAGGTTCCAGCTGCATACCTTTGATGAGAAGGCTGATGAAGCAATCTTCATGGGATACTCAGACACCAGCAAAGCATTCAGAGTACTCAATAAAAGAACATTGGTGATTGAAGAATCAATACATGTGGTTTTTGATGAACCAAATACAAATGGTGAAGATCTTCAAGACCAAGAAGAGAAAGCAGCACAGAGGGAAATCTATACAAATGCAACCATACCAGCTACTATCCTGAATCATCATTTTGAAAATCAAGAGGAGCCACATATCAATACACCATAAGAAGCACCTGAAGTTGAAGTTCATGCTCAGCATGAAGGTATGGAAGCACCAAGTGAGGAACAACTTCAACCAGATCTAAATTGGCTAAGAGACCATCCTGAAGAACAAGTTATTGGAGATATTCACATAGGAGTTAGAACCAGAAGACAACAGGAGCACATGCTAACTTGCTTTCTATCACAAGTGGAACCCAAGACCATAGATGATGCAATCCAAGATGCAGATTAGATCACGACCATGCAAGAAGAACTAAATGAATTTGAAAGAAATGAAGTCCGGGAACTTGTTGACGGACCGAGATATGGCCAACATCATTGGTGCAAAATGGGTATTCGAGAACAGAATGGATGAGCAAGGAAGCTGTGTCGAGAAACAAAGCAAGGCTAGTTGCAAAAGGCTATTCTCAAGCAGAAGGAATAGATTATGATGAAACATTTGCACCAGTAGCAAGATTGGAAGCAATCAGACACTTTCTAGCATTTGATGCATACAAAGACTTCAAAGTCTATCAAATGGATGTCAAGAGTGCATTCCTAAATGGACTTTTGGAAGAAGAAGTTTATGTAGAACAACCTCATGTATTTCAAATCAAAGGAAAAGAAGACAAAGTATACAAACTCAAGAAGGCCCTCTATGGCCTCAAACGAGCACACAGAGCCTGGTATGAAACACTATCACAATTTCTGATCAAGAATGGATTCAACAAGGGAACTATTGACAAGACTCTATTCAAACTAGAGGAAGGAGCAAGCACATTGCTAGTACAAATCTATGTTGATGATATAATCTTTGGATCAGAGGATGAAAAGCTTTGTGAGAAATTTGCAAACCTGATGAAGAGAAAATTTCAGATGAGCATGATGGGAGAATTAAACTATTTCCTTGGCCTTCAAGTAAAGCAAATGAAGGATGGCATTTTCATTAGTCAAGCCAAGTACACAAGAGAATTGATACACAAGTATGGGTTGGATACAAGTGGCACAGCAGACACACCAATGTGTGTCAGAGTCATACTTGGAAAAGATGAAGTAGGAAAGGATGTTGATCAGAAAATGTATAGAGGAATCATTGGATCCTTATTATACTTAAATACAAGCAGACCTGATATAGCATTTGCAGTAGGAGTGTGTGCATGATTTCAAGCTCAACCAAAAGAATCACATCTTCTAGCAGCTAAAAGGATAATCAAATACTTGAAAAACACTATAAATGTTGGAATTTGGTATCCAAAAGATGGAGGATTTAAATTGATATCATATTCGGACTCGACTATGCTTTTGTATGCAAAATAGATAGAAAAAGCACCTCTGGGAACATGTCAAATGCTAGGAACCGGACTAGTCTCTTGGTTCGGTAAAAAGCAAAACTCCATATCTACATCAACGGTGACAAGCGAATATATAGCGACGGTAGGCATTGTGCACAAGTACTTTGGATAAGACAACAGCTAAGGGACTATGGAGTGGAAGAGAAAACAATTCCAATCATGTGTGATAACACAAGTGCAATATCTATTACTGAAAATCCAGTATTGCATTCAAGAACAAAGCACATTGATGTAAGACATCATTTCATCAGAGACCATGTTGAAAAAGGGGATGTCATCCTAAAACACATACCCACCGAAGATCAATTGGTGACATCTTCACTAAACCACTCGGTTATGAAAGATTTAGTATGTTGAGAATCGAGTTAGGAATGATTGAAATTGAATAAGTATCAAATAGCGGCTAACCGGAGTAATCGGCTAAGTGACTTCATCAACTTTGGTACAACCTTTGCCGTTACGGGAGATGTAGCAGAGGTAAGGCACGCGGTATCCGGCGAAGGTAGCTTAACCGATTGTTAGGAACAGGTTAAATGGAGCGACTCGGTGAAGAACTCATTGGATCGGCTAAGTGACCAGCCAAGGCACTTCACCGAAATAAAGACTTGGATAAATTAAAAGTGTGAACAAAATCAATTCTGATTACACGTGGAGAATAAGGAAATTATGGAGGATTATTCTGTGAAAGATTACACACGTGAAGATCAACTTATGATCATGGAGGTAATTATATTATTTTTCGAATTATATTATTCCCGGGCTCTATCATTACTTACCTCAAACCACTCCCCCATTACGCTCGAATATCGCAATTCACATACACAAAATCACGCCATTATGTCACAAAATCCTTCCATATTCAAACCATATTCACACTACCCAAATCACACTATATAAACAAGACTTAGAGATTTTCAGAAATCTTTACACTCTCTTGCAAATTACAAACCCTACACTTGTTTTTCTCTATTGCAAACTCAAGTTCATTTTCAAACCTCCTCTCCTTTTCAACAATGGCATCATCTTCCTCAAACACCCAAGCTGGGTATGAAAAATCGATTGCACTGGCTCATTCTTTCAAGCAGAACACTACCTGAAACTGTGCGGAAATGATGAGAATGCCAAACGATTGGCAGCAGGTTGCGAAAACCTAAAATTATCAACCTTTCTCAATCCACCCATAACTGAGGTTTGCTATGAAAGCCTCGTCTCCTTCGGAAATCGCAAAATACGTCTCTGGACTCCCTGCTGAAGAAGGTGACAAGTTCGAAGAAGACAGGATTGTTGCATCTGTCAATGGTAAAGACGTGGTGATTACAGCAAAGGTAATTCGAAAACATCTTAAACTTTCCAATAAAGGTCAAGCGAAAGTGACATTGGTACCACAAGACATGGACGATTTCTGGGCAACCATTGCCAAAACGGCAAACCCAGGATCCACAAAAGTCAATTGTCTTCGATCTGCGTTGAAGAAACCGTTCAATGAGTTTAGTGCCCTAATTGGCAAAACCATTGAAGGAAAGTTGGGAGCAAATAATGCCATGACGAAAAATTAGAATGCGGCTAATGGGAATCATCTATAACAAGCTACAATTTAATTGGGCAAAATACTTCTTTTTGAGAATCAAAGAGCAAATCCAAGGTGAAGTAAAAGCAGGCGAAAAGGGGATAAAAGAGGGAAAGACAAAAAAAGGACAATTCTGGGTGAAAAAGTCATATGGGATACGGTTGCACTATCTCGTTGCAATGTCTCAAAGTCCCCACCGTACAACTCCACAAACCGCATGAATCCAAAGTCATGTTTACTTATGTTAAACAACAAAAGAAGGCGGGAGAAGGAAAGAGGAAGAAATCCACACACAACACCACCGATCAAAGAAAGAAACAAAAGGTTCGGCGAAGTCCGGAAAAGACGGACTTTGGGAAATTGATTGATGAAGAAGAAGAAGAAGAGGATTCGACACCGAGGCGAACGACAAGAAGAAGAAAATATCGGTGAGGATGAACGACATCCTAATGAAGAAAACACTGGAGAGGATGAGGAATCTCCAGAAGAAGCTGTACAATTGTCTGCAAACGATATCGATGATCGAATTGCAGAATATCTTGAGTGGAAGGAAGGCGATTCCAGACAACAGCTTCAAGACTCAGACCGCATGCTTGCTGAAGAAGCATGGCTATTTGATTTTCTGGGAATCATAACTCTGGTAGGTGTACTTGATGAATCACCTCTATAGGACTTGGTTGATGCAGCCAAGGCAAAGCTGTCCCAGACCTCTAGAAGACAGAGTGATGACTCAAACGATGGTGGAGATGATCATGATGATGGTGATGATGAAAATGATGGTAATGATCATCATAATGATGATCTTGACAAAGACAGAGAAGAGGATGCTCCTGCACCAGATGCAATTGATGACACTACTCTTCTCCGTACATTTTTAAAACCACAAGCATCCAACAAGTCCACAACTCCAAAGAAAGACAGCCACTCCACCGCCGTATGCGTGAATGTTCCAGTGACAACACAAACATTGTGGACAACGGTTCGACTGTTTGCCACACCGATCAAGGCAACCCCCGGCACGAGAGATAGGGGGAACGGCGGTGAAAACCACTCCAAAGCATACACATCTACCCAAGTTCTTGATGATTTGGAAATCGAAGCGAGATGTTACTCAACATCAAGATAAGGGACGACAAACGGATCCGAGCCAGCCGACATACGGGACAAACTCTCTCAGCTGCCCCCTGGCGTTACAAATGAAACCTTTGAGAAAGCAGCAGATTTGCTGGCTAAAGAATTGGAGCAGCAAGCCATGTATCTCAGATCCATGACTTCAGCATTTAATGACAAAAGCTCCTCCATTGAACACAAGTTTCAGGCCATCCCATAGTACATTGATGCACAAAACATTGTGGTTCAACAACAGGGAAATCTGATGACACAGCTTAACATCAATATCACTAACAATCTTGCAGGTCTAAGACAGCATCTTTCCCAAGAAAATGAATCACTGGCAGTGGCTTTTGGCTCTAGACTTCGCGGTGTGAATGAGAAACTAAATGATCATAACAAAAGATTCACATCTATTGAATCAAAACTTGACTCTCGATTGGCACGGCGAGAGGCCACAAACGACATCTTACTCCAAAGAAAGGGATGATGCTTTGCCAAAAAGGGGAAAATCGGGATAAGCACGAACCGAAGGATCAACAATCGGACCCCCAAATTTTGCGAAGAACAACGAGAGCAAGAGACGAGAGAATTAAGGATCGAAATGAAGCGAAAGAACGAAAGAAGGGTCGAGAGAAGAAAGAGAAAAGGCCACAAGGAACCCCCGCATTGGATTTCCTCATCCTATGCAAAGAAGAGATGATGATAGAGACGGAGATCCGGCGGACAAAGCAAAGGCATGGATCTAGTCGGCAAAGAGGATCGGCTAGTCAACACGGACTCGGCACCGGAGGAAACACCGGCGAGAGCGACGCGGCTCCGGATATGCGGGGAACACGAACTTACACTTTGGTCACCAAAGCAAAGCGAGAATATGATGCGGATGTCTTGGACCATGTAAGAGAATTTTTCGAGTACGGGAAGGACTTTATCCTCACTCCTCACAAGATGAAGCTTGGGCGATTGGCTAAGCTATCGGGATGAAAGGATGAGAACGATATGGCCAAACTCTACAATGAAGTCAAAAGAGAGTTTGCACTTCTCAAACAAACCAACAACAAACCAAGCTCAGCCATACCACTATCTGCAAAAGGACCAGAAGACTTTCCAGCTGAACAACAAGAAGAATTCAAATATATGGCAAAATTCTTCAATCCAATGGGAAGAATGGAGAAACAGGAGCAGTGGAGTCTCTACAAAAGCCTCAAGTTTGCAGATTCACATATTGCCGAGGCTAGGGAAAGACTTGAAAAATATTTTGGAGAACCTAAGGCAAATGAGACCATGCCTGATTTCAACAGACTTTTTGCCAAAAGAGTTTTTCAGGGTGTATCTGAATACACAGCTTTGGCTTACTGGAAGTGGAAGTTTCCATAAATTGATTGGAAAGACATTGAAGAGGTTCAGACTACAAAGTTCAAGAGGTACATGGCTGAATTAAGCAAAATGTAGTTTGTAACATTTGAATAAAGTTTTAGAACTTATTGCCCTATGATGGATGAATAAAATTGCTGAATTTGTGTTCTGTTGTTATGAAAATTTTGATTACTTATGTTCGGGCTTATAAGGGTTTTTGGCATCATCAAAAAGGGGGAAATTGTTAGGAACATTTTATTATGTTTTGATGACGGCCATACTAGTTTGTTATAGCAAGCACGAAATAAGTTAGAATTCTCTCGTATAAGTCTTTACTTAGAGTCGACATGTTGTATAAGTTGAGTCGGACAAGTATTGTACTAGTTGGTAGGACGGCAAAGCAAAAAACGGATATTCGGCGAGTGAAGCCGGCCCAAGCACCGACGGAGAGAAGCAATGCGGACATTAAAGGTCGACTTGTAACCAAGGAAGTCTGTGATGACCTTGGACAAGTCTAAGTTATACTACAAGCGATGCACATTAATATTCGAATATGGTGTACACTGATCTCACCCCAATCAAAGATTAGTGAAGTACAAAGATTCTCCTCAAACAGAAACAAAGAAGAAAATAGTGAATCGGCAAAGCAGACTCACTTTCGGCTGAGTAAAGACGAAACGGTGAAGGAAAAGCTAAAACGGCTAAGTCAGAAGGAAAAGCTAAAAACGGCGAAGTAACACTTACCAGATCAGATTTAATATACGTTGAAGATTCAGAAGATCATGCATTAAATGCACAATCAATAGAGGATCAATCAAGGACGGATTTTCTGCTATACGTTTGAAGAAAGAATCCGATCACTGAAATCAAGGAGAATGCAATTAAGGGGGAATCAAGAATAAAATCAAGGATTATTCCCTCATTAATATAGCCAACGGACGGAATTTCAAAATCAAGGTTATTCAAGGCTATAAATAGAAGGCATTGACAGACAGAGAAAGTGATAAACTGAAAAAGAAAAATCAAGTGAAAAACTCTGTCAATTTGAAAAGCCTTCTCTCTGAACTTACAAGGAAACATCTAGTGATCAACTCAGATATCAGAGCTACAAAGTCATACTTGGTGCTGAGATTGATCAACCAAGTGTGTGAATCACATTCACATCAAACTGAAGCAACTGAATCAGAGGCAATCTGAGAAGGAGTTGAATCTGTGATAGTTGTTGAAGGATTTTGATCTCAAGGAGCAGCAAGGAAGACTGAATCACTGAAGCTGTTGCAGTCAAGGAGTGATAGTCTTGTAGATTGTGAAGCTTGGGAAGCCAAGGACAATCATACTGTTGTATCTGTGAAAACAATAGTGAATTCCTCCGATCATCACAGGAGAAGAGTAGATTAAGGGATTACACCACCTTGAACCACTATAAGCCTTGTGTCAATTGAATTTCTGCAATTTACTTTACAGCATTTATTTAATTTGCCTACATCATAACTTATATCTGTGATTGCCTAAACTGATTTGAAAACAACATAGTAAGAAGGGACTTATCCGCTGCCCAAAAGCTTTTAAATAAAAGAAAAGTTTTTGAAACTCCACTATAGTCATTCACGCCCCCCCCCCCCCCCCCCCCGACTATAGTTTCACCCTTCTCTGCGGGACCAACGGACACGCCATTCATTTGTGGCGTCCTGGGAGGGGTCCATTCAGGTAGAATCCCATTCTCCTTCAGATATTCTTGAAACTCTCCATCCAGGTATTCTCCGCCTCGATCGGACCGAAGTGTTTTGATTTCTTTACCTAGTTGTTTTTCTACTTCACTTCTAAATTCCTTGAACTTTTCGAAAGCTTCAGACTTATACTTCATTAAGTATATATAACCATAGCGAGAATGGTCATCAGTGAAAGTGATAAAATAAGAGTATCCTCCTTTGACTTGAATTGACATTGGGCCACATACATCAGTATGTATGAGCTCAAAAAATTCATTGGATCTTATCCATTTGCCATTAAATGGTGACTTTGTCATCTTGCCAAGTAAACAAGCTTCGCATGTATCAAACGATTCATAATCGAATTGATCCAACATTCCATCTTTATGGAGTTTGGCAATGCGATTCTTATTTATATGGCCAAGTCTACAATGCCATAAGTAGGATTCATTCAAGTCATTTGTTTTGGCTTTCTTGTTATTTATATTAAGTACGTCAACATTCATATCTAATATGTAGAGACCATTGCTAAGTATGCCAGTACCATAAAAGATTCCATCACGTGAAAAAGAACAACACTTATTCTCAAACGTAAATGAAAAACCATCAACATCTAATGCGGAAATGGAAATAATACTCTTCGTAAGAGCAGGAACAAAATAACAGTTACTATGTTCAAGTACTAGCCCACTGGGCAATGAAAGAAAATAAACTCCTACGGCTAGTGCAGCAACACTTGCTCCATTTCCAACGCGTAGGTCCACCTCTCCTTTCTTCAGATCTCTAGCTCTTCTTAGTGCTCGCATATTCGTACAAATATGAGAACCACAACCGGTATCTAATACCCGGTGGTTAGACTTAGAAGAAGTAATGTTGATCTCAATCATAAATATACACGAAGTCGAAGCATCGAATGCTTCTTCTTGGTACTCAAGAAGCCTTTGCGCTTTCTCCTCCAATGTCCGGTCTCACCGCAATGGAAGCAAGCATCCTTGGATTTGTCTTTTGCTATCTTAGGCGTTGGCTTAGGTGCGGCCTTCGCCTTCTTGGACTTTTTCGGGCTTTTGCCTTGCCCTTACTTGAAGTGACCAAGCAACACTTGCTTTCCCTTCCCCACGGTGCCCTCGGCGGTTTTCAACATGTTCAATAACTCCGCTAGGGGAGCAATCTATCTTGTTCATGTGATAGTTCATCACAAACGAGAGAATGAATCAGGTAGAGATTGCAGAATCAAGTCAATACTCAACTCTCGCTCCAATTTGTGGCCCAGCTTCCCAAGCCTCTCTACATACCCGATCATCTTAAGCACGTGTGACCCCACAGCAGTCCCAGATACCATCTTACAACTAAACGGGGCCTTCGAGACCTCGTACCTCTCGGTGCGAGGCCGAGAAGCATAAAGATCCTTCGGGTGGACCATGATAGAGTAGGCGTCCATAGACTCGTGTTGCTTCACGATTCGGGTGTCATAGAAGCAAGCATGATACATGTAGCATCGATCTTGTCGAATAGTGCTTGTTGTACTTCTCGACGATCTGCGACCAAACCCTCGGCGGGCTTTTCCGGTAGGGCCTCATCCAAGACATAGCCAATCTTCTCGTGCCTCAAAACGATTTTGAGGTTCCTTTCCCAATCGAGAAAATTAGTTTCGTCAAGCTTGTTTTCGATGATAAAACGAAGGTTCAATTTGTTTGACATTTTCTACAACAATAAATAAAGATAGAATAAGTAAAAACTCATGTATAAAAACCCTAAATTTGCACTTAAAATTTTATAAGGTTTTACTCCCACTAGCCAACTATTCCCAATTGGCTTTCAAAAATTTAAGCAATTCTTTAGTGGATGGAATCCTATCAAGTTGGCTAGATCCCCGACGTGGGCCGATCGACCGGGCCAATTTCGAAGGTAGGTACTAATTACCGATCAAATCTTATTCGATTTCCATTGGTTGACTAGTCAACTCCTTGACAATTCACATCTCTATGTGATAGCCACCCCTTGTCTCTAAAATCAGACGGTCCTGACGTGGGCCAATCACCGCAAGATTCTTAGTCGAGCCGTAACCCAAATATTCATGAGATCTCTTATCGATGATATCTCGATAATGACGATATACCCGTGGTAGGTCAACTCCCGACGTGGGCCGATCAGTTGGATCCGAACAAAAGCTCTTCACCGTCATTATAATATTGGGAGACGATTTTGGCTCGTGTTTTTGGCGTGAGAATAATTTTAAAATTAATTCACTTAATTAATTTGGATTAATTTTGGTCTCATCTACTATGTGCATATTACTACTATATCATATATAATAAAACATACACAACATTCCGCGCACAAAATAACCGGTATGATCATGGACTTTTCCTAGGTGCGGTTTCGAATACAAACTGACGAAACCGCAGGTCACAAACTAAGGGTATCTCCAACCACCAATAGGATATTTATTGATGTACGCCAATGGGTTCTTTATCTCTCCTTGGTCTTCGCTTCTTGCTCCATTCTTGTTACATAATAAATAATTACTCCTGCCGCACACGGGGGGGAGCTAACGGGAATGGGATAAACGCAAAAGTAAACTAGGTCACGTTCTTCATAACGGCCTAGGACAATTTTTCAAAAACCAACATAAAGAAAACATTCTCATCTATCCTATTGGTCGAGTCCATGATCAATCGGGGTCCATATAATCACATTATATCTACATATCTAATCCATACAATTTTATCTTATGAAAAAGATTAAATTCTAATTTTAACTACTCATGCGTCCTTATTTTATCACGTCAAATAATTAAATAACATTTAATTAATTATATGACTTGATCGAAAATTAAAATTAACATTTAATTTTAAATCGATTTTAATTTCAATTAAATTTGAACTATTCAAAATAAAATTAAAATTATAAAGTCTCCAATTTGTTTCCTTTCCAAAACTAAATTTGGCTTAGGTCTGGCCACTTTCCAAAATCAAAATTTTGGAAGTGGCGCAAGCTAGCGCTTTTTACAAATCAAATATTTGAAAAGGCGCAGTCATTCCAAATCAAATATTTGGAAAGACCAACTAATTTTACTTTAGGCTTCAGCCACTTTCCAAAATCAAAATTTTGGAAGTGGCGCAAGCTAAGCCTTTTACAAATCAAATATTTGAAAAGGACCTGAGCCTATTCCAAATCAAATATTTGGAAAGGCCAAATAGTTTTGTTTTAGGCGCAAGCCACTTTCCAAAATCAAAATTTTGGAAGTGGCGCAAGCTTGCGCTTTTTACAAATCAAATATTTGAAAAGGACTGGGTCTATTCCAAATAAATATTTGGAAAGGCCAACATGCCATATGGTTTCCCAATGGTCCAAACTATTTGAACCATTGGTTGGCCATATGACACAACTAAACAAATGAGATATCTATGCACAATAAATATCACAAAACGAAAAGGGTCGATCTCCCCCATTGGAAGAAGAGAGCTGACGGACAGTAGCCCGAAGACCACCACCGCCGCCGCCGCCGCCGCCGCCGCCGCCTTCGTGATTTAAATCTTGCATCTATCGATTAAATACTACGCAAATAAATTATGCTTATTGCTTAAGCTCGAAGTCTGTCTCTGATACCACTGTTAGGAAATCACTAGTTTAACGCAGCGGAATTTAAAATTTGATTTCCTTTTTCTAGATCGTTCTTCGTTTAATGCAATAAACACGTTAAGTAGGTCGACGGTTATACCTCAGATGATCTATAAGATCGTCGTTTTGACCGTCAACGGAGAGTAGTTCAGTGCGCAAGCCGTCCACGCGTCCGGCCTCTATCGCTAATCCACACGAACCCCTTGTCGGAATCTTCATTGGATTGCTACTGGAAAACTTCGTTTGCTAGACCGGCCTTTTTCCTCCCTCACAAACTCACTATGGATTGCTCTCTATTTTACACAAGAACTATGAGCTCTTGCAATTGTGATGTACAAAAGAGCTTGACACCCACCTCTTATTTATAGCTAGAGGTGGCGCCCCAATTAGTGTGTAGGAGAAGAAAACATTTTTCCAATAAAATAAAGAAAATCTCCTAGATTGATTTATCTCTTTAATTATAATTTATTTTGCCAATATCTTATATTGAATAATTATCTTATTACCATAAATCTATTTTTCCAAAATCAATTAATATCTTATATTAATATTTATGGTAATCTTATTAATTAAAGTGCACAATCCAAGTGTATCTTATACACTCAAAGATGGCACCCCATTAGTCAATTAATTGACTTCCGGAATATTCTTTAATTAATATAATTTATATATAATTAATATCTTGTATTTTATTTATTCATAATAAATAAATACCACCGTATTAATTTACCACTATAACCTTTATAGTCTAGAGATAAACTTCCTTATTTGGTTATCAACCATAACCGCATTTTAATCCGACTCGATGTTCATATGTGTGTGACCCGATAGGCTTCCGAATATGTTGGCCGTAGACACAAAGTGCAATTTACTAAAATGCCCTTCATGCCTAACGATCACGGGATAGCATCTAGCAACACACCGTGACCCCCAATCATCGGAAGAGTCAAAAGCAATGACTACTACCTTTCATGTGAAGCAGTTACCGTGTAACTTACAATCCTATCGCTGTAACAATATCCATACGATCGTATCTCGAGTGTCAATACATTTACGATCGTATCTTATAATCTGGATATCACGCTCTCTCGGGATAACACATTTACTCCCACTTTGCAAAGATTCTCGAGAGCTAGACATTCCTTATAAGAAGGTCATTTCGGATATTCGATCCCAATCATAGGATACGCGATTCCCGGACGACCAATCATGTATACTCCGCATGCTTCAATATCATGCCCAATCACTACCGCATGATCGCCCCGTGGTTAGGAGAAATCTTAATAGTGTCAAAGCATGACAATCCACACCGTGATGCCATGAAGACTCCGGTCAAAAGGATAATTACACAACCGCCACATAGTGTGACACTTAATGTAAGTGGGTCGGTCCTAACGTATGCATTCTCTAATACACGTCCACGTACGGTCCAAGTGTCCCTACACTTCGATAGACGAGATCTATCCCTATCTTCTAAAAGATAGAAGACATCCAATACGTGCTAGTCTGGTTATACTATCCATGTCCCTTTTGATAATATGTAAGACCAGAGACATTTAAGTACCAATCTTGTTATAATGATTAGAGATCTCATCAACCATAATCACTATCATGGTTTCTCTATCACAGTTTGATACTAGGGACGTTACAATATATATACAACAAATAATATGAAGATAAACAATATATAATAACATAAGTGCTTTTATTGATCATAATAAAGTTATTATATGAACTAAATAGACTGTAAATAACCCGACCCGGTCGGATCCGGTCCAACCCGATTGGGTTTAGGACACCTTTCCAACACTAGCAACACACCGTGACCCCCAATCATCGGAAGAGTAAAATGCAATGACTACTACCTTTCATGTGAAACAGTTACCGTGTAAATAGAATCCTATCACTATAATAATATCCATATGGTCATGCGTCGAGTGTCAAACATCAACGACAGTATCTTATAATTTGGATGTCGTGCTCTATCGAAGTAACTCATTTACTTCCACTTTGCAAAGATTCACGAGAGTAAGACAATCCTTATAAAAAGGCCCTTTCGGATATTTACTCCTGATCATAGGATATGTGATTTCTGGATGAGCAACATGAATCCTACGCATGCTTCGGTATCACACCCAATCACTACCGCATGACCGCCCTATGGCTAGGGGAAACCTCAATAGTGTCAAAGTATGCCAATCCACACCGTGATGTCATGAAGACTCTGGTCTCAGGATAATTACACAACCGCCACATAGTGCGACACTTAATAAAGTAAGCGGGTCAGTCTAACGTACGCATTCTCTAATACACGTCCACATACAGTCCAAGTGTCTATACACTTTGATAGACGAGATCTATCTCTATCTTCAATAAGACAGAAGACATCCAATACGTGCTAGTCTAATCATACTATTAATGTCCTATATAATAGCACATACGACTAGAGACATTTAAGTATCAAACCTTTTAAAGTGAGTCGAAATCTCATCAACTATAATCACTATTATGATTTCTCTCCCACTGTTTGACACTAAGGACGTTATCATATATACAATCACAAATTGGTTCATATAGATAAACAGAATATATAATAACATAAAAGTTATTTATCATATGTATAAACATAAAGAAATAGTAGAAATGATCCGACCCGGTCGGATCCGGTCCATCCCAATTTGGTTTAGGACACTATTTCAACAGTCTATCCCATAGGACTCACACGCAATGTCTAATTCAACCTGAGTTATAGTGGATTTGACACCGTGACTGCCGATAAGATCTTTGGTGTCCATATAAGCTTTCAGGGATAACACGAACGGAGAAGTTCCGGACGAAGACCTAGGAATGAAAGCTGAGAAAGTGAAACGAGGATCTACAATCAGATGTTCTAACCCTCTTCAACCTGGGAAAGCTGAGGGTGTGGGGTTATGTGCTAGAAGTCTAAAATTAGGCTGGCCACTCTCAGATTCTGATTCAGAAGAAGATGCAAACTCTCTCTCAATAGAACTACTGGTAGGGAAGCCGCCCTCATTAACCGATTTAAATTGAAATAGAACGAAAGAAGGAAAAGACGCTTACTTGAAAGGTTGGAAGGTTGAAGAAGAGTGTAACCGGCGAAGTGAAATCCCGAGCCTTTGATATAATGAATGGATGGGAAAGGGGCTTGACATACAGGAACCTGAATCAGGATCCGAAATGTGGAAAAACCAAATCTAGAAATTTTTCGGATCTCGATAGCCCGAGAGGGGGTCTCGGTAAATCTAGGCAATTTTTCCGTTCTTTTTCGGATCGTCAGATCTGATTCACAGCACCGATCGAGACACTCGATCATGCACAGCGAAAGCTATGAATCAAAATCCGTTTACGATTTTACTACGACATGATTCGCATATTTAATTAATTTAAACTACAATAAAGTTTGTAGATTTACCCAACCGAAGAGAATACGAGATCTTCCGAGTTGTACCTCCAAGCGACGATTGGTGGACGTCGATCCCGCATTCGAACCTCCTAGAATATACTCCAAGAAAAACTCTTGTTTTTCTTCTCCCAATGGCTAGGACGAGAAACTAATTTTTCTTCCTTTTTCTCTAATGAGGCGCATAAGTTGTTTGTTTATTGTGTTGGGAGGAACTCTCTTTGTATAGGAAAATAACCGAGCAACTGAGGGTTATCCCTTTCACAAAGAATTATCTTTTTCCCAAAGAAAAAGATGTTTTCCATAAATAAGAGATAATCACAATAAATGAGATAATCTTCATTAAATAATAAAATCAATCTTATTTATCCATTAATTTATTTAACAAATAAATAATTAATTACATATGAGATATAATTCAGGAAAATTTCTTCTCCCAATTTTCACACATGTGGCGCCATCTTATGTGCCATGGAATAATAGAAAATGTATTTTCTATTTTACATATTATTTACCGAATAAATAAAATTTTGCATATTCATTAAATAGACCAACTATTTAATTTCATTCTCGAGGTTCCAAAATACGAGAATTCACTCGTTTGTTAGAAGCCAACCCCGGGACCTTGGACCTATAACCAATAGCTACAAGAAATTGAATAAAACATTCATCGAACATAATATTTCTATTCAACTTATTAATTCTAGAATTACGTCACCATAAATCCAAAACTGAACTCTATCGATATAAATATAACTTATTCTCAATATGTCGAGTCAAAAATTGTCCATTGATATAATCATTACATATGGACTAACCCTCCATAGACTATCCGTAATGAAGCGGGAATGCTTCCGTAAACCTTCTTCATTACATCTCATCCTTATTTACTATTAACCCACTAGTGATCATTTAGTTCATAGCCAATATGAACTACACGGATCAATCAGTTTCTAGGATTAACAAATAAGGGGATTGTCTTTCTACTTCCCGCAGGAAGAAATGGATTCTGTATCTGTGAGACACATTCCCAGTTACTCATTCCCGATAGTGCTAACGTGAAAGTGATTCAGACCGTGCCTCTTAGCAATCCTTAACGAACACATCAAACCCTATCTTGAAACAAGTAGGAGTCTGCAATCACTTCAGGATTAAGGTTAATCCATCTATGATCATCTTGTGATTCAATAAGATTTCTCAATCACGGAATTATATGAGAAATGCAGATTAAATTGGTCCAGTCCTATATGACTACATCATATATAAATGGCCTACTTAGATAACCAATATCGACGGTCCGGATAAGACAGTCACACCATAAAGTGTTTTGGGCGCATTAATGGTGGTTTAATCAATAGACCCCAAACTTTGACTAAGTTATCCACGGACTAACAGTTCAAGTGTATCACCATAAACTTAATCCTCACGTGTGACGCACCCTAAGTTATATGGCTACATATGATAGAACTTGGGGTTTTCAGTAGTGTATTACTTATGAGAACGATGTTGAAATAGTGTCCTAAACCCAATCGGGTTGGACCGGATCCGACCGGGTCGGATCATTTCTACTATTTCTTTATGTTTATACATAGATTAAATGGCTTTTTTGTTGTCATATATTTGTTCTTTTAAAGAACCAATTATGAATTGTTATATGATAACGTCCTTAGTATTAAACTGTGATACGAAACCATGATAGGCGATTATGGTTGATTAGATCTCTAATCACTTTAACAAGTTTGATACTTAAATGTCTACTAGTGATGTACTTATTAAACGGGGCATTGATAGTATAAACGGACTAAGCACGTATTAGATGTCTTCGGTCTTTAAGGGCAGAGATAGATATCGTCTATCGAAGTGTGGAGACACTTGGACTGTACGTGGGCGTGTATTAGAGAATGCGTACGCTAGACTGACCCACTTACATTAAGTGTCGCACTATGTGGCGGTTGTGTAATTATCCTTTAGACCGGAGTCTTCATGGCATCACGGTGTGGATTGACATGCTTTGACACTATTGAGGTTTCTCCTAGCCACGGGGCGATCATCCCGTAGTGATTGGGTGTGATACTGAAGAATGTGGAGTATACATGTTTGGTCGTCTGGGAATCGCGTACCCTATCAATAGGGGTGAATATCGAAAGGGCGCTTCTTATAAGGAATGTCTTACTATCGTGAATCTTTGCAAAGTGGGAGTAAATGAGTTACTTCGAGAGAACGATATCCGGATTATAAGATACGGTCGTTAATGTTAGACACTCGACGTACGACCGTATGGATATTATTACAACGATAGGATTGTATGTAAAACGGTAACTGTTTCACATGAAAGGTAGTAGTCATTGCATTTGACTCTTCCGATGATTGGGGGTCACGGTGTGTTGCTTGAGACGCTATCCCGTGATCGTTAGGCATGAAGGGCATTTTCGTAATTTGCATTTTGTGTCTACGTACAACATATTCGGAAGCTATCGGGTCATACACATGGAAGAACATCTAATGGATTAAAATGTGGTTATAGATGATAACCAAATAAGGAAAGTTTTATCTCACAACTATAAAGGTTATAGTGGTAAATTAATATGGTGGTATTTATTTATTATGAATAAATATAGTACAAGATATTAATTATGTTGATTAATTAAATATGTATATTGATACATATAATTTCAAAATATATATATATATGATATACATGTATTTTGCAAATTAATTAATCATAGCATTATATTAATTAAAGAATATTCCGGATGCCAATAATAGGCTAAAGGTGGCGCCAATAATAAGTGTATTATAATACACTTAGATTGTGCAATTTAATTAATGAGATTACCATATATTAATATTGGATATTAATAACTATAAATTTGCACACATGTGTAAATTGATTTATGGTGATAAGATAAATATAATCAATATGAGATATTGGCAATATTTAGATTTTATTTAATATGAGATATTGTAATAAATGAGATAAATCAATCAATTATATTTTCCTTATTTTATTGAGAAAATATTTTCTTCTCCTCCACACCTCTTGGGGCACCACTTCCTCTATATAAAGGAAGTGGGTGTTAAGCTCTTTTTATCATCACAATTCTCAGAGCTAATAATTCTTGTGTAAAATTGAAAGCATCCTATTGTGTAAAAGGCCGGTCCAGCAACCAGAGTTTTTCAATAGCAATCATTGATGGGATTCCGGTGGGGTGTTCGTGTGGATCACCGGTAGAGGCCGAACACTTGGGCGGCTACATGCGAACTAATCTCCTTAGACGGTCAAAGCGTCGATCTTTTAGATCGACGAGGTAACCACCGTCTTTACGGCATTTGTTTATTGCGTAAACGAAGTCGATCCTGGTTAAAGGAAATAAATTTTTGAATTCCACTGCGTTCCCACGTAGATTTCCTAACAGTTGTATCAGAGAGAGCTTCGAGTTTAAGCAATAAGCTTGTTATTTTGTGTAGTTAATTTTATCGTTTAAATCACATAATTAAAAGATGAAAGATTTTTTATTCGCAAAAGTGATACATGAAAAGAAAAAAAACGAGATCTGGTGGTGCTCAGCCGACTGGCGGCGGCACCACCACCAGCGGCGGCAGGGCAACCTGCTGCCGGTGTCGGTTGACCGATCAATGCTGGTGGATCTCTTAAATTTTGTTTTGTGTATTTTGTGATTCAATATGGTTCATAGTTGTGATTGATAATTCCTCATTTGTTTAGTTGTATCATGTAGCTGGTTGGTTCAAATAGTTTGGGCGTAAGGATGCGCATGTAGTGCTTTATACGTAATCGAGCCAGCCGGAATGGAATGAAGTATCGATGTTCAAGCTCGAGCTCGTTTATAATCGAGTATGCTCGGCTCGGTTCGTTAACACAAACGAGCCTAAAAGCCTGTTCGAGCTCGGCTCGATAAGAAAGGAAAATGTTCGAGCTCGAGCTCGAGATCAAGCTCGTGAACAGGCTCGAACTCGAGCTCGGCTCGTTCAACAGCAAATTTTTTTAGGGGTAAGATAACAGCCTTACAAATTACAAACTCAAAAAAAAAAAGAATGAATTGAGTATATTACAGCCTTACAATCATAAAAAGAATATTACAGCAAGTTCAGGTTACAGTCAAAAGTAGTAGTTTACAGAATGAATTGAAATTCAGACCTAATACAGGAGCAGAACCTGAACCTGAGCAAAATAGTGTAAGAGTGGGATGAAAAAATACTTCCTGACTTACGGTGAAGGAGTAGAAGACGCTGCCGGAACGGAGACATAGGACGGCGACGAAACCGATTGATCTCGTTATGCTACTATTGAAAACACGTTATGCTTCTATTGAAAGAAGAGGTAGCAGCCAAGCAGGTGAAGCGACTGCGGCGGACTGAGGGCTGTGAGGGGAGATCGGCGGTGAGTTGAGTGTGAGAACCGGGTCCGGAGGGGAGAGGGGAGAGGGGAGAGCGGCGGGGGTATTATCTTCTACTCGGGCTGAGGCTGAATCTGAATGGCTGATAATTGATGGAGTGAAATAGATATTTAATACTTGTTATTTAATATTTATTATTTATATTATATATTATATAAGTTTGCGAACACTAACAAGCGTTCACGAACAACCGTGTTATTTCGTTTAGTAAACGAGCGGGAGAACCTCCGTTCGGTGCCTCGCTCGATAACATAAATGAACGAGCCTTAAACGGCGAGCCGAGCTTCGAAGCGCTTTTTTAATGAACGTTCGATTCGTTTAACATTTCTATACGCGTGGCGTTAAAATAATAATGGTCTTTCCAAACTTTGTTTGGATAGCGCAATTCGCTCCAAATATTTGAATTGGGAAAAGCGCTTAAAGCGTAGCCATTTCCAAAATTTTGATTTTGAAAAGTGGCTAGCGCTTATTAACAAAAATATTGGTCTTTCTAAACTTTGTTTGGAATAGCGCAAGCCTTTTTTTCAAAATTTTGATTTTAGAAAGTAGAGGGAGATGTCTTTTGGTTTAGGAAACCAGCGCATCCTTTTGATTAGGAATCAAAAGGAAAGAAACAAAAGAGACTTAATTTTAATTTTGATTTATTTTTAGAATAGTTCTAATTAATTAAAATTAAAAGTAAAATCGTTTAAAATTAATCGCTAATTTTATTTCGATTAAAATCATTTAATTAATTAAATGTTAATTATTTAATAGATTAAATCTTAATTGATTAATTAAGACGCAAGTAGTTAAATGTTAATTTATCTTTTTCATAAGATGTTATTGTGTGTATTAGATATAGTAGATATAATATGATTATATGGACCCCGATTGATCATGGACTCGACCGATAGATAGATGTGAATGATTTAAAATTTTCTGTTGGTTTAAAAATTGTTCTAGGCCGTTATGAAAAACGCGACCTAGTTTATTTTTTGCATTTATCTCATTCCCGTTGGCTCCCCCCATGTACGGCGGGTGTATTTATTTTATTAAATAGAATTAAATGTAACAAGAATGTGCAGAAGACGAAGACCAAAGAAAGAAGAAAATAAAGATCTCATTGGAGAATTGAGCATTAAAGATACTATTGCGGTTGGAGCTATCTTTACATTGTGACCCGCGGTTTCGTCAGTTTGTATTCGAAACCGCACCTAGGAAAAGTCCATGATCATATCGGTTACTTTACGCATTTATTTTTTTTGTGTTTGTATTTATTTTATATGATACGATAGATGCGTACGACTAGCGCACGATCTAGATAAATGTGTAGGATGTGTGTCTATAGAGATAGATATATTAGATGAGACCGTAATTAAAATTAATTAAGTGAATTAATTTACGTAAATACTTCCACAACAAAAATCAAGTCGAAATATTGTCTCCCAATATTATAGCGACGGTGAAGAGCCTTTGTTCGGATCCAACAGATCGGCCCTCGTCAGGAATTGACCTACCACGGGTATATCGTCGTTATTGAGATATGATCGTATGAGATCTCGCGAATCTTTGGTTATGACTTGACTAGAGTATTGCGGTGATTGGCCCTCGTCAGGACCGTCTATTCTAGAGGCAATGGGTTGACTACCACATAAAGATGTGAATTGTCAAAGAGTTGACTAGTCAACCATCAAGAGTCACATATAGATGTGATTGGTAAGTGTTACATACCTTTCGAATTATTCCGGTTGATCGGCCCTCGTCGGGAATCGGGGTAACCAGATGGGATCTTGGCCACTAAAGATTTTTTGAAAAAATTCTTGAAAATGTCAATTGGGAGTAGTTGACTAGTGGGAGTAAAATCATAAATCAAAAGACCATTTTTGATTTTGCGTGTATAAACAACAACACTTTTTTATTTTCATTTTTATGTTGTAGTTTTAGCAAACTTTATGTTTATGTTTTATTCTCGATTAGTAAAACCAAATTATGATTGTTACCTTTTGAGAAACGTTCTCAAGTATGGTTAAGTAATTTTAATCCTTTTAAAATAAGCAATGACACGAGCAATCCCGTTATAGTAGTTAGAGACAAGGAGACTACATATTTGATGGAGTACTCCAAGGCTTTAATTATTGACGAAAGCGGAAGCACAAGATATGATTAAATCATTTGAAATAAGTTTCAACGAATTAATCATATATTGGATACGATCCAAGATGATCATTCTGTCATACGATGATAATTAATTCAAACGCTGGATAAGAATGATCACATCTAATTTTGGAAAGGTTTTTTTCAAAATTGTAATAATTAAGTATCGACTTAATTCTATCATTATTTAAAGGTTAATTAAATAGTCAATGTTTGAATACGATTCAAAAGGTTAAATAAACTATTTAATAAACTTTAGATTTTCTTTATGAAGGGAAATTAAAGACATGGCTCTTGTGATCTTTCTTAAGTCTTATGAAGACTACAATAAGAAACATTTTTCAAGTGCTTAAAAGATTAAAAAGGAAAGTTAGGGCATGTGTTTAAATAGAGAACTTATTGAAGTTTCTATTGTAGGCAAGTGAGTTGAGATAAATCTATCTAAGTTCAAAGTCGACTCTAAGATATATGATATCTTACGAGTGTGATTAAATTAGAAAGATTAAATGCAGATATGGGAGGTGAAGCAAACGTTGTGACACTTGCCATATTCTGGATCTAGTAAACTGATAAAGGAACTAAATAAACGTTATTGTGTTCCGGTTCTTATGAAGAACATGAATTCAGTTATTTGTTAGGATTTAGCAGACATATTCAATTGTAAGGAATAAATGTTATTCCGATAAATTTGGAAGGTCACTGAATCTAACATACTAGATTGATGTCACTATATAGTTGATATATGTGATGAGATCTCAACTAAATATTTGTATGGTTGTTATCCTTGATATTTGTAGTTGTTCTAGATGTGTACTCTCTGGAAGAGAAACGTATAATCAAATGTCATTTAGATGATGTCTGAACCATGTGATTATGAATCATGTGGGTGATACGCATCTTATCTAAAGATGACTAAAATACCCTTCTATGAAAAAGTTATAAATTCTAGAAAAATTGTCTAAAGCCTAAACATACCGATGTTTGTTGGCTTATGACAATTAATGCCACAAATAGTTGTTTGTTAATCTCTATGAATATTTTTAGAAATAGTTGAATGTATTCAGTGAAGTGCATAATTCGGAAAGCCCGAAAAGTTCGAACTAGCACGAATATGGGATTGATGAGCTACTTAGGAATTAATCTTCAATTGGATTGAAGCAATTAATACCTAAAGGGTGTTTCAGAAGTCATCTGAAAAGGAATAAGATTCTTCCCTTGAAGGATACCATCTTTGGGATACACAATCAGATTGTGTTCCCAAAATGGAAACAACACTTTATATGATAAAGGTGTGACGCAAGCCATGCGAAGTATCCCTTACCATTTCGGGATAGTGCCCTTATACTTAACCAAGTTCCAAAGAATAAAGGTTGATGAATTCCATATTATATATGGAATAGGATAAAGTCGGATCTATCTTAACCGATGATTTGAAGTTGTCATAGGCAGAGTCAGAAAGGCTTGGAGCCTAGTATGACATATGCAAATTTGTAGAATGTCTTAGCTAGCATGCTGGATATTATTTACTTGTCCGCGGAGCAAAATGTTTGTCTCCAAACATGCTGTCTTCTAGAGGAAGTCTTTCTTCCAAAAGAAACAGTGGGAGTAAATAAGATCTCAAAAGAGTTTGAGAAAGATATATTCAACCATTGGAACATGAGCAGACGCCGCATAGAGATGAGGTGTAGAACACTGCTCAGTGCACACAAAAGTTCTGTAAGGCTGTGGATAACCTCAAGCCCAAAAAGGGCTGCTGGTATGTTCATCTTGAAGAATGAATATCTCACGACTTATGAAGGAATGTTTGAAAGTCAAGATTGAGAGATATGGCCAGGAGACATAATATCTAAATTAGATTCCATCAGTGACAGCCAGGTTATGAACCTAGTCTTACCTAGAGGGAATGTCCTTGTAAGGCTGAGCCCAATTCTATTCAGACTATGCTTGTTGTAACTTCGTATCATGGCTATATGATAGTGTTGAAGACGTTGGGCAGAAAGCTCGATGTTCATAGACGATAACATGATATGTGAGCCCACGAGATCCATTTATGGACTCAAACAAGTTTCTCTAAACGATTTCTTTGTTTGATAATCAAAGGAGTTTGATTTAGTCAAAAGAAGAATATGCCCAATGTGCAAGATGTATAGTGGGAGTGTGTTATGAATTTTGAGTAAGATATTGGATGTCTCTCTCGGGAATTATCACCCCATGTCACAGTCAATTAATGTTTGGTAGTTCAAGGTCTTTACGAAAGCACTTGGATTAACAGTTCTTATTCTTGGAATAAGAATCTATAGCGATAGATTTAACTGCTGTTAGATTATAGTTTACCTATATAGATTTGATGCTAAAAGGGTTTAGCATATATCGCGACGGGGATACTGCTAGCCAGTGTTCTCAAGATCTATCTATGTTAGGACATTCGTCCTAAAGATAATGTGAAAGATGATACATATGGAAGGTTCCCATTTGCTGCTGCAATAGGATCCATCATAAGAGTTATGTCAGATGTTCATACTGCATGAAGAGTCATGAGGAAGTATGAAAGTAAATCTGGTGAATGTCGAGAATATCCTTAAACAAGTTAAGGAAAGTTTCCTAGTTTATTGAAACTTGGAATTAAATAAACATAGATATACAGACGTATATCCTGAGTCTTATGAAGGCGGGTGGGAGGTATAGTCTGGGTTTGCAGTCACTTTGATTAAATGATACAGTGAGCTGGAAATGTTCTTGGCTATGGGTCGCTGTAAATTCTACAACTAGGCCAAAAACACTGTAGTGCCCTTGGAGGCGCAGCGGGAGCAGTACATGAGTCTAAGGTTCATTCCTGAACCTTGTACGGTTCTTCCACCTTTTCTATATAGCTGATATAGTAAGTGGATTCATTGCTTGAAGCAAGGACCAGGGTCTCGTCAGAGATTCGTGTGTGTGTTGAGGCGGTTCCTTTGACTTGGTCTTTGAAACATGATATGAAGATAGTCTGAGTCCCCATGGATAGCGATCCATTTACGGCTAGGGCTGGTTGCGAGTATTGCATGAGATTCTTGTGTTTCAACTTGGTCTTGTGTGTGCGAGTGATTGGTTTTAGGCCAAGTGGGAGATTGTTGAAATAGTGTCCTAAACCCAATCGGGTTGGACCGGATCCGACTGGGTCGGATCATTTCTACTATTTCTTTATGTTTATACATAGATTAAATGGCTTTTCTGTTGTCAAATATTTGTTCTTTTAAAGAACCAATTATGAATTTTTATATGATAACATCCTTAGTATTAAACTGTGATAGAGAAACCATGATAGGCGATTATGATTGATGAGATCTCTAATCACTTTAACAATTTTGATACTTAAATGTCTCTAGGCTGATGTACTATTAAACAGGGCATTGATAGTATAAACAGACTAGCACGAATTAGATGTCTTTTGTCTTTCAGGGCAGAGATAGATCTCGTCTATCGAAGTGTGGAGACACTTGGACTGTACGTGGACGTGTATTAGAGAATGTGTACGTTAGACTGACCTACGTACATTAAGTGTCGCACTATGTGGCGGTTGTGTAATTATCCTTTAGACCGGAGTCTTCATGGCATCACGGTGTGGATTGTCATGTTTTGACACTATTGAGGTTTCCCCTAGCCACGGGGCGATCATGGGGTAGTGATTGGGTGTGATACTGAAGCATGCGGAGTATACATGTTTGGTCGTCTGGGAATCGCGTACCCTATCAGTAGGGGTGAATATCCGAAAGGCCCTTCTTATAAGGAATGTCTTACTCTCGTGAATCTTTGCAAAGTGGGAGTAAATGAGTTACTTCGAGAGAGCTTGATATCCAGATTATAAGATACGGTCGTTAATGTTTAACACTCGACGTACGACCGTATGTATATTATTACAGCGATAGGATTGTAAGTTACACGGTAACTGTTTCACATGAAAGGTAGTAGTCATTGCATTTGAATCTTCCGATGATTGGGGGTCACGGTGTGTTGCTAGACGCTATCCCGTGATCGTTAGGCATGAAGGGCATTTTCGTAATTTACACTTTGTGTCTACGGCCAACATATTCGGAAGCCTATCAGGTCATACACATAAGAACATCTAGCCGGATTAAAATATGATTATAGATGATAACCAAATAAGGAAATTTTTATCTCACAACTATAAAGGTTATAGTTGTAAATTAATATGGTGGTATCTATGTATTATGAATAAATATAATACAAGATATTAATTATGTTGATTAATTAAATATGTATATTGATACATATAATTTCGAAATATATATATATGATATACATGTATTTTGCAAATTAATTAATCATAGCATTATATTAATTAAAGAATAATTCAGATGCCAATAATAAGCTAAAGGTGGCGCCAATAATAAGTGTATTATGATATAGTTGGATTGTGCAATTTAATTAATGAGATTACCATAAATTAATATTAAATATTAATGACTATAGATTTTCACACATGTGTAAATTGATTTATGGTGATAAGTTAAATATAATCAATATGAGATATTGGCAATATTTAGATTTTTTTTAATATGAGATGTTGTAATAAATGAGATAAATCAATCAATTATATTTTCCTTATTTTATTTGGAAAATATTTTCTTCTCCTCCACACCTCTTGGGGCGCCACTTCCTCTGTATAAAGGAAGTTGGTGTCAAGCTCTTTTTATCATCACAATTCCAAGAGCTAATAGTTTTTGTGTAAGATAGAGAGCATCCTATAGAGAGTTGGAGAGAGGGGGAAAAGGACGGTCTAGCAACCGGAGTTTTCCAATAGCAATCCATGATGGGATTCCGGCGGGGTGTTCGTGTGGATCACCGGTAGAGGCCGAACACTTGGGCGGCTCTATGCAGAAATACTCTTCTTAGAAGGTCAATGTGTCGATCTTTTAGATCAAGCAAGGTAACCACCGTCTTTAGCTTATTTGTTTATTGCTTAAACGAAGTCGATCCTGGTTAAAGGAAATACATTTTTGAATTCCGCTGCGTTCCCGCGTAGATTTCCTAACACACGAAGCACACAATAAGATGAGAATAAACCTGCCATTTATTAATTATAAAAATAATTACATAAATTATCTTTCGGGCACTACTTCCAACAAACGGTTGATATGACAATGTGGTGGTAATAACCTTTTATAGTGCATCGGATGCTGTCCAAGTGCATTGGTAACTGCCCCAATTTGAAACGTGGGTAGAACCGCCTTGGCTTCCGTACAAGATGACGTAATCTATTGTTGAATAGTCCTAAACCCAATCGGGTTGGACCGGATCCGACCCGGTCGGGTCATTTACAGTCTATTTTAGTTCATGTAATAACTTTATTATGATTAATAAAAGCACTTTTGTTATTATATATTGTTTATCTTCATATTATATTATTGTATATATATAATAACGTCCCTAGTGTCAAACTGTGATAGAGAGACCATGATAGTGATTATGGTTGATGAGATCTCTAATCACTTTATTGAGTTTGATACTTAAATGTCTCTAGTCGTATGTACTGTCAAATAGGACATGATAGTATGATTAGACTAGCACGTATTGGATGTGTTCTATCTTATTGAAGATAGGGATAGATCTCGTCCATCGAAGTGTAGAGACACTTGGACTGTATGTGGACGTGTATTAGAGAATGCGTACATTAGACTGACCCACTTACATTAAGCGTCGCACTACGTGGCAGTTGTGTAATTATCCTTAAGACCGGAGTCAACATGGCATCACAGTGTGGATTGTCATGCTTTGACACTATTGATATTTCCCTTATCCACGGGGCGATCATGCGGTAGTGATTGGGTGTGATACTGAAGCATGTGGAGTATACATGGTTGGTCGTCCAGGAATCGCGTATCCTATGATTAAGAATAAATATCCAAAATGGCCTTCTTATAAGGAATGTCTAACTCTCGAGAATCTTTGCAAAGTGGGAGTAAGTGTGTTATTCTGAGAGAGCATGATATCCATATTATAAGATACGATCGTTAATGTACTGACACTCGAGATACGATCGTATCGATATTATTACTACGGTAGGATTGTAATTTACACGGAAACTATTTCACATGAAAGGTAGTAATCATTTGACTCTTCCAAGGATTGAGGGTCACGGTGTGTTGCTAGACGATATCCCATGATCGTTATGTATGAAGGACATTTTCGTAATTTTCACTTTATGTCTACGGCCAACATATTCGGAAGCCTATCCGGTCACACACATATGGACATCGATCGGATTAAAATGCGGTTATAGTTGACGACCAAATAAGGAAAGTTTACTTAAGACTATAAAGGTTATAGTGGTAAATTAATATTGTGGTATTTATTTATTATGAATAAATTAAATTCAAGATATTAATTATATTAATTAAAGAATATTCCATAATATTAATTAATAAGATTACCATAATATTAATATTGGATATTAATTGATTTTGGAAAAATAGATTTATGGTAATAAGATAAATATATTCAATATAAAATGTTGGCAATATTTAGTTTTTTATTTAATATAAGATATTATAATAAAATAGATAAATCAATTATAGTGATTTTCCTTATTTTTTTGGGAAATTTTTTTTTATCTTCATCTATCTTCTAGGAAACTTCTCCTAATCAGATTAGTACATAGATGGGGCGCCACTCTCTTCTATTTAAGAAAGGGTTGGCTAGCTCTATTGTATCATCGCAATTCCAAGAGCTAATAGTTCTTGAGTAAAACAGAGAGCTTCCAGTAGAGAGAGAAAAAAGGCCGGTCTAGTAGTCGGATTCTTCTGATAGCAATCCAAGGAGGATTCCGGCAAGGTGTTCATGTGGATTATCGATAGAGGCCGGACGCGTGGACGGCTTGCACGCAGTACTACTCTCCATTGACGGTCAAAGCTCCTATCTTATAGATCAACCAAGGTATATTCCGTCAAACTACTTAACGTGTTTATTGTGTTAAACGAAGACGATCTTGGAAAAGGAAATCAAAATTTTTAATTCCGCTGTGTTAAACTAGTGATTTCCTAATAGTGGTATCAGAGCCAACTTCGAACTTAAGCAATAAGCACTAATTAAATTGCATAGTAATTAATCGATAGATGCAAGATCTAGATTCGCATAACGATGAAAAAATATATAGATTCGATGGGGGGCTCGGACGATCGGCGGCGGGCCCCTCCTCCACGGCGGCTGCTGGCGACGGCCGCGGCCTTATGGCTGCCAACGTCGGCCAGTCTTCTCCATAGGGGGAGATCGATTCGTTTCTCGTTTTGTGATATTTATTGTGCATTGATATCTCCTTTGTTTAGTTGTGTTATATGGCTAACCAATGGTTCAAATAGTTTGAGCCATTGGGATACTATATGGCATATCAACCAAAATATTGGCCTTTCCAAATTTTGTTTGGAATAGGACTAGGCCCTTTCTAAATGTTTGATTTGGGAAATGGCTCGGCCTAGGCCACTTTCAAAATTTTGATTTTGAAAAGTGGCCAGGAATCAACCAAATTTTGTTTGAAAGATGCCTTTTGGTTTATGAAACCAAACGCATCCCTTTTGATTAAAAACAAAAGGAAATGAAACAAAAGATACCTTTTAATTTTGATTTTAATTTTGAATAGTTCCAAATTAATAAAATTGAAATTAGAATCGATTAAAATTAAAAGTTAATTAATTATTTGATGTGATAAAATAAGACGCATAAGTAGTTAAATTTTAATTTGATCTTTTTCATAAGATATAATTGTATGGACTAGATGTGTAGATATAATGTGATTATATGGACCCCGATTGATCATGGACTCGACCAATAGGATAGATGGGAGTGTTTTTCTTTATGTTGATTTTCGAATTGTCCTAGGCCGTTATGAAAACGCGACCTAGTTTACTTTTTGCATTTATCCCATTCCTGTTAGCTCCCCCATCTGCAACGGGTGTAATTATTTATTAGATACATTATTATGTAACATGAATGGGGCAAGAAGACGAAGATCAAAGAGAGATAAAGAACCCATTTGCGTACAGGAATAAAGATCCTGTTGGCGGTTGCAGCTACCCTTAGTTTGTGACCCGCGATCTTATCAGTTTGTATTCGAAACCGCACCTAAGAAAAGTCCATGATCATACCGGTTGTTTTGTGCGCGGAATGTTGTGTATGTTTTACTTTATATGACATCGTAGTAATATGCACATAGTAGATGAGACCATAAATAAATGAAATTAATTAAGTGAATTAATTTAAAATTATTCCTATGATAAAAATCGAGCCAAAATTGTCTCCAAATATTATAATGATGGTGAAGAGCCCTTGTTCAGATCCAACTGATCGGCCCACGTCGGGAGTTGACCTACCTCGAGTATATCGTCATTATCGAGATATGATCGTTATGAGATCTCATGAATATTTGGGTTACGACTCGACTAAGAATCTTGCGGTGATTGGCCCATGTCAGGACCGTTTGATTTTAGAGACAAGGGGTGGCTATCATATAGAGATGTGAACTGTCAAAGAGTTGACTAGTCAACCAATGGAAGTCGAATAAGATTCGGCCGGTAAATGTACCCACCTTCGAAATTGACCCGGTCGATTGGCCCACTTCGGGGATCGAGTCAACTAGATTGGATTCCATCCGCTAAAGGATTGATAAAATTCTTGAAAGCCAGTTGGGAATAGTTGGCTAGTGGGAGTAAAACCTTATAAATTTTTTAAGTGCAATTTTAGGGTTTTAAATACATTAACTTTTACTTATTCTATCTTTATTTATTGTTGTAGAAAATGTCAAATAAATTGAACCTTCGTTTTATCATCGACAATAAGCTTGACGAAACCAACTTTCTCGTCTGGGAAAGAAACCTCAAAATCATTTTGAGGCACAAGAAGATTGGATATGTCTTGGACGAAGCCCTTCCGGAAAAGCCCGCAGAGGGCTCGGCTACAGATGCTGCCGAGAAGTATAACAAGCATTGTTATAACAGTACTGATGCTACATGTATCATGCTTGCTTCTATTACACCTGAACTGCAGAAACAACATGAGTCTATGGACGGCTAATCAATCATGGCCCACTTAAAGGAACTCTATTCTTATTAGTCTCGCACTGAGAGGTATGAGGTCTCAAAGGCCATGTTTGGTTGTAAGATGGCATCTAGGACTGTTGTAGGGTCGCATGTGCTTAAAATGATCGGGTACATAGAGAGGCTTGGGAAGCTGGGCCACAAGTTGGAATGAGAGTTGAGTATTGACTTGATTCTGCAATCTCTGCTTGATTCATACTCGTAGTTCGTGATGAATTATCACATAAACAAGATAGATTGCTCCTTTGCGGAGTTATTGAACATGTTGAAAACTGCTGAGGGCACTGTGGGGAAGGGAAAGCAAGTGTTGCTGGTCACTTCAAGCAAGGGCAAGGCTAAAGCCCAAAAGAAGTCCAAGAAGGCGAAGGCTGATCCTAAGCCAACGCCTAAGATAGCAAAATACAAATCCAAGGATGCTTGCTTCCATTGCGGTGAGACCGGACATTGGAGGAGAAACTGTAAAGGCTTCTTGAGTACCAAGAAGAAGCATTCTGATGCTTCAACTTCATGTATGTTTATGATTGAGATCAATATTGCTTCTTATAAGTCTAACCACTGGGTATTAGATACTGGTTGTGGTTCTCATATTTGTATGAATATGCAGGCACTAACAAGAACTAGAGAACTAATGAAAGGAGAGGTGGACCTACGCGTTGGGAATAGAGCAAGTGTTGCTGCACTAGCCGTAGGAGTTTATTTTCTTTCGCTGCCCAGTGGGCTAGTACTAGAACTTAATAACTGTTATTTTTTTCCTGCTCTTACGAAGAGCATTATTTCTATTTCTGTATTAAATGTTGAAGGATTTTATGTTACGTTCAAGAATAAATGTTGTTCTTTTTCACGTGATGGAATTTTTTATGGTACTGGCATGCTTAGAAATGGTCTCTACATATTAGATATGAATGTTGATGTACTTAATATAAACAACAAGAAAGCCAAAACGGATGACTTGAATGAATCCTACTTATGACTTGGCCATATAAATAAGAATCGCATTTTCAAACTCCATAAAGAAGGATTATTGGATCACTTCGATTACGAATCGTTTGATACATACGAGGCTTGTTTACTTGGCAAGATGACAAAGTCACCTTTCAGTGGCAGAGGGATAAGATCCAATGAATTGCTTGAGCTCATACATACCGATGTGTGCGGCCCAATGTATATTCAAGCCAAAGGAGGATACTCTTATTTTATCACCTTCACTAATGACCATTCTCGATATGGTTACATATACTTAATGAAGTATAAATCTGAGGCCTTTGAAAAGTTCAAAGAATTCAGAAGTGAAGTTGAGAAACAACTAGGTAAAGAAATCAAAACACTTCGATCCGATCGAGGTGGTGAATACTTAGATGGAGAGTTTCAAGACTACTTAAAGGAGAATGTGATTCTACCTGAATGGATGCCTCTTGGAACGCCTCATATGAATGGCATGTCTGAAAAGAGGAACCGTACCTTGTTAGACATTGTACGATCCATGATGAGCTACGCAGTTCTCCCAAAATCATTTTAGGGGCATGCTCTAGAAACCGCATCCTATACACTGAACCGAGTTCCATCAAAGACGGATGATTCTACACCCTACGAGGTATGGGCTAAGAAGAAACCGAATATGGCATATCTTAAACCTTGGTGTTGTCCGACTTACGTGAAGCGGATGATGCCTAACAAATTAGAGGCTAGATCCGACAAATGTCTACCGTAGACACGCTAGCACCTCGAAGATCCACCAGAGAATGCCGTGAACCAGAAAGGTACACTGGCATGTATCTCATGGAAGATAAGAACCCAACACCTTATAAGGAAGTGATATTAAGGCATGACAAAGAAAAATGGCTAGAACCCTTGAATTCTGAAATGGAATCCATGTAAGACAACCAAGTTTGGAACTTAGTTGATCCACTTGAAGGAATAGTTCTTATAGGGTGCAAATGGGTCTTTAAGAGAAAGACCGACATGGACGGCAACGTGACCACCTACAAGGGAAGGTTAGTGGCGAAAGGTTATAAGCACAGACAAGGAGTTGACTCTGACAAAACCTTTTCGCCTGTTGCCATGTTAAAATCCATTAGAATTTTGCTCGCTATTGCAGCATACCATGATTATGAAATCTAGCAGATGGAAGTTTAAACAACTTTCCTTAACGGGAACCTGTCTAAGGAGGTGTATATGACACAGCCTGGGGTTTTCACAACCAATAATGCCAGGATGGTGTGTTTAAACTGCAAAGATCCATTTATGGATTAAAGCAAGCTTCTCGGATTTGGAATCTTTGCTTTGATGAGATAATCAAACAGTTTGATTTCATCAAGAATGGATGAGCCCTGTGTTTACAAGAAGGTTAGTGGGAGTGCCATTGTATTCCTAGTGCTTTATGTAGATGACATATTTCTCATAGGGAAAGATGTGCCTATGTTACAGTCAGTCAAAGCTTGGTTATCCAAGAACTTCTCAACATAGCAGCCTCGGAGGTGGCAAGGGAAGTAGTTTGGATGAAGAAGTTCATTAATGAACTTGGTGTGGTTCCCTCTATTGAAGGTTTAGTGCCACTATACTGTGATAACAATGGGGAGATATCTCAGTCAAAGGAACCAAGGTCTCATCAGAAGTCCAATCACGTGCTACGGCGCTATCACTTGATTAGAGGGATAGTAGATAGAGGAGATGTAAAGATAGAGAAAATCAACACGGATGATAACATAGCTGATCCGTTAACCAAGGCATTGTCATATGCAAAGCATGAGAAACATGTTCACATGCAAGGGCTTAGGCATATGGGTGATTGGCTTTAGGCCAAGTGGGAGATTGTTGAATAGGTGTCCTAAACCCAATCGGGTTGGACCGGATCCGACCGGGTTAGGTCGTTTACAGTCGATTTTAGTTCATGTAATAACATTATTATGATTAATGAAAGCACTTTTGTTATTATATATAGTTTATCTTCATATTATATGATTGTATATATATAGTAACGTCCCTAGTTTCAAATTGAGATAGAGAAACCATGATAGTGATTATGGTTGATGAGATCTCTAATCACTTTATTGAGTTTGATACTTAAATGTCTCTAGTCGTATGTACTGTCAAATAGAACATTGATAGTATGATTAGACTAGCACGTATTGGATGTCTTCTATCTTATTGAAGATAAGGATAGATCTCGTCTATCAAAGTGTAGAGACACTTGGACTGTATGTGGACGTGTATTAATGAATGCATACGTTAGACTGACCCACTTACATTAAGTGTCACTTTATGTGGCAGTTGTGTAATTATCCTTAAGACCGGAGTCTACATGGCATCATGGTGTAGATTGTCATGCCTTGACATTATTGAAATTTCCCCTATCCACGGGGCGATCATGCGGTAGTGATTGGGTATGATACTGAAGCATGCAAAGTATACATGTTTGGTCGTCCGGGAATCGCGTATCCTATGATTGGGAATGAATATCCGAAATGGCCTTCTAATATGGAATGTCTAGCTCTCGAGAATCTTTGCAAAGTGGGAGTAAGTGTGTTATTCCGATAGAGCATGATACCCAGATTATAAGATACGATCATTAATGTACCGACACTCGAGATACTATCGTATGGATATTATTACAGTGGTAGGATTGTAATTTACACGGTAACTGTTTCACATGAAAGGTAGTAGTCATTACATTTGACTCTTTCGATGATTGGGGGTCACGGTGTGTTGCTAGACGCTATCCCGTGATCGTTAGGTATGAAGGGCATTTTCGTAATTTTCACTTTATGTCTACGGCCAACATATTCGGAAGCCTATCGGGTCACAAACATACGGACATCGAGTCGAATTAAAATGCGGTTATAGTTGATGACCAAATAAGGAATGTTTATCTCAAGACTATAAAGGCTATAATGGTAAATTAATATGGTGGTATTTATTTATTATGAATAAATTAAATACATGATATTTATTATATTAGTTAAAGAATATTCCGTATGCGAATTATTGGCAATTTGGGGCGCCACATCTAAGTGTAGTAGATACACTTGGATTGTGCAAGATTACCATAATATTAATATTGGATATTAATTGATTTTGGAAAAATATATTTATGGTAATACGATAAATATATTCAATATAAGATATTGATAATATTTAGTTTTTATTTAATATAATTTATTATAATAAAAGAGATAAATCAATTATAGTGATTTTCCTTATTTTATTGGGAAAATGTTTTTCTCTTTCATCTATCTTCTATGAAGCTTCTCCTAATTAGATTAGGGCATAGATGGGGCGCCACTTTCTTCTATTTAAGAGAGAGTTGGCAAGCTCTATTGTATCATCACAATTCCAAGAGCTAATAGCTCTTGAGTAAAATAGAGAGCTTCAACTAGAGAGTTAGAGAGAGAGAGAGAAAAAATGCCGGTCTAACAGCCAGATTTTTCTGATAGCAATCCAAGGAGGATTCTGGCGAGGAGTTCGTGTGGATTATCGATAGAGGCCGGACGCGTGGATGGCTTGCGCGCAGTACTACTCTCCGTTGATGGTCAAAGCTTCGTTCTTATAGATCAGCCAAGGTATATTCCGTCAAACTACTTAACGTATTTATTGTGTTAAACGAAGACGATCTTGGAAAAGGAAGACGGTCTTGGAAAACGAAGATGATAAAAATTTTAAATTTCGCTGCGTTAAACTAGTGATTTCCTAACATCTATGCCCAGTGACAAGGTAGCAATGTCAACAATTTCACAAGTATAGAGGGTGAGATCCGAACTCCACCAATAGCAAATCTAAGTTGACCATGTTAGGTCAGCTAGATCTAGGGGACTTATGACGATGTCCTTATTAGGACCTGCCACGTGTCATTCATACAGAAGTCAAGAAATAAAAAAAAACCAAAACCCCAAGTGGGAGGTCCGACCTGGGCCTCCGAATTGACCACCGCATGTCGGTCCCGTCATAGCGGAGGCCAGGAAAACGAAGTATTGACCGAGCTGGTCTAAGAAGCTCGACGCAGGTCGGTCAGTGTTTTCCTTAAGTAGTGTAGGTAATTAAATCATATAATTATGGAAAGAATCCTTTGTCATTAAGACTGTGAGTCAAATATTCGGATATGACCATCTTTATCCCTGAATCAACAAGATTTACATGCAATAATCCTTGGGGATTAAGAATTAGAGTATTTGATGGACAAGAAATAGGACGAGATGTCCCTATAAAAATAGTCCCTAAGGAACTACGAAGTACTTGATTCCAATACACTTATCGGATATGTTGGAAACTTGAGAGTAAGTTCTCAGGCTCAATCTAATCCTAAACACAAACTCCTCCCGCTCTCACCTTTTTGCAGATTCTTAGGTTTTGATTCATTGTCATTAGAATTTACGGCCCGATTTGTTACTAGATGGTATCCAGCCTCGTCAGACGGTTTTTAAAATAGGGGTGTCCAGGGCCTTCAGTGCCTACAACCAAGCCTGTTGTGCCGGATCTGGAAGAGTTGTTTCCTCAGGTTGATGATGTTGGCTGGTGGTGGCCGGTGGGGTTTGGCTCATTTTCATCGCCTGCCGGTATTCTGAGCAATTTCACCACCTTGAGTGGTTGGTTCTTAGACGGTTTTCTTTCCCGTATTCTTAGGTGGCGCCATTGTTTTTTATGAATATGATGATCTTGATGAAATTTCCAGTACAATGCCCTCTTCTAGCGCCAATTGACGAGGCTAGATCCCGTTTAGTAACAAATCCGGGCCGTAAATTCTAATGGCAATGAATCAAAACCTAAGAATCTGTAAAAAGGTGAGAGCGGGTGGAGTTTGTGTTTAGGATTAGACTGAGCCTAAGAACTTACTCTCAAGTTGCCTACGTATCCAATAGGTGTATTGGAATCAAGTCCTTCGTAGTTCCTTAGGGACTATTTTTATTGGGGACATCTCGTCTTATTTCTTGTCCATCAAGGACTCAAATTATTAATCCTCAAGGATTATTGCGTGTAAATCCTGTTGATTCAGGGATAAAGATGGTCATATCCGATTATTTGAATCACAATCTTAATGACGAAGGATTCTTTCCATAATTATCTAATTTAATTTCCTACACAACTTAAGGAAAACTTTGACCGACATGCATTGAGCTTCCTAGACCAGCTCGGTCTATACTTCATTTACTTGGCCTTTGCTATGACCGGACCGACCTACGGTGGTCAATTCAGAGGTCCAGGTCGGACCTCCCACCTGGGGTTCTAGTCCATTTTTATTGCTTGGCTTCTATACGAATGACAAGTGGCAGGTCCTAATCCGGACATCGTAAAAAATGGAGGGAAGAAAAAAAGGGGGAGCAGCCGGGTGGTGGAATGAGCTGCCGGGTGGTGGAGGGAGCTACTAATGGTTTGGAGGAAGAAGAAGAAAGAGGGCTGGATGAATAGGATATACAAATAATTGTGTTGACCGGATTTTTTTAGATAAATATGATTTTGGAAAAAGAAAATAATTAAAAAAAATTAGAAAAAATATACAGGCCATGATATGTAGCCCGGCCTTAAGGAAAATTAGCCCGGCTTCTTGCAAAAATATCCCTGCCCGATGAAAAAATAACCCGGCCACGTGAGATTTTTCGCTGGGTTATGGTTGTATGAATTAAAAATAAGGGTATAAACAAAAAACTATTTTTACCCAAATGTATATATTTTGAATTTCCGTCATGTATCTTGCATCTGTCGGACATCGTACGAGTACAATTATGTAGTTGAATGGATGATTGAACCTCAAAATCATGATCCAAGAAGCCGGCAACACAACATAATCAGGTACAATTAAGAGGGCCTGGAGTTTTGTCTCCGAGAAGATCCTCTGACGCTCAAGCTAGTTCGGTATAGGTGATTCACTATATAATATGTAAGTTTGGTATGTAAACTTGTAAAATGAGGAGGATAAACTCTTTATATAGTGCAAATCGTGGGTAAAGGCGTTACCGCACGTCTAATGTAGTGGGCGGATATTATGGAACGGTTACAGTTCATGGCATAATATCCACGATGCTCATTTAATGTAATATAACAATTATTTGAGACCGAGGGCGGAATGCTTCACGTCGACCATAAAAGACCGAGAACGGCCTGCATCACGTAATATGATTTATTTGAGATGAATCATGCAGACATGACTTTCTTTACTCAAATGTGAGCTTGGATGAGTGTCACGTGTAGAGTGATCGATCTCACCTATGTAATACCCCGTGTTTTCATGAAAGGTCATAAGTGTCATTTCAAGGATTTACGGTGTATTATAACATAGTCTATTAAAATTAAATGAATGTTTTGGTGTTTGGTTAGTAGGGGTATTTTGGGAAAACTAAATTTCCCTACAACACCCCTAATACCCAAAACCCTTACCCTCCTTTCATGTTGCCTCCAAATTAGAAAAGAGGGGGAGAAGAAAGTGAAGAGAGAAAAAGAGAAGTGAGGAATAAGAAGATTCAACTTTTCTAAACAATCACCTCGTTGGATTTTCAAATCAATCACAGCGGAGAGGGAAATGATTTGATATAAGTTTTGTTCCAAATCAATCACAACGAAGAGGGCAATGATTTGATATAAGTTTTGCTCCAATCAAGTACGGATTTTTGAAAATCAATTCTAGAGTCTTTCTTGAGTTTTTTGAAGAGTATGTGTTTTAAAAGTTGTAGTCATCATGGATTAACATTTTTAGGCTGAAGAATCAAAGTAGGTGCTTAGATCTTGCTGTTTTCTTGGAGCTTTTGAAGATTTGATTTGAAACTCATATTGTCTTCAAGAAATTGAGGTAAATGGTGTTCAACCAAATCTACTAATGTTATACTAGGTGTTAGATTTAGATTTATATTAATAGCATGTTATAGTATGTTTTTGTATTATTTTTGGTATGAATTTAGAGTAGATTTAGTGTTTGAATGGTGAAGAATCACCATGGATTCATTCTTGAGGAAAAATGCAGATTTTCTAGGCAAAATATGCAGCGCACACGCCTGGACATGCCAGCCTCACGCCTGAGTATTTTGGAAACTAGGGCGCACACTTGAGCCAGCATGTTCGTAAAGCCAGAGATTCTGCAAGAATGGTTGCACGCCCGGGGCTATGCAGGCGCACGCTTGGCTAGTTTTTTGAGCAGTTTTTGTGTTTTGTATTCCTTTTTTTGCATGCCTTTAGTGTAATGTCTTATAGTATGTGTTGTAAAGTGAAATGTATGTGTTCTAATGGATTTGGCTCTGCACCGTGTTACATGGGAGCATTGGAACACATTTCATTTGGCCTTATATGATCTAATTGTTATATGGCGAAGTTAAGGGTTTGATTTCTAGTGGATTTGCCTCAGCACCTTGTGGAGACCCTGTACAAGGAGAAACTCGGGATCATTGGAAGCCCTATTCCTTGGCCTCATGGGTATTGGATTAGAATATAATATTTCTATGCAATGTGCAATGTAGAGTTGGTCTATGATTCTAGATCTCCCTAAGATGCCAATACATGCAGTGAATCTTTATAGTTAGTTTAATCACTCAAATACATACTTGATGAGTCTAAAGGCTAAAACATGTTGGTCCTTGGTGAGTATCACTTCATGGAATCATTATCCTTACGCAAGAGTTAAAATCCGAGACACGAGAATGTTCCACATGGTTAGATACCATGCCTTAGAGGTGTTGTGGAAATGTCATGGTGCATACTCACAATGAAAAGTGTCCTTGGATCAATGTGTAACAAATTTCTTTGTTGGTTATGTCTACTAGTGAGACTAGTAGATTGGAGTGAGCTACTTGAACATATGTGCTATTATTGTTGACAATCGTTGTGTTATAACTGTTGGAATAGTGTCCTAAACCCAATCGGGTTGGACCGGATCCGACCGGGTCGGATAATTTCTACTATTTTTTATGTTTATACATATATTAAATGGATTTTCTGTTGTCATATATATGTTCTTTTAAAGAACCAATTATGAATTGTTATATGATAACGTCCTCGCATTAAAGCGCATGATAGAGAAACCATGATAGGCGATCATGGTTGATGAGATCTCTAATCACTTTAATAAGTTTGATACTTAAATGTCTCTAGGGCGATGTACTATTAAACAGGGGCATTGATAGTATGAACGAGGTTAGCACGTATTAGATGTCTTTTGTCTTTAAGGGCGAGAGATAGATCTTGTCTATCGAAGTGTGGAGACACTTGACCGTACGTGGACGTGTATTAGAGAATGCGTACATTAAACCGACCAACTTACACGGATAAGTGTCACACTATGTGACGGTTGTGTAATTATCCTTAGGACCGGAGTCTACATGGCATCACGGTGTGGATTGTCATGCTTTGACACTATTGAGGTTTCCCCTAGCCACGGGGAGATCATGCGGTAGCGATTGGGTGTGATACTGAAGCATGCGGAGTATACATGTTTGGTCGTCCGGGAATCGCGTATCCTATTATTGGGATCAAATATCCGAAATGGCCTTCTTATAAGGAATGTCTTACTCTCGTGAATCTTTGCAAAGTGGATGTAAATGAGTTACTTCGAGAGAGCTTGATATCTAGATTATAAGATACGGTCGTTGATGTTTTGACACTCGACTAACGACCGTATGGATATTATTACAGCGATAGGATTGTAAGTTACATGGTAACTGTTTCACATGAAAGGTAGTAGTCATTGCATTTGACTCTTCCGATGATTGGGGGTCACGGTGTGTTCTTTACGCTATCCCGTGATCGTTAGGCATGGAGGGCATTTTTGTAATTTGCACTTTGTGTCTATGGCCAACATATTCGGAAGCGCAATCGGGTCACACACATATGAACATCTAGCCTGAATTAAATGTGGTTATAGATGATAACCAAATAAGGAAAGTTTTATCTCACGACTATAAATGTTATAGTGGTAAATTAATATGGTGGTATTTATTTATTATGAATAAATTAAATATAAGATATTAATAATATTATATTAATTAAAGAATATTCCGGATGCCAATTTATTGGCATATGGGGCGCAACTTATTAGTGTATAATATACATTTGGATTACGCAATTTAATTAATTATATTACTATATATTAATATTAATATTAATATATATATATATATATATATATATATATATATATATATATATATATATATATATATATATATATATATATATATATATATATATATATATATACTAAAAACGTCCGTGCATGCAAGGGACGGAGTTACAGATGAAAACAATTATTGAAATTTCATATATCTACATAAGTCCAACAATATTTTCTGTTTGAAAATTATATCCATGATAAACTAATGCACCGGATGATTTTAATGTAATACAAAAAATAAACATTTGGACATTAGAACATATGAGAATCTAATTGAAAGACACCTTACACCATTCAAAGTATATACAAATTAAATAAAAATGGTTTCCTACAATGGAAGTGAACAAAATGTTAATAAAAGGAGAATGGGAAAAAGCTCTCTACCACCTTACCCATAGAATGAGTTAGGGTGGAGGGCAATCTAGGCAAGAGAAATCGCCTTTTGCACCTAGGGTCGGTAGTAGAATTTGAAAAGTTGTCTT
Source organism: Gentiana straminea (assembly GCA_036785695.1). Taxonomy (NCBI): domain Eukaryota; kingdom Viridiplantae; phylum Streptophyta; class Magnoliopsida; order Gentianales; family Gentianaceae; genus Gentiana; species Gentiana straminea. Next base: position 444,253 of record JAVUPR010000464.1, on the reverse strand, counting down.
GCCAATCCAACCGTCAGAATAACCCCATCCACTGATTGTGCGTTTTGGTTTGTATTAGGCAACCACCATGGTATGAAATTACCTACTTGTGTAGTGGACAAAGTCACCTGCATTAGCATTGATATAATATAAATGATTAAAGCTGCATCACACTTGAGTAATAACATTAACCGTTTCCGGGTTTAGGATTAATAAAAAACATACCCTTACGTCTGAAAGGTCACACCAATAAGCACCCCAAAGGCACTTCGGCATCCAAACCTTAGGTTAAGCTCATTCATTTCTTTTGATATGTGATCAGATAATACAATCAAGTTTCCAAGTCTTTCCTTTAAAAGCTCTTCCAGCTTTAGAATATTGTTGACAGGTTCTTATTCATCTTTGGGTTCTTACTAGTCTAACGCAATGTCTTGTAAGGTCACGTGTAGAATCTTTATGATGGAACAAAATACAACAAACTTTCAATGCAACAAAAGTTAGTGTTAGTACAATTTATACTTGATAGTATGGCATTGACGCATATATTTCACTTCAATCTGCTATTCAAGAGACTTGATTATGTCTGCCTTATTATTTCATTTCTTGATTTATTGTGTTTTAATATCTATTATTTGGTCCCTTAAGTTTAAACATGTACAATTTATTCCCTTTATCATTAAATATTTACCTCCTTCAATGTTCCAGCAGCATCTCGCACATGCCCTTCCTTGTAGTACACAGTTTTCCTTTGCCATTTTCCATGTCCAAGAGCTTCTTCCTGCTCATCTTGATAGTTTTTCCATCTTGCATTTAAACAAAATGTTCAATTTAAGAAGATTCAACATCAACTTTAAAAGCGACAAAAGCTCTTGGAACAGTAAATCAAACTGTAAATAAACCCGATATTGTTACGTAGGATAGGAGTTGCTGCTTACCTCTCTTGAAGAAGCTTATCCCATACATTTTCTTCATTGCTTGTATTTAGGAACAATGATATAGTATCACTTTGATCCTGCATAAATATTAGGAAAAAACGATATGAGTCATATGACAGATGAATAAGTACCATTTTTCCAAATCTGTCGGCGCACATAAGTCAAAAAATCACCATCACTAAACGCTCATTTAGCGTAATAAAACTATTAGTGTTCGACATGTAGTATACCTCTATATTTATGTTGGACGCTCCGTTGCCGGGCGGAATGGAGCTCCACCAACAATACTCACATCAGCTTAGTGTGATTTTCCGGGCATGGAGATCTTTAAGTCTGGAGCAACAAACACATGCATAGGCTCAGGCCATTTTGAAAGGATTTTTTTTCTCAAGAAGCCCATATAATTGCCCGTCTTGTAGACTGAGGAACTCCGAATGCCCAAGATTTAAGGATACCAAACCTCGCCTAATCATTAGCACACACAAAATAAAGATGAATTGAACACTACAGCAAAAAGATGTAAGAAAAAGATTCAATCATTGAAGTTACTATGCATAACCAAGACTCAATAAAAATTGTAAAGCATATAGGAACTGCGAACAAAACCTAGTAAACATATAGATCTTAAAAATGCGTATTTTTTAGGAGAAAAGGCATTAAAAACTGAATTATACACCTTCGGAAGTAAAAAACAATCGGAACCGAATTAATAAAAGCTTACCTAAGTAGCCTCCGATTATCTTTCTCACCACCCATACGTCCAAATCGGCAAAACCAAAATGAGAACTCATCGCCAGTGGACTACCGTCTAGATACATCAATATTACATAAACCCAGAAAAAACCTGATGAAACGACAGAAATAATAGACTTACATCTGCCAGCCACTGGTTGCTAAGCTGTTGTGTTGCTTTCTCATTGTGTTATATACAAAACCTAGCAGCCTCTTCGGCATCAACTTAGCAACCTAGCAGCCTCTTTGGCATCAAAACAAAGCTGATGTTAAATATGAATAATCGAAAAGTAAAAGAGAAAAGTAAAAAAACACAGTTAAATATCTCTTTGGAAATGATCTTTTTTCATTTCTCCAAATCAGGAAAAAAGGATCTTAACCAAAGCAAACATTACCTATACTTGGCTGCAGCAATCAACAAAGGCGAAAAAAAAAAGAGACATTCGCTTTTCATAAGACAGTGAAGAGCATATACAATGAGATATCCTATGGCAAAATTTCAGGGAAGGAATGGGAGTGGATAGTGGATCTCAAGAAGAAGAAAAGCATCAGCAAAAGGAGTAGTTGTAGCGCATATAAGCGTTTTTGTGGTCTCTGTCCATGTAAGTAACATTTGCAACAACACATGAACTTAGTTCTCCAAAAGGCACTCCCTTCTATCATGTGTGCTTCATACAGCAGCTTTGGGAATGGTTAAATTGCAATTAATTTACTCAAGAAAACATATCAATGAAAACATATATGAGTGTGTTGTATAACCTTTTCATGATTGATTACCCGAATTATGGCATATAGCCTGTTTTCTTGAATAAGAGAAAGCATTACACAAAGTAGTAATTTTTTTTAACCTCAGGAAGTTGTGAAATACCAAAAAATGCATGCATTCTCCAGGTAATAGGCATGGTTGCAAATCTTGAAATCCACCAAATATATTAATGAAGTTCAGAACACTTTGAAAAGCCTAAATCTGCAGCCATATATAAACAACATAAGTAAGGAAACAGACGTATTGTTTTGAAATAAAAAAAGTGCAAGTTGGTAAAAAAAAAAAATAAAGAATATAACCCAGAAGCTTCAACAGAAACGTCTATATAAACATAACCTTGAAAGGATATAAACACAGACTCCAATGAACGAATTCTGAGAAGAGTTGGTAAATAAAAATAAAGAATATAACCCAGAAGCTTCAACAGAAACGTCTATATAAACATAACCTTGAAAGGATATAAACACAGACTCCAATGAAAGAATTCTGAGAATCTCATACTATAATGTACATTAACAAAATCATTTTTAAAGGGTTGTCATACCTTCCACAAAAGCTCAGGCATATCCAATAGAGATAGTTCAATTGCAAGCTGAAACAGGGCTCTAGCACGCTCCGCTTCAGCCAGCGATTTCTCCAATTATGCGTGCTTGCTCCAGTCATAGCAGTTCTCAGGGACCATTCAAGGTACTTCTCATATAGTTCTCTGCACCGATCTATGTTACCCAGTTGTAGCTCAATCTTAATGTACTTTTTGAAGATCTGTTCGCCAACAGTGAAATGTAAAAAAGTTTTTCACACATAACATGGAAGCTTAAACAATCAAAAATATTCTATTACCTTGTCTGTAAGAGCCCTCTCAAATTTTCAATTGCTTCTCCAAGAATAGCTCGTGCTCCTTTCAAATTTAATAATCTTGTTTCAAGGTGGCCCGAGAGCTGCCAAATGTTTTATCACTTTCTTCAAGTTGCTTTTTTTGCTGTTCATCAAAGCTATCTCACTAAAGTCACCCTCAAATCATAAATTAGTTGTTTCTTCTTGTGCACCAACAAAAACCACAACTATGGTCTCTCCAAGAATGTCGAATTTTCCATTAGAACTAAAAGGTATACACAAAGATTTAAGGAAAATTAGCACAGGGAAAAGAACGCAGAAACATAACAATGAATCTTTTATACTAAAATATAGAACGGAGAATTAGAGGTCAATTATTTCCACATTAAATAAGAATTACTATGGATGTGTTGCCCTGGTTCTAAGTTTCCTACCCTGGCATATCAATGCCCCCTTCGTTGCTCAATCTGCAGCCTCAATGTTCATGAGGAAACTCTGTGTCCTCTCGAAATGATTTGACTTCGAATTGATTTCATCTCATTTTCTTCCCTCATGACCTGTGAAGATGGGAGGTAGCAAAGCGGAAGAGAGGTAGTACGGTTACGGTTGGAAAATAGAGAACGAAAGTGAAATATGTTAGGGTTGAACGATATTCAACAACAGCTTCACATATAAAAAAGACTCACCTTTCCGAATCAAATCAGCCTTGTTGCAATTTTCAAGCCCAACCCAGAAGTTTCAGGGTCTCTGAACAATTTCACGGGTTAGAAAGATATGGAGATGAATTCCTTCCAATCAGGTGTCCAGGAGTTACAGGAATAGTGGATGCTTGAGTTTTTCGCTGATATGAAAAATGGAAAGCGTGGGAAAATGTAGGGGAAACGGGAGAACGTGAAACGGGATGGAAATAGGTGGAGAACAGAAGTTGAATCTTAAGTCAGCATCTTAATAGCAGAAAGAGGGTTTCGTGGGATGAGGACGGTTATTCGGGCGAAGAGAAGAGGTGGAGGTTAGGGATAGACTGGATACTTGGATAGTGGGGGAGTTATCGCAAAGATTGTTTGGGAGGTGGGGTTTTTTTTTATATTTATTTTAATAATTTTTAAAGGGTGAAACCCGGGTTTGGGTCGGGTCAATTGGCCAAAACGGATCAATTGACGGTTTTTCGATTGAAAATATAATATAAGATTTGCATGCGTGTGTTGTACATATATATAAGATATACATGTTCACACTTGTAATGGCTATATATTTATATATAGATTTATTTGTGTAATATTTATGTGATATATATACACACGCAAATTGATTTATGATAATATAATAAAGATACTCAATATTAGATATTACAATATCTTGAAATATTCAATATAAGATATTGACAATATCCTAGTTTTATTTAATATAAGATATTATAATAAATGAGATAAATCAATCAATTATATTTTCCTAATTTTATTGGGAAAATATTTTCTTCTCCTCGACACCTAGATGGGGCATCCCTCTCACTATAAATAAGAGGTGGGTGTCAAGCTCTTTTATACATCACAATTCCAAGAACTAATAGCTTGTGTAAAATAGTAGAAGCATCCTATGAGAGTTGGAGAGAGGGGAAAAGGCCGATCTAAGAACCGGAGTTTTCCAATAGCAATCCATGATGGGATTCCGGCGGGTTTGTTCGTGTGGACTAGATGTAGAGGCCGAACACTTGGGCGGCTCTATGCGAAACTACTACTCTTCTTAGACGGTCAAAATCGTCGATCTTTTAGATCAAGCAAGGTAACCACCGTCTTTAGCTTATTTGTTTATTGCTTAAACGAAGTCGATCTTGGGTCGATAGGAAATAAATTTTTGAATTCCGCTGCGTTCTCGTGTAGATTTCCTAGCAATAACATCTGTAGATTCCATGTTCCTACCATTTGCTAAGTACGTTTGCACTTACTCTTTATCATATTGTTTCCCCACCATGAGAAGGTGATGCATCTGATGATGTGTACGAGTACTATGATTTTGAAATTTATTACATAATGTTTTTTGAAATTTACTATTATATTGATTTGGGACGGGTCGGGATTCCTGCCGGGTATACAACTTGAGCCCGGATATACCCCGACGATTGTCGGCATAGAACGATTCTCGAAAAGTTTGGTCCAGGAAAAGTTTAGGATGGGAAAAATTCAGGAGGGGAGCGAGATAGGAGTTGGGTAGGGTCGGGATTTCGGGAATTTTCGCCAGCTTTAACTATAATACCATTTTATAAAAGGGTTGTGAGGTTTAGTGAAATTGTCTGAAGCCTGAACGTATTGATGTTTGTCGACTTATGACAACTCCCGTTGACTATTTTATAAAACGTAATGTGTGCTTAGTGAAGTACAAAATTTGGAAAGTTTGAAAAAATTCAAACACGTACGAGTAAGGTATTGATAAACGACAAAGAAATTAATCTTCAATTGGACTGAATCGATTAATGCATGAAGAGTGTTTCAGAAGTTGTCTGAAAAAAATCAAATTCTCCCTTGGAGGATACTATTTTGGGATGCGCAATCATATTGTGTTTCTAAAATAGAAGCTGCATTTCGTATGATAAAGATGCAGTGTATGCCATCCAAGTATGTCTTTACCTATTTTAGGATAGTGCCCCTATTCATAACATATAGTTAACAAAGTTCGAAGAATTAGGTTGCATAAATTCCATATCAAATCTGGAAAGAATGACATCAAATCTATCTTAACCGATGATTTGGGTTGTCATGCTTCCAGCAAGCAGAAAATGTCAGAAAGTCTTAGAGCCTAGTATGACATATGTGACTTTGTGGAAGACCTAAGCAAGTATGCTAGATAATATTTTACTAACCCGTGGGGAAATAAACATACTTTCTTCTGGAGAAAATGTTTCCTTTAGAAGAAACATTTGGAGTAAAATAAGATTTCGAAAGAGTTTCAAAACCACAAAGATATATTCAACCATTGGAACAAGAGTAGACACCGCAGAGTGATGAGGTGCATGAGACTTCTTAATGTACACAAGTATTCTATGAGTATAGAGGTCATCATAAGCCTGAAAAAGGTTGTTTGTTTGTTCATATTGGAGAATGAAGATATCACGACTCATGTAGGAATACTTAAAAAGCAAGACAAAGAGATGTGGCTTGGATCCATAATATCTGAAATAGATTCCATATGAGACAACAAGGTTATGAACCTACTTCGTAGGGAATGTCACAGAAATTTGTAACATGTCTTTATGAAGGACTGACATGGATGGTGACGTGATCACCAATAAAGTTGAGCTGGCGGCAAAATGGGCTACATGGTGAAAACCGTGTGGAAAATGACTCTAAGATATATTAACTATGCTTCAATCTATTATGATTATGCTTGTTTTAGTTGCATGTCATCACTATTAGATAGGGCAAATGATATTATCCAGAAGGCTAGATATCCGAAGACGCCGAGATGATAAACGAGCTTAAAAGATCCATTTATGGACTCAAACAAGCTTTTCTAAATAAATTCTTTATTTTGATGGTCATAAGAGTTTGATTTGATAAAAACAAAGATGACCCTAGTGTACAAAAAGGTTTGGGGAGCATAGTAATTTTCTAAGAGTAATATATATGACATATTATTTTGAAAATCGACGCCCTTGTGTTAAAGTTGATTAATGTTTGATAGTTCAAAACTTTGTTTCGAGAGCTCTTAAAAGTGGCATCTCTTATTTTTTAAAATAAAAGTCTATAGTGATACATCAAGATAGAGATAAATTTATTGAATCTTTATTCTGGGTCCTTACTTAAAATCTGTTATAATATTTAATTTCTTTTATGCTGAGTCCGCAAATTAGTAGTATCTTTCTACTTCTTCACTACTTCACTACTTCACTACTTCACTACTTCACGCACACATATTTTGTGAGCACATACACTACCATTACATCTATACAATGATTAAAGTGTACATATTAAAATGAATGAACAAGATTGTGTAGTGATTGTCCACTACACACTATGTGTAGTGGATGTATCACCATCCTCCAACTTAATACCTTGAAAATGGTTTGTTTCTCAACAAAATACAACATCACATTTTTTTGTTGAAGAAATTGAATTAAATTAATTATTTAATTTAATTTAAAATAATGAATAATTAAATTGAATGGACATGAAGCATATAGTTGCTTATGTTCAATGGAAAGGTGCAACATCAAACGGGATGAATCAGTTCGGTTGTGGGTTGCATCAATTCAAGTTAAGGATACAACCCAAACTCGAAGTGGTACTTCTCCTCTATATAAACAAGCACTCACATAATGAAAAAATAAAGAACTTTTCACGACTGAATTCTTGAAAATATATACACTTTCAAAGTATTAAAGCTCTGCGAAAATTCATTCATACATTTGTTTTATATGCTATTGGTTCGGCGCTTCTGATTCCGTTAAGTGTCATCCGAACATAAGAAAATGATTGTTGTATCTTGGGAGACGATTGCGATAACCGTAGACACATAATCGGCGCAATATCGTCTTAAGGACAGAGTACTACACTCGTCTCAATCCATACGTTTTCGCCTTTACTCATTTTGTTTTGCCATTATGGTTCAATCATCTTTTCCGTTTTGATCATGTGTTAATATGGTGCTCATATTATGAGTCAAAATTAATTAACAATATGCTAAACCGGTAATTTTTCCAATATTTTACTGATAATTAAGTATAATATATTGATTCCCATCACTCTCACAAAGATAAATAGTATAGAATTATGTTGTGGTATGTTCCACCATGTCTTTTTTAAAAGATGAGTCACCCGCTAATTCATTTCGGTACGTGTCCACGATGCAACATTTCAGTTTCCACGATGCTACACATGTCTTGCATGAAGCAAGTACTAGCCACGTAAGTTGTATACATAGCTCTTCTTTTTTTTTTTTTTTTTTTTTTTAATTTTTTTTTTTATTATTTTTTTTACCACATACCTATACTGACATATATGACATATATATTTAAGCCATCAATCAAATATAGATAAAGATCCATTAATTTTTCATAAAATAAATGTCGCTAGCGTCAAATTTTACACCAATTTTTTTGCCTTGTTTGGTAGACTTGACCGATTATTATTCATGGTCCTAAAAAGGAATGGTGTGCCGTGAATTTATGAGAACAAAAAAAAAAAAAAAAAAAAAAAAAAGATATATAGTATAAATTGCCGCTGAGTTTTGGAAAAGAAACACTCAAAAGGTTTGTGTTAGAAATATAAGTCTCATACTTTACTTTAGAAAGAGTAGCAAGCAAGAATGTCTAGCACTGCTGGTCAGGTCATCCGATGCAAAGGTGTGTAATCACTATATTTCCATTCCACACAATTTTTTTGTTTGTATATTATTTTTCTCCATTAGGATCATGCCCTTTTTCTATTTTTTAATTTCGATTTGGATATCATTGAGGATCATATCCCTTTTTTCTTTGAGATATGATCCCGGACGTACGGTTTCTGAATGTATGTATCTATGGAGATAAGATTAATGATACGGGCATAACGGGCTTACAACGATTATCTGTACCGTTGATCATAATGACTTTAAATTCATAATATAAATCGAACACAATCAACGTTATAGATAGCCGTTATGTCATTCGTTGTGCCATAAACGTTGTGCATATCATTACTTATGGAGATAATATATCCACTATACGTTTATCCATAACACTATCAACACCATTGATTGTGTTCGGATGCATAACATTAAACCATTAAATGGTTCATCATTTTTAATTAATGATGATAAAGAATGTAGTGCAAATAACACTATACAAATATGTGCTGCATATACTATTTCCCGTATCTATGTACAATTTTCAGAGAATTATGCCATTATTTACAAGAGCACTTGCAATAATAGAGTAAATTCTTTAAAATACAAATTTAAGATGATTAAAAAAAGAACAATGGAGCGGAAATTCCTTAAAATACAAATTTAAAATGACTCTATTGGTTCCTTAAAAAAAAAAAAGAGTAATGTAAAATTTTATGGTGGCCATCGTCAATTATAGTTTTGTAAAATTTCCTTCTTCTCCACCTAATTCATAAAAATTCCGTAAAGTTTTACATATATATCATATTTATCTGTATTATGTAAAATGGATAATCTGGTTTATTTCATATGAGATAAAAATTACGTAAACTCGAAAATGTAGTTATGAAATTGTAAAATAAAAATATCTAAGCTGTAGTTTTTAAAATTGTTAAATAAAAATTTGGTTAAAAGTATTTATACAAGTAGTCAAATTGAGAATGGTATAATTCTCATGTAGTTCAGACATGACCGTGCATATACTACCTTGTTCTGAATTTCACTGTCTATTATACGTCAATAACTCTCTGTTAGATTTCTTGTGGGTTTGCGGTTTTTCTAATAATAATGGAGAAACCTCACCCATTCTCCCACTTAGGTAACTTGAGGCTTGTGATGGCTCAAATAATAAGAAATAGTGTATACTTCTTATTGGATGTGCCCCAATGGGCAAGACACTTTTGTGCAGGAGGGAGGACTTAGATAATTCCACACGCGCGCCGCCGCCGCCGCCGCCTTCCATCTGGCTCGACTCGGCTCGGGTGTTACTATTAATTTTTTGGACAATTTCTTTATGAAATTAATTCTAAAAATTAATTTAAGTAACTGTGTCATCAGACCAATCAGAATTCAGACGACACATCATCCGACCAATCAGAGTTGCACCATCGAATTTTCTCTTGTGTCTTTCCACCACAAAGAGTCAGTCATATAGATCTAGACATTGAGTCGAAGAGAAGTCGGAGCACTCGTAAGTTCGCCGGAGCTCGGATTTTTGAAGTGCCTCTAAATCCGAGACGTAAAGCCGTTGTATTTTGGGAGACAATTGCTACTACCGTGGGCACCATACCGTGAAAGCAATTTGTCTTAAGGAAAGAAAGAACTACTCGCCTCGGTTTGTCGTTTACTTATGCATCGCAATTTACTTTTCTTTATTTTCGATCGGATACATGTTATGCGATAAATTTTATTTTGTTAGATCTAGATTGCAATAGTTTTATTTCATTAGATCTACACCGTCGTAGCTTTATTTTATCGGATCTACTTAATAAAATAAATTTTATTTTTGAGTTATTTATTTTCTAATAAATAATCCTTAATTAATTTCCGGTATTTACGGATATGTTCCGTAAATCACTCCACACACGATACACTTATCCCAACAAGCTTAAGACAAATTAAATTGGATTGTGGTTCGTAATTGCAGATCTGGTTGAACAACGTGGTGATAGGTTTATACGAATCTTATTTTTATTAATTAACTAACGTTGATTAATTTATTTTCTGTGGAGAAATACCACCGACCGAAGGGAAAAGAGGATGTTTCCTATGATATATATAGTTATGCTACATAGATAGGTGGAATTTATTAGCAGGAGAACCTTATGTGTGGAAAAGATGTATATGTTTGGAATTCATATGGGTATTAATATGTACCAAAGTGGTGTGTCGTCAGCCCATTAGTCGTAATTTTAGTTACTGATAGACTTCAATTCATGGTTATATTGATAAACACGCTTTAATTTGGTAGAATGGTAGCCATTGACAGTTTGGCATGCTCTTGTAAAGAATAGAATAGGGAGAAATATGTGTATTTATAATATCGATATATATGTGTGCGTGTACAATAAACACGTACGATATGCGCTATTGCGGTGTTGACATCGTTTGTCGATCATAGTCGATCTAACAGCATACTTTCCTTGCTCGGTAGTTGACGTGTAAAATTATTTTGAACAATAATATCAGTACCAACATGCATGTGGATAAAGGTGCGTCGAAAGTTCCTTCAGTGGTTTGAGTTATTTTTTCAGAATATTGGGCCTAGATGTTTGTTACTTGTTCAAACTTAAATGTTGTTTCTATCTAGCGCTGGTAATGAATATTCTGTTGAAGCTTAGTTTCTCGCGAGATGTGTTCTGATTAGCTATAATACTTCTTGCTTATGTTCTGATTAGCTATAATACTTCTTGCTTATCAAAACAACGTAGACTATATATAGCTACGGTGACTATACATACATGTATTTTTTTTCCTTTATGTACACCAATGGTACTGGTTTTATGGGTATAACAGTTGGTCTCATCCTTGTGAAGTTTTATTTACCACTTGATATTTGGCTTTTGGTTATCAAGTTGCAAGGTCTTTAGATTTATGCATTGTTCCGATGAGTATTATAAATCATGTTATTTATATAAGCATGTTTCTTCTGCAAACGGATGTTGAGCATATATTCTAAATAAAAGGGAATCTCTGTTTCTGCATGAAGAATAGCATATTTCCATTGTTTACTGCTCTTTCAGAGGCCTATTCCATGATATGGAAAGTTGTGTTGATCTTTTATTCGCTGAACAAAAATGGGAAGAAACACTGAGGTGAATCCAAATGCCATGGTGTCTTTTGTGACACCAGTGTACGTGCATGCTGTAGCACTAGACGTATCCCTTGGATGGAGAAATTCGGTGGTGCAACAAACAATGTTTTGAATGATCAAACCGGATTGATCATTATGTTGACAGTGAAACTATCCGTTGAGCACAAATTGATGCTCTGTAGAAAGCCAGTGAGATTGGTTTTAAGATCCGCTTACACGCTTGAGTAATCATGCTTGTGACACACTGACTAGGACTTGAAATTTTCAAATTCATTGATGAACATGGAGTAGTTACCCAAATTGAAAGTTGATCCTGATCACTAGTGTCAAGTGTGTGTTAAAGCCATGTTGGGAAACTCACCGTTTCCAACGGTAAAAAAGGAACACAGAACCTCTAGATTCATGCAAACTAGAGGTGATAAAAGTATTATATTACTTTTGTTGAGTATAGCAACATATAAGGCTCGTGATGCCTTGAGAAGTGTCAGAATGAAAGTGAGAATAAACATAGCAAACAGATGAGACATATGCGTAGTGATTGTGGTGGTGGATTTGATGCATTGTTTCATGAGTCTTTCTAAGGCATCATTCATCAAACAACTACACCATACACACCTAAATCAAGTGGTATTGCTAAGTGCAAGAACCGAACTCTTTAAGAGAGGATGAATGCTATGTTGATAAGTTCGGGTATACCTCAGAACTTGTGGGGGGAGCTGCCCTCTCAGCAAAATTCATTCTGACCGAGATCCCTTCAGTGAAGAAGGATGACACCCCAAATAAGTTGTGGAAAGGCTGTGGTTTAGCTACAGATTCTTGGAAATGTGGGGGTGTTTGGCTAAGGTCGAATTAAGTACCTAAACCAAAGTGAGTGATAGGACCTAAAATCATTGGTGCCTATTGGTTTTTCACACATCAATGATGTACATTAACATGTCATCATCGAGTCTAAAAATGTGGTGTTCCTTGCGGATATCTTTCCTTGTAAGGAAAGTGTTAAAGAAGAAGCAAGCATGAGTAGGCGGACATGTAAGAGAGTGGTCCTCAAGAAATTGAGGAACATCGTCTTAGTAAGGGGGCTAGGACTTCCAAGTCCTTTGCTCCTGATTTTTTGACCTATATGGTAGAAAACGAACCCAGGACATATGCTGAGGCAATGTCCAGTCCATAAGCTCCTTTCTGGAAAGAAGCTATATGTAGTGAAATAAAATCCGTCATGCAAAGCCACCCTTGGAAGTTGGTTGGGTTCCAAGTGGATCTTCAAGAAGAAGTTAAAGGTTGATGGATTTATTGTAAGGCGTTGTTGGTAGCCTGAGGATATCGACAGAAAGAAGGCCTTGACTTCTTACTCACCGGTTATGAGGATTACTTATATAAGGGTTCTCATTAATATAGCTGGAATCTGTAACATAGAAATCCATCAAATGGATGGTTATGGTGAGTTAAAAGAAGAGATGTACTTGGAACAACCCGAGGGGTTCATAGTTCCAGGCTAAGAGAGTAAGGTGTGTAGACTTGTTAAGTCTCTCTGTGGCTCGAATAATAGCCAGAGCAACGGCATATCAAGTTTGACAATGTCATGTTGTCAAGTGGGTAGGACATATATATGTCTACATTAAGAACACACATATGTGATAATATGTCTATGACATGCTGATAATGGGAAGTACTCATGGGAGTATCATGAATACGATAAAGGTGTTGACAATGAACTTCGATACTAGGGAGTAAGATCTCTAGAATATTCGATGGACTTGTGGTGACAAACTCATTATATTGAGTCTGTTTTGAAAAGATTTAAAGTCTTTGATAAAAGTCCAATGAGCACTCCACTTGACCTAAGTATGCACTTAGTCAAGAACAGAGATGAACCTGTGGATCAATTGAGATATTCTCAAGTGATCGGAAGTCTGATGTACATATCCAACTGTACACGACCAGACATAGCATGTTCAGTGAAGAAACTGAGTAGGTTCATGAGTAATCCAGATCATAACTATTGGAAAGCCTTAAATAGGCTGTTGAGGCACATGAAGTACACTATGAGTCTGGGATTAAGGTATATGAGATATCAAGCAGTATTAAAAAGATACTGTGATGCCAACTGGATATCGGATACAAATGATTCGAAGTCCACCAGTGGATACTTATCCACGATTGGTGGTGTTGCTGTGTCCTGGAAATATATAAGACAAATGTGCATAGCTCGTTCCACAATGGAAGCCGAGTTTATAGCCTGAGATAAGGCTAGAGAAGAAGCTGAATGGCTTAGTAATTCCTTGAGGATATTCCATACTAGTGGCTGCTATCAGCATACACTGCGATAGTAAGTTGACTATAAGAAGGACACAAAGTAGTATGTATAATGGTAAGTCTCGACGCATACGCCGGAGACACAATACCATTAAATAATTGATCTCTAATGTTTTGATTTCCATCGATTATATGCCATCGAAGGAGAATCTTACGGATCCGTGTACAAAAGGTTTAGCTAGAGATCAGATGTCAATTTTGACAACCGGAATGGGACTGAAGCCTATTACGCATGTTTCCATGTAGTGGCAACCCAACCATGTTGACTGGAGATCCCAAGATCGTGGTTCAAAAAGGACAACTAAGCTATAAGGAACAGTCTAGCACTTACCCATTCCGGGAGAATAAAAGTGCTATCTGCAGAGGGTGTGAGGTTAAGCATAGCTTTTAATGATTCCTATGTCTTGATATTCAAGTGGGGTAGGCCAGAATACCCTTGATAGGAGGTCACCTATGTAAGTGCGAAGTGGGGCCGCTTCTATGAGAATTTTGAGGCTTGAATTCTCTAAAGCACTTTCTAAAACCAAGTGTTGTCCAGGGCCGAGACGGACACAACCATGAGAACCGAAAGGTGCTAGGGGAAATATTGTGTGAGTGATGTTGTCTTGGTTTACACTAAAGGTTTGAACAGCAGTTCAAGACCTAGTTCACTGATTAGCCGAGTAAATCCGATAGTACTTCACTAAGGCAGGTTCAAGGCCAGAAGCTACCTCTCCTGATGCAATATTTTTCCGTTTGACTTCTCTTTAGAGTCTGCATTTTCATTTGCATTAATTTTCATTCATGTGGGGGATTGTTGGAGAAAAAGCCCTTTTTTAAGGGTTGAATAGTCAACTTTAGCGATAATTACGGATAGGCTCCGATGTATGTCATCGAGAGTTAATGATATCATTAAATACTCCATACGGAGTAGTTGATGATGGGCTTTTGAATCACTCGATTCGGATATCGGGTGAATGAGAAATTAATGGCTAAAGTTGGTAGAAAATATGTAGGAGATGGGAGTTGAAGAGAGAACCTCACCCATTCTCCCACATAGGTAACTTGAGGCTTGTGAGCTCAAGTAATAAGAGTTAGTGTATACTCTTATGGATGTGCCCCAAGGGGCAAGACACTTTTGTGCAGGAGGGAGGACTTAGATAATTCCACACGCACGCGTGCCGCCGCCGTCCGTCCGGCTCGGGCACGGGCTCGGTTCGGTTCGGGTGTTACTATTAATTTTTTGGATAAAATTTCTTTATGAAATTGATTCTAAAAATTAATTTAAGTAACTGTGTCATCGGACCAATAAGAATTCATTGAGTCATCCGACCAATCATAATTCAGACGACACATCATCCGACCAATCAGAGTTAAGGATTAAATAAATGAATCCCAACGTGTGGGAATAAGGAAATTCGGCCAATATAACTTTTCCAAGGGGAAAAGGGGAAAAGTTAGCCGATGATGTGTTTCGACCAATAAGAATTGAGTATTGGCACCTCCTCTCCACTATATAAAGGATCCCTATGAATGAGAATTACACCATCGAATTTTCTCTTGCGTCTTTCCACCACAAAGAGTCAGTCATATAGATCTAGACATTGAGTCGAAGAGAAGTCGGAGCACTCGTAAGTTCACCGGATCTCGGATTTTTGAAGTGCCTTTAAATCCGAGACGTAAAATAATAATAATAATAATAATAATACTTTTTAGAGTTATTATTATTATTATTATTAATTTGTGAACAATGTTGACGTGGTCTATGGAATATTCTATTGTAGCTGCGGTGGCATGGGAGGCAGGTAAGCCGTTGGCAATTGAAGAAGTGGAGGTTGCGCCACCTCAGAGTATGGAAGTTCGTTTGAAGATTCTTTTTACTTCCCTTTGTCACACTGATATTTACTTCTGGGAAGCCAAGGTAACTTCTACATCTATCACTTACATTTTATATTTTTAAGTGTACGGGCTATTATTTGTACCACACTGGTTCTATCAATGCATTTTAAAGAAAAAACCGATTTTTTCAAACCAATTTACTGAAAGTAGTTTTTGGCTCCAGTCTTTCACAATGCATGGTGCCCGATAGAACCAATATATAGGTGCAAATAATAACGCCCTTTGATGATTGTGTCAGTTTTTGACTCTAGACTTTCACAATGCATAGTGCACCGGTAGAACCAATAGAGGCAAATAAGAGCCCTTATATTGTCAATTTATTGTTTCCGGTTTTTGTGCCTTTCTACTTATTATCTTGATTATATGTTGTTCTTTTTGCCCTTGTTTACAGGGCCAAAACCCTCTCTTCCCCAGAATATTTGGTCATGAAGCTGGAGGGTAATTAACCTCTACTAAATATATATATCTTAAAATTCTTGGGAACTTATTTTTGGCACCATAGCCATTCTACCCGTTGCACCCGACCTACCTGTGCACCACACCGTTTCCACAGAATCGACTTTCATATAATCGATTCTACCTAGTGCATTATCAGATAGTGTAGTACAACGGTAGAGTCATGATGATGCAAATAAAGGCTCCATATATATATTTATATATATATATATATATATATATATGGAAAGGAAGAGGCCATTAATTTATTGAATTCATCCTATCATTCCTTTGTTCCAATGATGAAATGCCAAACACAAGATTGAGTTATTACAATCTTGTTTCTGCTCGTTGATACACGATTTCCGCCTTTTTAAGGGAACAATGGTTATATATCACTTCATTTGATCTCATAATTTGTATATATACAACAGGATAGTTGAGAGTGTAGGTGAAGGTGTGACAGATCTGCAGCCAGGGGATCAAGTTCTGCCCGTGTTCACCGGGGAGTGCAAAGAATGCCGCCATTGTAAATCAGAAGAAAGCAACATGTGTGATCTTCTTAGGATAAATACGGACAGGGGTACAATGATAAGCGACGGAAAGACGAGGTTCACCAAGGATGGAAAACCAATTTACCATTTCCTAGGAACTTCAACCTTTAGCGAGTACACCGTCGTCCATGTCGGTTGTGTTGCCAAGATTAACCCACAAGCACCACTAGACAAAGTTTGTGTTCTTAGCTGTGGAATATCAACAGGTATATGTACCATAATTAATAGTAGTACTTATATAATTCATTCGATCCGGTCTCCTTCTAATTAATTAGTTTCTTAAATGAATTATGTGTTTTGTTTTTGTTTTGTTAACACAGGACTTGGTGCTACTCTGAATGTGGCAAAACCAACAAAGGGATCAACAGTGGCTATTTTTGGATTGGGGGCTGTAGGCTTTGCTGTAAGTATCTTATTAATTACACTTTTATTTTTTATTTATTTTGCATGAAAATTGTCCAAAATTTTGTTGATGAATCAGGCTGCTGAAGGGGCTCGGCTCTCCGGGGCTTCAAGGATCATTGGAATTGACTTGAATCCAAATAAATTTGCTGAAGGTAGCCCCCTTCAAAATAAATTTTGATTTAATTAGCATTCTGTAGTCTGTATATATAATTATTAATTAATTCATTCATCATTTCATGAAACAGCAAAGAAATTTGGAGTGACTGAGTTTTTGAACCCCAAGGATTACGACAAACCTATTCAAGAAGTATGTTTTATTTTCGCTCCACTGCTTAATTAACGGCTCTTTTGGTAACAATATTTTAATTTTTACCCTTCATTTATCACAAATTTATTTATTTATTTCTTCAGGTCATAGCTGAAAAAACTGATGGGGGAGTGGACAGAAGTGTGGAGTGCACAGGAAACGTCAAAGCTATGATCTCAGCTTTTGAATGTGTTCATGATGTAATTAAGTAGAGGAATCCTCTGATCTCTGCATTATATATACATATATGCCTCTAATTAAAACATATAAATTTTAATTTAAAAATAATATTGGCGCGTAGGGTTGGGGAGTTGCGGTGCTCGTGGGTGTTCCAAACAAAGATGATGAATTCAAAACTCACCCTGTAAACTTCTTAAACGAGAGAACTCTCAAGGGTACTTTCTTCGGCAACTATAAGCCCCGCAGTGACCTTCCATCTGTCGTCGAGAAGTACATGAACAAGGTGATATTATGTTTATTATTATAATTATTTCTCCCCCCATGTGCAACTTTTTGTTGAAATGTAAACTTGATTTTGAGCCTTAATTTCTCAAAGAGTCCAAAATTAAATAGGCCTTAAGGTCCAAGTTCTAGAAACTTGTATGAGTCAATCTAGAATTATGTTGTAGGATGTACTTGTGTGGAGAATTCTAGAGAGTTAATAAATTATCTTGTATGGAAGACACTAGAATAAGTTAGTAAAGGAATAAGGTGGAAGACTCTAGAAATAATCCTAGTTGAAGACTAGTACTATAAATAGGACCCAAGCATAGTGTTTGTATCAAGCAAAAATCAAGAAGTTTTGAAGTAATAAACGAAGTCTCTTCCATCAAATCTTCCTACCATCTTCCACTCTCAAATATTTCTCCATTAATAATATCTCATTCCAACAAAGTGGTATCAGAGCAAGGTTCGTGATCATATCAAGAAATGGCTAGCAGCGGCATGGTTCCCTTTCAAGTCCCGATGCTCAACAAAAGCAATTATGATAATTGGAGCATCAAGATGAAGGCCCTCATTGGATCACAAGATGTATGAGAGATAGTAGAAAAAGGCTACGATGAGCCGAATAATGAAAGTGGTTTATCTCAAACTCAGAAGGATAGTTTGAGAGACTCAAGAAAGAGAGACAAGAAAGCTCTCTACCTCATTTTTCAAGGGTTCGATGAGGATGCTTTTGAAAAGATATCAGAAGCAAAGACTGCCAAAGAGGCATGGGAGAAGCTTCAAAATTCCTATAAAGGGGCAGATCCAGTCAAGAAAGTACGTCTTCAAACCTTAAGAGCTGAGTTCGAAGCTTTGCATATGAAAGAAGGAGAAGTCGTCTCCGACTATTTCTCTAGAGTATTAACCATTACTAATCAACTAAAGAGGAATGGTGAAAAGCTCGATGACGTAAAGATCATGGAAAATATTCTTCGATCGCTAAATCCCAAGTTCGAGCATATTGTTGCTATCATCGAAGAAACTAAGGACTTAGAAGCCATGACTATAGAACAACTCTTGGGTTCCTTACAAGCTTATGAAGAAAAGAAAAAGAAAAAGGAATAGATTGTGGAACAACTCTTCAAGACTCAAGTTAATCTAAGAAAGGAAACAAACAATCACAGAGAAAGTCAACACATTCGCCACCAGGGATATTGTAGAGGCCGTGGTCGAGGACGAGGACGTGGACAAGGATATGGACAACGTCGACAATCGATTGACGGCAACGACAATTTTCAAAGGGGAGGAACTCCATCACGAGGACGTGGAAGAGGCAACTCAAGATCAAGGAATGATAAGTCATATGTGAAGTGTTATAATTGTGAAAAACCTGGTCACTATGCCTCCGAATGTAGAGCTCCTAAAATTAATAGAGTTGAAGAAAAGGCCAACTATGTTGAAGAAAGAAATCAAGAAGATGGTACTCTACTTCTAGCTTACAAAGGCCATGAAATTGGAGAAGGATGGTATTTGGATACCGGTGCAAGCAATCATATGTGTGGGAGAAAAAGCATGTTCGTGGAGTTTGATGAATCTGTGAACGGGAATGTATCCTTTGGAGATGACTCTAAAATAGCAGTGAAAGGCAAAGGTAAAATTTTTATCCGATTGAAGAATGGACAACATCAATTCATCTCCAATGTCTATTATGTCCCAAACATGAAGAGCAACATCTTGAGTCTTGGGCAACTTTTGGAGAAAGGTTATGATATTCACTTAAGAGATAATAACATTTCTATACGAGACAAAGCAGACAACTTAATTGCTAAGGTGCCGATGACAAGGAATAGGATGTTTGTGATAAACATTCGAACGATGTTGCAAAGTGTCTCAAGGCATGCTACAAAGATGCATCTTGGCTTTGGCATCTTCGATATGGGCATCTCAATTTTGGAGGTCTAGAGTTGCTCTCCAAAAAGGAGATGGTGAGAGGATTACCCAGCATTCGTCATCCTGATCAAGTATGTGAAGGGTGTCTACTTGGAAAACAATTTAGGAAAAGTTTTCCGAAGGAATCCACTTCGAGAGCTCAAAAGCCACTAGAACTCGTACATACAGACGTGTGTGGTCCAATCAAACCAAGCTCTCTTGGTAAGAGTAACTATTTCCTCTTCTTCATCGATGATTTTTCAAGAAAAACATGGGTGTATTTCTTGAAGCAAAAATCAGAGGTCTTTGAGATGTTTAAGAAATTTAAAGCTGCTGTGGAAAAAGAGAGTGGCCTAGAGATCAAAGCCTTGAGATCGACCGGGAGGAGAATTCACCTCAAATGAATTTCAAGAGTTTTGTAGTGCAAATGGAATACGTCGGCCATTGACGGTTCCAAGGTCCCCCCTAACAAAATGGAGTCGCCGAAAGAAAGAATAGAACAATCCTTGATATGGCGAGGAGTATGCTCAAAAGCAAGAGACTTCCAAAGGAGCTCGGGGGAGGTCATTGCATCCGCAGCATGTACTTGTCAAATCGGTCACCAACAAGAAGTGTATCGGGCAAGACACCACAAGAAGCATGGAGTGGGAGGAAGCCTGGAGTCTCTCATCTACGAGTTTTCGGGAGCATATCCCATGTTCACATACCTGACGAGCATAGAAGAAAGTTGGATGATAAAAGAAGTATATTTTTATTGGTTACGACTCCAACACCAAAGGATACAAGCTTTACAATCCGAATACTAGAAAAACAATCATTAGTTGAGATGTTATATTTAATGAAGAAGGAGAATGGGATTGGGAGACATGTGAGGATGACTATAACTTCTTCCCTTACATTGACGAGGACAACATGGAGCAACCAATAGAGGAGCCCACTACCCCTCCAGCTTCACCAGTTGCAACTATCCAAGAAGACGTATTGTCATCAAATGAAAGCTCAGAAGAAAGAACTCCACGCTTTAGGAGTCTACAAGAAATATATGAGGTAACAGAAAACCAATATGATCTTACCTTATTTTGCCTTTTTGCTGATTGTGAGCCAATGGACTTTGAAGAGGCTGCGAGGAGCCAAAACTGGAATGACGCAATGGATGAAGAAATAAAGTCAATTAAGAAGAATGATACTTGGGAGTTAGCTACATTTCCAAAAGGTCACAAGGCGATCGGTGTGAAGTGGGTATATAAAACAAAGAAAAATGCCAAAGGAGAAGTTGAAAGATATAAGGCGAGATTAGTGGCAAAAGGGTAAGTCAAAGAGCTGGCATCGACTACGAAGAGGTTTTTGCTCCCGTTGCTCGACTAGAAACCGTAAGACTAATCATTTCTTTGGCGCTCAATATAGGTGGAAAATACATCGGATGGATGTAAAATCGCCTTCTTAAATGGGATTCTTGAAGAAGAAGTGTATATTCAGCAACCACCCGGTTACGAAATCGAGGGAAGTGAAGACAAAGTTTTGAAGTTAAGGAAGGCACTTTATGGGCTAAAACAGGCTCCTCGAGCATGGAATAGCCGCATAGACAAGTATTTTCAAGAGAAAGGCTTTAAGAAGTGCCCATACGAGCATGCTCTCTATGTTAAAAGAAAAGGCGAAAACATTCTAATAGTTTGCCTATATGTGGACGATCTGATCTTCACCGGCAACAATCCGAAAATGATTGAGGAGTTAAAGAAAGATATGGCCAAAGAATTTGAGATGACAGATATTGGACTAATGGCATATTATCTTGGCATTGAAGTAAAACAAGAGGATCATGGAATCTTCATCTCACAAGAAGGATACACAAGAGAGATTCTTAAAAGGTTCAAAATGGAAAATTGCAAGCCAGTAAGTACACCGATAGAGTGTGGAATCAAGTTGTCAAAATACGACAAATCAGAGAGAATAGACCCAACACTCTTTAAGAGCATGGTTGGAAGTTTACGGTACCTGACTTGTACAAGACCCGACATTCTCTATACGGTTGGAGTAATCAGTCGTTATATGGAGAATCCAACAATAACTCACTGGAAAAGTGCAAAGAGAATTCTCCGGTATCTCAAAGGAACGATAGATTATGGATTATACTATTCGGTTTCAGACAAGTACAAGCTTGTGGGTTACAACGATAGTGATTGGGCTGGAGATATGGATGACCGTAAGAGTACAACCGGCTTCGCATTCTATATGGGAGACACCACTTTCACATGGATGTCAAAGAAACAACCGATAGTCACCCTTTCTTCATGTGAAGTAGAATATGTAGCTGCTACCTCATGTGTTTGTCATGCAGTCTGGCTACGAAATCTGTTAAAGGAGTTGGGTTTGGCACAAGAAGATCCAACTACTATTCGCGTGGATAACAAGTCGGCTATAGCTTTGGCCAAAAACCCGATCCATCATGATCGAAGTAAGCATATTGATACGCGCTATCACTACATAAGGGAGTGCATTGCAAGAAAGAATGTGCAAGTGGAGTATGTGAAGACACATGATCGGGTGGCGAGACATCTTCACAAAACCACTTAAGCAAGAAGTCTTTGTGAAGATGAGAAACTTGATTGGAGTAAAGAAAAATCAAGTTTAAGAGGGGGTGTTGAAATGTAAACTTGATTTTGAGCCTTAATTTCTCAAAGAGTCCAAAATTAAATAGGCCTTAAGGTCCAAGTTCTAGAAACTTGTATGAGTCAATCTAGAATTATGTTGTAGGATGTACTTGTGTGGAGAATTCTAGAGAGTTAATAAATTATCTTGTATGAAAGACACTAGAATAAGGTAGTAAAGGAATAAGGCGGAATACTCTAGAAATAATCATAGTTGAAGACTAGTACTATAAATTGGACCCAAGCATAGTGTTTGTATCAAGCAAAAAATCAAGAAGTTTTAAAGTAATAAAAGAAGTCTCTTCCATCAAATCTTCCTACCATCTTCCACTCTCAAATACTTCTCCATTAATAATATCTCATTCCAACACTTTTATTTACAAGATCACAATGCAATCTGTTTCCTGTCATTAATGGGTAATTTCCCCTCATTAAAGATCAATTTTCATACCAAACCCCTTCATTATAGGTGATATATTATGTTTATTATTATAATTATTTCTCCACGCACCGACCGCACGTCCATCTGCAACTTTTATTTACAAGGGTGTGATCTTAACAATGCAATCTGTTTCCTCTCATTAAAGCTGGGTAATTTCCCCTCATTAAAGATCAGTCTTTTATATATTAAAAAAAGGCCTCATTATATGGGGTGCATGTCTGGATATAGTTTGATAGTTTCATTTCACGGAAATGAGAATCGGGAAGATGTATTGTGATTTCTTGACGTGTTTATGATGGTCGTTTTTTTTTTTTGGTTGTTGTTGTTGTTGCTGCAGGAGTTGGAGGTAGAAAAATTTATCACTCATCAAGTGACATTCCCGGAGATTAATAAAGCATTTGAATACATGTTGGGAGGTGAAGGTCTCCGATGCATTATTTCCATGGGAGCTTAATATTGTTTTGTTAGCTATATACATATAGTGAGAGAGAGAGACAACATGAGTTTTCCTGTGTTGTGGTGTTTAACTTAATTAATTTGTTGCTACGACTACTTCTACTTTCTTGACGTCTTCTATGGAATTTTTGGGCACTTGGCACCCATAATTGCTACTAGTACTTTCTTGTCCCATTTGACACCCAGAATAAATGAAGAGCAGAGAGCTCTCTATTTTAGGTTTATTGTTTAAAACTTAGCTATTTGCAAGTTATCCATTGTTGTTCTTTTTTGTTATTTGTTACTACCTCCATCCCAATTTGTTTGGGACGTTTTGAAACTCTAAAAGATTTAAGGAGACATAATTTATTAACTTGTCTAGTCATTAAAAACATAACTACTTTATAGTTATATCATTTTTTTTTGTGCTTAATCTTCTTAATAAATGTAGATATGTGGGCATTTTAGGAATTTAAGAAAAACTTTATAGTTTAAATATTAGTTATAACACTTATTTTGGGACATCCATTAAAAGAATAAGTCTAAAACAATTTGAGACAGATGGAGTATTTGTTATTTGTTATTCCTAAAACTACAATATATATCCGAGATTTTGTCAACAAAAAAGTAATATCTTCGGGGTTTGACTAAACCGGTAATCTCATTTTTACAAGACTAAAAAAGGAAAATGACGATGCCTGAAATCGTCAGAGTTCCAATCGATTAATATGTGGCTATATGGATCTTTGTGTGATGATTCAATTAGCAACTTGATGGATTTGTTGATAAAAAAAAAACGGATGTGATGGTAAGGGCCTGCAAAAAATCAAAACCGTTTTATTTCATCCATATAACTATCTACTTTTATTCATCAACCCAAAAGATCAAAGAAAAATAAAAACATATAATCAACCTATATAACTTGACTTTCTTATTAGAATTCAAAAGAAATGGTAGGTGAAATAAAGGATTTCACCGTATCAAAATAACGGGATCAAGCCGAATGTAGTTCTTGATAATGAGGATGTGTTTGGAAATCTACGCGGGAACGCAGCGGAATTTAAAATTTAATTTCTTTTTCCAGGATCGACTTCGGTTAAACAACAAGCATAAAATAAGTAGACATAGAAAATGTTGAAAAGGTGTCCTAAACCCATTCAGGTTGGACCGGATCTGACCGGGTCGTGTCGTTTACAGTCTATTCTAGTTCATGTAATAACACTTTTGTTATTATATATTGTTTATCTTGATGTTATTTGTTGTATATATATAGTAACGTCCCTAGTGTCAAACTGTGATAGAGAAATCATGATAGTGATTACGGTTGATGAGATCTCTAATCGCTTTAACAAGTTTGATATATGTACTGTCAAATGGGACATTGATAGTATGATTAGACTAGCACGTATTGGATGTTTTGTATCTTATTAAAGATAGAGGTGGATCTCGTCTATCGAAGTGTAGAGACACTTGGACTGTACGTGGATGTGTATTAGAGAATACGTATGTTAGACTGACCCACTTACATTAAGTGTCACACTATGTGGCAGTTGTTTAATTATCCTTAAGACGGGAGTCTTCATGGTATCACGGTGTGGATTGTCATACTTTGACACTATTGAGATTTCTCCTAACCACGGGATGATCATGCGGTAGTGATTGGGTGTGATACTGAAGCATGCGGAGTATACATGTTTGTTCGTACGGGGAATCGCGTATCCTATGATTGGGAGTGAATATCCGAAATGGCCTTCTTATAAGGAATGTCTAGCTTTCGTGAATCTTTGCAAAGTGGGAGTAAATGTGTTATTCTGAGAGAGGATGATATCCAGATTATAAGATACGATCGTTAATGTACTGACACTCGAGATACGATCGTATGGATATTATTACAGCGCTAGGATTGTAATTTGCACGGTAACTGTTTCACGCGAAAGGTAGTAGTCATTGCTTTTCCGATGATTGAGGGTCACAGTGTGTTGCTAGATGCTATCCCGTGATCGTTAGGTATGAAGGGCATTTTCGTAATTTGCACTTTGGGTCTACGGCCAACATATTCAGAAGCCTATCGGGTCACACACACAAGAACATCAAGCTGGATTAAAATGCGGTTATAGTTGATAGTCAAATAAGGAAAGTTTATCTCAAGACTATAAATGTTATAG
This sequence comes from Gentiana straminea, assembly GCA_036785695.1. Lineage (NCBI taxonomy): Eukaryota > Viridiplantae > Streptophyta > Magnoliopsida > Gentianales > Gentianaceae > Gentiana > Gentiana straminea. The sequence goes on along the minus strand of JAVUPR010000464.1, from coordinate 418,624 downwards.
TGGTAAATTAATATGGTGGTATTTATTTATTATGAATAAATTAAATACAAGATATTAATTATATTAATTAAAGAATATTCCGGATGCCAATATTTGGCAGAGTGGGGCGCAGATCACAAAGGTATAAGATACACTTAGATTGTGCAATTTAAATAATAAGATTACCATAATATTAATATTGGATATTAATTGATTTTGGAAAAATAGATTTATGGTAATAAGATAAATATATTCAATATAAGATATTGACAATATTTAGTTTTTATTAATATAAGATATTATAATCAAAGAGATAAATCAATCTAAGTGATTTTCCTTATTTTATTGGGAAATGATTTTTCTCTTTCATCTATCTTCTAGAAGGTAATCACAATCAGTTTGGGAGAAGGGAGGGGCACACATACCTCTATATAAGAGGAGGTTGGCTAGCTCTTTTATACATCACAATTCCAAGAACTAATAGTTCTTAAGTAAAATAGAGAGCTTCTAGTAGAGAGTTAAAGAGAGAGGAAAGGCCGGTCTAGCAGCCGGATTTTTCTGATAGCAATCCAATTTGGATACCGGCGAGGAGTTCGTATGGATTATCGATAAAGGCCGGAAGTGTGGACGGCTTGCGCACATTACTACTCTCCTTGATGGTCAAAGCGACGGTCTTATAGACCAGCCAAGTATATACCGTCAAACTACTTAACGTGTTTATTGTGTTAAACGAAGTCGATCTTGGGATCGGAAATCAAAATTTTAAATTCTGTTGTGTTAAACTAGTGATTTCCTACCAGTGGTATAAGAGACAACTTCGAACTTAAGCAATAAGCACTAATTAAATTGCGTAGTAATTAATCGATAGATGCAAGATCTAGATTCACGATAACGAAAAAAAATTAATATTCGGGTAAGGGGCTCGGCCGACTAGCGGCGGCCCCCCACCATGCAGCGGCCGGCGGCGGCGCCCCTGGGGTCCTGCCGGCGGCTGGTTGTCTCGTGGCGGTCCCGATTTTGTTTTTCATTTTGCGATATTTATTATGCATTGATATCTCATTTGTTTAGTTGTGTCATGTGGCTAACCAATGGTTTAAATAGTTTCGGCCATTAGGATACCACATGACATTAAAATAATAATGGTATTTCTAAACTTTATTTGGAATCGACCTAGGCCATTTCCAAATATTTGATTTGGGAAAAGGCCTAGGCCTAGACAACTTTCAAAATTTTGATTTAGGAAAGTGGCCAAGCAAATCAACCAAAATATTGGCCTTTCCAAATGATTTGGAAAAAGGCCTACGCCTAGGCCACTCTCAAAATTTTGATTTTGGAAAATGACCAGGCAAATCAACCAAAATATTGGTCTTTCTAAATTTTGTTTGGAATTGGCCTAGGCCCGCCTAGGCCATTTCCAAATATTATCTAGAAAAGGCCTAGGCCATTTTTAAAATTTTGATTTTGAAAGGTGGCCAAGTAGTCAACCAAATTTTGTTTGGAAAGATGTCTTTTGGTTTAGAAACCAATGACATCCATTTTGGTTAAGAACCAAAAGGAAAGGAAACAAAAGAGACCTTTTAATTTTGAATAGTTCCAAATTAATAAAATTAAAATTAAAATCAATTTCAAATTAAATGTTGATTTTATTTTTGATTTAAATCATTCAATTAATTAAAGTTAATTGATTATTCGATATGATAAAATAATACGCATAAGTAGTTAAATTTTTAATTCGATCTTTTTTATAAGATATAATTGTATGGATTAGATGTGTAGATATAATATGATTATATGGACCCCGATTGATCATGAACTCGACTAATAGGATAGATGAGAGTGATTTTCTTTATGTTGGTTTTTCAAATTGTTCTAAGCCGTTATGAAGAACGTGACCTAGTTTACTTTTTTTCATTTGTCACATTCCCGTTAGCTCCCCCCGAGTGCGGCGAGTGTAATTATTTATTAGATAAATTATTATGTTACAAGAATGGAGCAAGAAGATGAAGACAAAAGAGAGATAAAGAACCCATTGGCATACAGTAATAAAGATCCTATTGGCGGTTACAGCTACCCTTAGATTGTGACCCGCGGTTCCGTCAGTTTGTATTCGAAACCGGACATAGGAAAAGTTCATGATCATACCGGTTATTTTATGCGCGGAATGTTGTGTATGTTTTACTTTATATGATATCGTAGTAATATACACATAGTAGATGAGACCATAATTAAATGAAATTAATTAAGTGAATTAATTTAAAATTATTTTCATGATAAAAATCGAGCCAAAATTGCCCCCAATATTATAATGACGGTGAAGAGCCCTTGTTCGGATCCAACTGATCGGCCCACATCGGGAGTTTTTCCTACCTCGGGTATATCGTCATTATCGATAAGAGATCTCATGAACATTTGGGTTACAACTCGACTAAGAATCTTGCGGTGATTGGCCCACGTTAGGACCGTTTGATTTTAGAGACAAGGGGTGGCAATCACATAGAGATGTGAACTGTAAAAGAGTTGACTAGTCAACCAATGGAAGTCGAATAAGATTCGACCGGTAAGTGTACACCCACCTTTCAAAATTGACCCGGTCGATCGGCCCACGTCGGGGATCGAGTCAACTAGATTGGATTCCATCCACTAAAAGATTGATAAAATTCTTGAAAGCCAATTGGGAATAGTTGGCTTGTGGGAGCAAAACCTTATAAAATTTTTTGGGTTTTAAATACATGAACTTTTACTTATTCTATCTTTATTTATTGTTGTAGAAAATGTCAAACAAATTGAACATTCTTTTTATCATCGACAATAAGCTTGACGAAACCAACTTTCTCTACTGGGAAAGAAACCTCTAAATCGTTTTGAGGCACGAGAAGATTGGCTATGTATTGGACGAACCCATACCGGAAAAGCCCGCAGAGGGCTCTGCTGCAGATGCTGAGAGAAGTACAACAAGCACTGTTCTAACATTGCTGATGCTACATGTATCATGCTTGCTTCTATGACACCTGAACTGCAAAAACAGCATGAGTCGATAGACGCCTACTCAATCATGGATCACCTAAAGGAACTATATGCTTCCCAATCTCGCACTGAGAGGTACGAAGTCTCGAAGGCACTTTTTGGTTGTAAGATGGCATCCGGGACTGCTGTGGGGTCATACGTGCTTAAAATGATCAGGTATATAGAGAGGCTTGGGAAGCTGGGCCACAAGTTGGAACGTTAGTTAAGTATTGACTTAATTTTGAAATCTCTACATGATTCTTACTCACAGTTCATGATGAATTGTCACATGCACAAGATAGATTGTTCCCTTACGGAGTTATTGAACATGTTGAAAACTGCTGAGGGCACTGTAGGGAAGGGAAAGCAAGTGTTGCTGGTCACTTCTAGCAAGGGCAAGGCAAAAGCCCAAAATAAGTCCAAGAAGGCGAAGGTTGTCCCTAAGCCAACACCTAAGATAGCTAAAGACAAACCCAAGGATGCTTGCTTCCATTGCGGTGAGACCGGACATTGGAGGAGAAACTGTAAAGGCTTCTTGAGTACCATGAAGAGGCATTCTGATGCTTCGACTTTAGGTATGTTTATGATTGAGATCAACATTGCTTCTTCTAAGTCTAACCACTGGATATTAGATACTGGTTGTGGTTCTCATATTTGTACGAATATGCAGACACTAAGAAGAACTAGAGAACTGAGGAAAGGAGAGGTGGACCTATGCGTTGGAACTGGAGCAAGTGTTGTTGCACTAGCCGTAGGAGTTTATTTTCTTTCATTGCCCAGTGGGCTAATACTAGAACTCAATAACTGTTATTTTGTTCCTGCTCTTACGAAGAGTATTATTTCTATTTCTGCATTAGATGTTGAAGGATTTTCTTTTACGTTCAAGACAAATGTTGTTCTTTTTCACGTGATGGAATATGGTACTGGCATGCTTAAAAATGGTCTATACATATTAGATATGAATGTTGACGTACTTAATATAAACAACAAGAAAGCCAAAACGAATGACTTGAATGAATCCTACTTATGGCATTGTAGACTTGGCCATATAAATAAGAATCGCATTTCCAAACTCCAGGAAGATGGATTATTGGATCACTTCAATTACGAATCGTTTGATACATGCGAAGCTTGTTTACTTGGCAAGATGACAAAGTCACCATTTAGTGGCAAAGGGATAAGATCCAATGAATTACTTGAGCTCATACATACTGATGTGTGCGGCCCAATGTGAATTCAAGCCAAAGAAGGACACTATTGTTAGGAAATCTATGCGGAAACGCAGTGGAATTCAAAAATTTATTTCCTTTGACCAGGATCGACTTCGTTTAAGCAACAAACATATAATGCTAGTAGACGGTGGTTAACTTGCTTGATCTAAAAGGTCGACGCTTTGACCGTCTAAGGAGAGTAGCGATGCACGGAGCCGCCCAAGCGTTCGGCCTCTACCGCCATTCCACACGGACAAACCGCCGGAATCCACCATTGGATTGCTACTAGAAAAAAACTGGTTGCTAGACCGGCATTTTCTCTCTCTCTAAATCTCTCCAGAAGAAGCTCTCTATTTGTCACAAGAACTATTAGCTCTTGGAATTGTGATGTACAAAAGAGCTAGCCAAGCCTCCCTTTTATAGGGTGACATGCGCCACATGCATATCCCAATCTGATTGGGATTAGCTTCTTAGTAGATTTGAGAGAAATAAAACATTTTCCTAATAAAAAAAGGAAAATCCATTTGATTGATTTATCTCATTAATATTCAATATCTTATATTAAATATTTTTCCAAAGATATATATTGACAATATCTTATATTGAATATATCTTTATCTTATTACCATAAATCTATTTTCCAAAAATCAATTAATATCCAATATTAATATTATGGTAATCTTATTAATTCAATTGCACAACTCAAATGTATCCAATACACTTGCGCATCTTCCCACTGATTTGAAAGTGGTGCATCTTCCCGCTAATTTGGGAATTGAAATTTTCTTTAATTAATATAATACTATGATTAATTAATTCACAAAATACATGTGTATCATATATATATATATATATATATATATATATATATATATTATATATATATATTTCGAAATTATATGTATCAATATACATATTTAATTAATCAACATAATTAACATCTTGTATTTAATTTATTCATAATAAATAAATACCACCATATTAATTTACCACTATAACCTTTATAGTTGTGAGATAAATTCCTTCCTTATTTGGTTATCAACTATAACCACAATTTAATCCGACTTGATGTTCATATGTGTGTGACCCGATAGGCTTCCGAATATGTTGGCCGTAAACAAAAAGTGCAAATTACAAAAATTCCCTTTATGCTTAACGATCACGGGATAGCGTCTAGCAACACACCGCGACCCCCAATCATCGGAAGAGTCAAATGCAATGACTACTACCTTTCATGTGAAACAGTTACCGTGTAAAAAGATTTCTATCGCTGTAATAATATCCATATGGTCGTACGTCGAGTGTCAAACATCAACGACTGTATCTTATAATCTGGATATCATGCTCTCTCGAAGTAACTCATTTACTTCCACTTTGCAAAGATTCACGAGAGTAAGACATTCCTTATAAGAAAGCCCTTTCGGATATTCACCCCTACTGATAGGTTATGCGATTTCCGGACGACCAAACATGTATACTCCACATGCTTCAGTATCACACCCAATCACTGTTTACGGTCCAACAATCACTACCGCATGATCGCTCCATGGCTAGGGGAAACCTGAATAGTATCAAAGCCTGACAATCCACACCGTGATGCCATGTAGACTCCGGTCCTAAGCATAATTACACAACCGCTACATAGTGTGACACTTAACAATGTAAGTGGGGTCAGTCTAACGTACGCATTCTCTAATACACGTCTACGTACAGTCCAAGTGTCTCTACACTTCGATAGACGAGATCTATCCATGCCCTTAAAGACAAAAGACATCTAATACGTGCTAGTCTGTTTGTACTATCAATGCCCTGTTTAATAGTACATCAGCCTAGAGACATTTAAGTATCAAACTTATTAAAGTGATTAGAGATATCATCAACCATAATCGCCTATCATGGTTTCTCTATCACAGTTTATACTAAGGACGTTATCATATAACAATTCATAATTGGTTCTTTAAAAGAACAAATATATGACAACATAAAAGCCATTTAATATATGTATAAACATAAAGAAATAGTAGAAATGATCCGACCCGGTCGGATCCGGTCCAACCCGATTGGGTTTTGGACACTATTTCAACAATCTCCCACTTGGCCTAAAACCAATCACTCACACAAACAAGACCAAGTTGAAACACAAGAATCTCATGCAGTACTCGCAACCATCCCTAGCCATGAACGGGATCGCTATCCATGGGGACTCAGACCATCTTCATATTATGCTCCAAATGATCAAGTCAAAGAAACTGCCTCAACACACACATGAATCTCTGATAAGACCCTGGCCCTTGCTTCAAGCAATGAATCCACTTACTATATCAGCTATATAGAAAAGGTGGAAGAACCATACAAGGTTCATGAATAATCCTTCTAAATCCATGTATTGCTCCCGCTGCGCCTCCAAGGCACTACTGTGTTTTGGCCTAGTTGTAGAATTTACAGTGACCCATAGCCAAGAACATTTCCAGCTCACCGTATCACTCATTCAAAGTGAATGCAAACCCGCATCGTAGCTCCCACTCGCCTTTATAAGACTCGGGATATACGTCCGTGTATATATATATATATATATATATATATATATATATATATTTTTATTTATTTATTTATTTATTCGATTCCAAGTTTTGATAAACTGGGAAACTATCCTTAACTTGTTTAAGGATATTCTCGACATTCACCAGATTTACTTTCATACTTGTTCATGACTCTTCATGGACTATGAACATCCGGCATTACCTTTATGATGGTTCTTATCACAGTAGCGAAGGAAACCTTTCAAAAGCATCAATTTTCACCTTATCTTTAGGACTAACGTCCTAACATAGATAGATCTTGAGAACACCGGCTAGCAGTATCTCCTGTTGCGATCTATGCTAAACTCTTTTAGCATCACATCTATGTGGGTAAACTATAAACCAACAGCAGTTAAATCTATCATTATAGATTCTTATTTCCATAAATAAGAACTGCTAATCCAAACATTAATTGACTGTGACATGGGGTGACAATTCCCGAGAGAGGTATCCAATACCTTACTCAAAAATTGTAACACACTCCCACTATCCATCTTGCACATTGGGCATATCCTTCTTTTGACTAAATCAAACTCCTTTGATTATCAAACAAAGAAATTGTCTAGAGAAACTTGTTTGAGTCCATAAACGGATCTCTTGGGCTCACATATCATGTTATCATCTATAAACATCGGGCTGATTGCCCAATGTCTTCAACACTATCATATAGCCATGATATGAATTTATAACAAGCATAGTCTGAATAGAACTGGGCTCAGCTGGCAGCTGATGTGAGTCAACTAGTTGATGCATTTCACGATTGTTTATCCCCATTTCTCATGAATTTATTGATGTTCTTGAATCAATTTGAGTCATTAGTTGCTTAGTTTCACCCAAATGTGTAGATAGTAATTATTATATAAAATATCGTGTTTTGATTAGTTTTGTACCGGTTATAGTAACCGGAGCGTCGTGTCGGGTTTACGCTTGGTATTTTTGTGTTTTATTTCAGGATTATAGGTTAACCATGACCCCGAGTGACGCCACATGTTGAGCTAAACAAATCTTTTGATGGCTAGAAAAGTATGCCGGAAGCTATCAAATTCAAACGGATCAATTGTCTTTTGCGTTCTACCGTAGCATACATCCAACGGACATTTGACCCATCTTAGAGGCATTTTCTGGATAAGACTTCTGAATGAGAGTTGTATATGAAGAAACGATCTTTCCAACACAATTTAAATCACATCAATCGGAACGCTTGGCGATTTTACTAAGCTGTTGTGAAATCGGCGCACGCCAACTTATAATGGCGCGCGCCGAACGTCACTGTAGCTGTACAGAGAGTTTTGCTTCATAAATGGCGGGCGCTGGATCTTTAGCGGCGTACGCCGAAATGCCACAGAAGTAGTTTTCAGCCTTTAAAATCCCTTTTTTGATCGAATTTTAGGGAGCGATAAAAACCCATCTTCTTCCGCAACACCCCAAAACTTGAAGACACTCTCCAAGGGCTCTTCTAGACCGAATATAGCATTAGTTTAGCTAATTAATCTACTTGTAAACATTGAAACATCCAATCTAGATCTTTTAGAGTCAATTTTTGGGAAGAATTTCATCTCCTTGGAGTGGGTTTTCCATTGAAGAAGCTTTTGAGGTTAATGCAATTATTCTTCTTTGAGGTGTTTTCTATCTTGTTGGGTACTTCCTTTATTTACTTTTAGTGCTAATTTCATATTTATAAAACTCCTAAGTGACATTTGTGGTTTCATAGCCATGGGAGGCTAAGCTTTTGCTAGGGTAGACATAAAAACACCAAAGTGGATCGTAAGTAACTTAGCGCAATATTCTAAAGGCTTCTGATTTGCCTTGGGGATTTACAAGATTATGTATTTGTGATAGTTTTATCTCTATTAGTTGATTGGGAATGTTAATTTATGATTCATAGCTTCATGGGTTGTTGTTATCTTTTCCTATTTTCATTGTATTGCTTGTTGGTGTTGGATTGATCACCTAGCACGAGCACAAGCACACACACACTTAGTTGAGACCGAAAGGAGATGCTTGGTGTGGGAGAAGGGATAGGAGAACCGGAAGTAAAATCGACCTTAATTGGAACTCGATTTCTTATCCGGGGAGTATTGACATTGTCATTGCATTCAAGTTCATATCATGTTGAATCGGTAGGTCTAGGACACTTAGACCAAGGAGGAGGCATAGAGTAGTTTCATTCACTCGTACGAGGGGAAACTACTAGCTTAGGAGTGCACCGGTAACACACACTTGAACACTAATGGAAGATTGGTAGGTAGTTCATTCCCATGACGCTAATAGAGGTTTGCTTGATCAATGCATTATCTTGGCTAGGCTTTTTATCTTTTATCACCTTTGTAGCAGTAGAATCATAGATACATTACCTTTTTGTTAATTTGCGACTTAGATCAAGATAATAATAGCTTTTCGGTGTTCAACCTCACAATCCTCGTGGATACAACCTTGACTCACCAACTAGGCTATAGTTGACCCGCTACAATGCCGGTCAGACTGAACACCCAGTAGGGATACGTCAAGCTTTTTGGCCCCATTGCCGGGGATTGTCTAACGATTGTTACTTATACTAGCTTAAAAGTCTTGAGAATAAGTCAATCTTTTCTAATCTTTTCTATTTTATTTCTTTGGTGCTGACCTCTTTGGTAAGTCACCAAGTGCTACTAATTGTGTTCTTGTTGTTTTCTATCTTGTAGTGGATGACCCGTTCTTGACAAGGCAAGACATCGCTCACTCCATATCTTTCAGATATCAACACTTACATTCGAAGTTTGAGAGCCGAAAATAAAGGTAGTCAAGCAAGCCAAGTGCCTAATCGAGGTGAAAGTTCTTCACAATAGTCATCTAATCAAGAAGTGGAGATGGATGAGGACTTTTTAGACGCACAAGAAGAACAAGGGCTCAATCGTGCCCGAGTTCATGCCCAAAATCCCGAAAATCCAAATCCACCACCACCACCACAAGAACCATATCCACAAATTCCACCACCTCCATTCGAACCACCACCACCAATTCCTCCACCACCCTAAGAACCATATCCATATGATCCACCTCCAAATCCACCCTACCAATATAGACCACTTTGTGAGCAAGCCACTCAAAGAAAAAATCAATTTCTTAATCCTATTCGGCTACCTCACATTGATGCTAAAAACCTTTCAATCAAGTCTCTTATGTTCAGTCTAGTGGAGAGTAGAGCTCAATTCTATGGAAAGGCCCATGATGTCCCACATTCACATCTTTATAACCTTAAAGAAATATGCAATACGGGATTCCAAAATAGTGCTTGTCAAGAATTTACCCGTCTTGCATTATTTCATTTTTGATTGAAGGGTCAAGCAAAGGAATGGATTATGTCACTTCCCCACCATCACTTGCAATCATGGGATGATATACAAACCGAGTTTTTGAAGCAATACTTTCCACCGGGTAGATATTTGGAGTTGAAGGTAAGAGTTACTAATTTCAAGCAAGATTTAATTGAATCTTTGGACAATACTTGGGACCGTTTTAAGAAGCTTTTGAGGGCCTGTCCAAACCACGATTATACTTTGGACATGCAAGTCCAATTATTTTGTAGTGGCTTGCATAAAGGGTCAAGGGCACAAATTGATTTGGCATGCCATGGATCAATTATGATGAGCACGGCCTAAGATGTTTATAAGGCTATTGAAAGAGTGACAAGAAATGAGAAATTGTGGGATCCCGGTCCAAGTGAAACGGAAGTTGCCATTGGGGATGAGAAGATTTTGAATGAGGAAGAAATTTTGAGAGAAATGGCGGTGATAAATAAGAAGATGGATGAATTACAAGCGGGGAAGAGAGAGTTGAAGCGTAGAAAATATGATGATGTGACATTTGGTGTTTTTCATATCGAAGAATTATCAAACTCCGATGTATCTACACAAGAAGAAATGGATTTATTGAAACAACGTTGGGATTTGAACAACACTCACACCAATGTTTTTGAACCACATCTTTTTTACCAACAAGTTCCTACTCAACAAGCACATATTCAACAAAGTTCTCAATCAATGGAGGATGTCTCTCATTTGAAAATTTTGATGGAAAACTTGATGGGAGTTGTGTCTGCTCAAGCCACCAATATGCAAACAATGATGACTTCTATTGGTATGATGTCTCAAGAGGTTGGAACTTTGAAAACATCTATGAGTGGGCATGAAATGAGAATGAGAACGATAGAGGCATCAATAAGAGTTATTGAAGACCTTTTGACTAGGGAAGGCGAGAGACATAGTAGTAGACCACCGGGTGGATTACCAAGCAACACCGAGAGAAACCTGAGAGAAATCAATGCTGTTATCACTCGAAGTGGGAGAGTCTGTGGATGTAATGGTGTGGAAAATTCCGGAAACAATAAAGTTGAAGATGACTTGGACAAGGATTTTGAAGACCAAGAGTTGACCGGGGAAGAAGAAGAAATTTTTGATGGTTTCTTGGGAAATGATGACTATGTTGAGGTGGAGAAAGAAGAAGAAAAAGTGAAGGTGCCAAGAATTTTGAAGAACCCAAGGGCTAGTGATCTAAGAACTCTATTCAATGAACACGTGAGAGAAGATCATGTTGAAGAAAACACGGTTTCTAAGGAGCCTTTGGCGGTTCCTATCCAACAAGCTCAAAGGGAACCAATGCAAAAGTGAAGGAAAGAAAAGCAAAATGACCCAAATTGGCGCCTAACCAATGCACAAACTTTCAAGGAAGCTTCACCATCTTCACCAAACGACAAAGGTAAGGGAGGTATACATTCTAACCCTACTTTAATTGATCTTAAATCACTTCCCTATCCCCCTCGAGAGGAAATTAAATAGATGAAATTGGATAAAAAAAAAAGTATGCACGTTTTCTTGACACTTTTCGGCACTTAACCATTAATATTCCTTTCATCGAAGCACTCACACATGCCAGCGTATGGTAAGTTTCTTAAAGACATACTATCCAAAAAGAAATTGGTTGGAAGAATATGAGACGGTATGTCTAAGTGAGGAGTGTTCCGCCGTGCTTCAACACAAGCTCCCTCCTAAACTTAAAGACCCCGGGAGTTTAATGATCCCATGTGAGATTGGGGAATTTTTGTTTGAGGAGGCGCTATGTGATCTCGGTGCGAGCATAAACCTCATGTCCTATAATGATTTCATGAAACTTGGCATAGGCAAGCTCAAGCGTACGGAGATGACTCTCCAACTTGCGGATAGATCCATTAAACGTCCAAAGGGAGTCATTGAGGATGTACTAGTGAAAGTTGATAAATTTTACTTCCCCGTAGATTTTGTTGTTATGGATATTGAGGAAGGGTACACTACACCCCTTATCCTCGGTAGACCATTTTTAGCAACGGTGGGAGCTGTGATCGATGTTCATATGGGAGAGCTTAGTTTGGGAGTGAATGATGAGCGTGTTGTCTTCAACATCTACACTTCATTGAAATATCCACGCACTACACTAGAATCTTGTTCTTTTGTGGACAATTCGTTTCCCCTTGTTGTGGATCGTACTAACATGCAGGTAGTTGAAGAAGACATGAGTGATAATGTGAAAGCTCACAAACCGAAAGCTCGAAAATCGAAGGAAAAGGTCAAGAACCGTTGGAATTGGTGGCATTCGTCTACATTATGTTGGAGACCGGTATTGATGAAAAAGACGGATGCGGTGCATAAGAATGACCCACCACCCGTGCATTGAAAGATGAAGAAGTCTAGCTATAGACTATAAATTTAGCAAACTACGGGTACTATCTTTCTTATTATTCCTTAAGCATTATCTTTTGGTTGGCTTTGGTGCTTATTTGCTACATGCTTTTGTGAGTAATTGTTAGTAGTATCCATGCACGATTAATCTGTATAAATTCCACCCTTCTACCGTATAATCCCATCGAGCAAACGACGTTAAACAAAAGAGCTACCGGGAGGCAGCCCGTAAAAGTTTGGTATAATACTTTTGCTCTTTTGTGAGGCCCGGTGTGGCCAATGATCCTTTTATGTCTACATTTTGGTTGATACTTTGCTAGTATTTGGGATTGCTTGTCATTTAATTTCTTGTCTTTCATGTTCATGCCCACCCACCCACCCTTTTATAGCATCCCGGTACTTGTTTTGACTAGTTTTGATTCCTTTTGTTTCCCTAACTACTTTCTTACCACTCACTTTACATTGGGGACAATGCAAGTTCGTAAGTGGGGAGTGGGAACGTAGTTAGTCCAACAAAAGGTAATGTCATTAAATGTTTGAAAAACACTTAGTTTTATGAATTTTCGAGCAATTTAAAGTTGAACAAACCACATTTTGTGAAAAGATTTGGTTTTGCAATTGATAGAGTGAGTACCTCAATGAAATGAGTAACCTTGGTGACATGTAAGTGCATTTTAATCATGAATCTTTGTTTGTAGTGTGAATTCTTTGAGTACGTATATTCTGATCATTTGTTAAAATGCAAACTTTTATGCAACCATGTAAGCATGCTTCCATAGCAACTAGAACTTAGGTTTGATATCCTTTCGAGGCGAAATAGAAAGGTGTTTGGAGTCGAAGTTAGGGATGACGGTTCTGGCATTTCTTTGACTCAACCTTAGCCAAATGGCCTTCCCGAACATATTTCCACCTGTCCTCATCTCATCCTTTGTAGGGTGGTGAGACCCCACTCGAAACTAGCCATTCGTGATTAACCTCATTATATCCGACCCTTAGCCAAATTTTGGTCTACATTCCCTTGGCATCCCGCGAGTTTAGCAAGTTTCTATGGATTGTGTGGTGATGACTTTAAAGTGGAGAGTTGGATGAAATTGTTGGCACAAAGTTGAGATGATACCTTACCAAGTTCGGAGTCCATTGGTGTATATATGTTCCTTCTGTGTTACAAAAAAAAAAACAAAAATCAAAAAAGAAAAAAGATCCAAAAAAAATCAAAAATCCAAAAAGTTTCCAAAAAGCAATAAAGCTCAATGAGGTTGTAAATAAAAGTCAATAAATGGTGAGTCTTGAAGCGATTTTGAAGGACAAGTTCAACAAGTCCAAGTAATGTAAGTTTGGGTGATAAATCAATTGAAGTGGTACTTTATCTCTTATGTTTATTGTTGAGGAGACATCTTTGGCAATTATGCGAGATATTTGGAGTTTTCAATTCAAAATAATTGGAATTGAAGGTGTAGATTCTTTCTATCTTGCATGTGTTCTTTTTATATACCATTTTATCCCTTCGATTAGCCAATACCCGAGCCTAACGTTACAAGCTTGCAAGTCCTACCGATCTAACTCAAAGACTCCGAATGCCTCGATTAGTGGAGATTGGTATCATTCTTAAGCATATGGTTTTCACCAAATAAGTCTTGCATGCATGATTTCATAATTGGTTGCTTGGTAACAAATTTTAGGAATATTCAAACACACACTCCACTACCTTCGGAGATTGCGGTTAACATGTGTTAATATGTACGATTGGTTGCATCATCTAGTTGAGCTCTTACTTCTTGATGTTGTATGACCCTATCTCTTTACTTGAGTTGTTTTGTCGCTTTATTTGCTCGAGGACGAGCAAAAGCTAAGTGGGGAGTTGTGATTTGAGTCAACTAGTTGATGCATTTCACGATGTTTTATCCCCGTTTCTCATGCATTTATTGATGTTCTTGTATCAATTTGAGTCATTAGTTGCTTAGTTTCACCCAAATGTGTAGATAGTAATTATTATATAAAATATCATGTTTTCATTAGTTTTGTCCGGTTATAGTAACCGGTGCGTCGTGTCGGGTTTACGCTTAGTATTTTTGTATTGTATTGCAGGATTATAGGTTAACCAAGACCCCGAGTGACGCCATGTGTTGAGCTAAACATGTCTTTTGATGGCTAGAAGAGTATGCCGGAAGCTATCAAATTCAAACGGATCAATTGTCTTTTGCGTTCTACCGTAGCATACATCCAACGGACATTTGACCCACCTTAAAGGTATTTTCTGGAGAAGACTTCTGCATGAGAGTTGTAGATGAAGAAATGAGATTTTCAACTCATTTTGAATCACATCAATCGGAGATCTACAACTCAAGTTATGGAGATTTTACTGAGCTGCTGTGAAATCGGCGCACGCCAACTTATAGTGGCGCGCGCCGAACGTCACTATAGCTGTACAGATAGTTTTGCTTCATAAATGGCACGTGCCGGGTATTTAGCGGCGTACGTCGAAATGCCGCAGAAGCAGTTTTCAGCCTTTAAAACCCCTTTTTAGATCGAATTTTAGGGAGGGACAAAAACCCATCTTCCCCAACACCCCAAAACTTGAAGACACTCTCCAAGGGCTCTTCTAGCCCGAATTTAGCATTAGTTTAGCTAATTAATCTACTTGTAAACATTGAAACATCCAATCTAGATCTTTTAGAGTCAATTTTGTGGAAGAATCTCATCTCCTTGGAGTGGGTTTTTCCATTGAAGAAGCTTTTGAGGTTAATGCAATTATTCTTTTTTGAGGTGTTTGCTATCTTGTTGGGTACTTCCTTTATTTACTTTTAGTGCTAATTTCATAGTTATGAAACCCCTAAGTGACATTTATGGTTTCATAGCCATGGGAGGCTAAGCTTTTGCTAGCCAATATTATGTATTTGTGATAGTTTTATCTCTATTAGTTGATTGGGAATGTTAATTTATGATTCATAGCTTCAGGAGTTGTTGTTATCTTTTCCTATTTTCATTGTATTGATTGTTGATGTTGGATTGATCACCTAGCACGAGCACACACACACTTATTTGAGACCGAAAGGAGATGCTTGGTGTGGGAGAAGGGATAGGAGAACCGGAAGGTAAAATCGACCTTAATTGGAACTCGATTTCTTA
This sequence comes from Gentiana straminea, assembly GCA_036785695.1. NCBI lineage: Eukaryota > Viridiplantae > Streptophyta > Magnoliopsida > Gentianales > Gentianaceae > Gentiana > Gentiana straminea. The sequence goes on along the minus strand of JAVUPR010000464.1, from coordinate 403,036 downwards.
TCCGGGGAGTATTGACATTGTCATTGCATTCAAGTTCATGTCATGTTGAATCATTAGGTCTAGGACACTTAGACCAAGGAAGAGGCATAGAGTAGTTTCATTCACTCGTACGAGGGGAAACTACTAGCTTAGGAGTGCACCGGTAACACACACTTGAACACTAATGGAAGATTGGTAGGTAGTTCATTCCCATGACGCTAATAGAGGTTTGCTTGATCAATGCATTATCTTGGCTAGGCTTTTAATCTTTTATCACCTTTGTAGCAGTAGAATCATAGATACATTCCCTTATTGTTAATTTGCGACTTAGATCAAGATAATAATAGCTTTTAGGTGTTCAACCTCACAATCCTCGTGGATACGACCTTGACTCACCAACTAGACTACAGTTGACCCGGTACACTGCCGGTTAGACTGAACACCCAGTAGGGATACGTCAGCGGCATAAAGATAATTACAAGGTTTACACCCCGTATCCTTCAGCCGTCACTTTGGCCTTATGGTAATCATATTACTATCCATGTCAGCCTTTCAGGGGCGTTCCCTCTTGGTTAGGCATACTAGGTTCATAACCCGGTTGTCACTGATGGAATCTAATTCAGATATTATGGCTCCTGGCCATATCTCTCAATCTAGCCTTTCAAACATTCCTTCATAAGTCATGAGATATTCATTCTTCAAGATGAACATACCAGCAGCCCTTTAAGGCTTGAGGTTATCCACATACTTATAGAACTTTTTGCTGGATATACAGAAACCCGAATCCGGATCCGATCCATGATTGGATCGTCAGATCTGATTCACAGCACCGATCGAGACACTCGATCAAGCACAGCGGAAGCTACGAATGAATTCGCATACGATAATACCACGACTTGATTCACATAAATAATTAATTTAACTATGAGAAGGTTGAACATTTACCTTAACGGAGAGGAATAATAAATTGACAGAAAGAGAAGCCACAATCTTCCGGATTGTATCTTCTAGCGACGACTGGTGGACGCCGATCCTTGCCATAGAACCTCATCGAATATGCACAAGAAAAACCCTAGGTTTTCCTTCTCTTAATGACTAGAACGAGAAGCTAATTTTTCTCTTCTTTATTTAATAAGTGGCGCCAATTTCAATGTGTTATTGTGTTATGAGGAACTCTCTTTATATAGGAAAATAACTAGTAAAGGGAGAGTTATCCTTTTCACACCACAATTACCTATTCCCAAAAGGAAAAGATATTTTTGCCACAAAATAAGAGATAATTCCCAAAAAATCAATCTCTTAATTTTTCCATTAATTATCCAACAAATAGATAATTAATTAATTACACATATGAGATAATCTAGGAAAATTTCTTCTCCTAATTTATCTACAAAGTGTGGCGCCATTTTTAATCATTATTTAATAGAAAATGTCTTTTCTATTTTTCATAGTATTTACCAAATAAATAATATTGCATATTCATTAAATATACCAACTATTTAATTTATTCTCGAGGTTCCATAAAACGAGAAAACACTCGCGTGTTAGGAGCCAACCCGGGGACCATGGACCTATAACCAGTAGCTCCAATAAATTGAATAAAATATTCATCGAACAATATATTTCTACTCAACTCATTATTTCCGGAATTACACCACTATAAATCCGAAACTGAACTCTATCGATTATAGATACTATAACTTATTCTCAAAATGTCGAGTCGAGTCGATAAGTGTCCATTGATATAATCATTACATATAAACTCACCCTCCATAGACTATCCGTACTGAAGTAGGATTATTTCCATAAACGTTCTTCAATACATCTTATCCTTATTTAGCATTAAACCACAAGTGATCAATTAGTTCATAACCAATACGAACTCCGCGGATCGATCTGTTTCTAGGATCAACAAATAAGGGGATTGTCTTTCTGCTTCCTGCAGGAAGGAATGAATTCCATATTTGTGAAACACACAGTTCTCACTCATTCCAGAATAGTGCCAACGTGAAAGTGATTCGGACCGCGCCTCTTAGCGATCCTTAACAAACACATCAAACCCTATCTTGAAACAAGTAGGAGTCTGTAATCACTTCAGGATTAAGGTTAATCCATATATGATCATCTTGTGATTTAATAAGTTTCTCAATCACGGAATTATATGAGAAACTCAGATTAAATCGGTCAGTCCTATATGACTCTAATCATATATAATTGCCCTACTTAGACAACCAATGTCGACGGTCCGGATAAGACGGTCACACCATAAAGTGTTCTGGGTGCATTAATGATGGTTTAATCAATAGACCCCATACTTTGATTAAGTTCATCACGGACTAAGAGTTCAAGTGTATCACCATAAACTTAATCCTCATTTGTGTCACACATGATGACGGTCAAATTATACCCGTAAAAGACATCAACATTGAGCTTAAATCGAGATTAATAATGTATATTTCATATTAAATCACTCGTTTATATTTATTATTTAATGTTAAGTGATTATTAATATGATATTTGGTATTCAGCTGTTTTTATTATAAAACGCCGATTTATTGTGCGATAAATGTTTATTTTGTAGATCACGACAAATCGGAAGGATTAATATTGTTCAATCAATGATCTCAAGATAATGAAGGAAGGAAATCGGAGCATTAAATGAGAGATTAATCGGATCAACATGCAAGCGTGCAGTGGGGAGCAAGACGGATGAAAAAACGTGTAGAATGGGCAACTTTTAGGTTCGGTCGACCGAGCCATCACACTCGGTCGACCGAGGCTCAGGTTTGGGGCAGTTTTAGGGTTTTATCGAGTCTATCTTCTAGAACCTCCCTAAGTCGGCAAAACCTCCTATATAAGCAGCAGCTTCGAGAAATTGTAAAGAAGCCATTCATTCAATAATTCATTCATTCTTAGAATACTCTTCATATCTTGTAGCAATGTAGAATAATTATTTAAGGGCTGCAAATTATGTAAGCCTTTATTTTATGTTTCTTTTCTTTTAAGTAATTAGTCCCCCCCAATTATGCTTTATTGTTTGAGTTAGTTAATTCATAGCTAGATGATGTAGATCTAGGCTATGACATTAGGGATATGGCGACACCTTGTCTATGGGGATCCCATAACCTACGTCATACACTTAGTATTTATTCATGAATCTGCATTGTTTAATTAATGCGTATCTATGTTAGTTTATATGAATGCTTTACGAATTACTGTTTAATCGTTTCGTATGATGAAACGCCGAGAGATACGTTCGGGGATGTAATCTGGGGACGAAATTGATTCGGGTGACCGAATGAGTTCACTCGGTCGACCGAGCCCACCTATTCGGTCGACCGAGCCCTGTTTTATCCGTCAAATAGCCACGTCTTTATGGTTAGGTTAACTTAATAGAATTTATCAGCTCAGTTGGTATGGCTACGGCTACGTTGCTCGCTTAGTTTAATTAAAACGTGTAAAAAGGAAATACCAATATAAAACTCTTAGGTAGGCTTATGAATTGCTCTTCACGGACGTTCAGCGTTATCTAGGTAGGTTTATATTTGGGGATTGCTAGCACCTGATTATACGTACGTCGTAGATTAGCATGAGACTATAACTTGGTAATTGCTAGTTGGACGAGAGCTTGAGTAATCGTTTAGGAAGTACGCCTAACCATAGGAATGTTGCCTAGACGAGGTGTACGATTAATATCGGCATCCTTAGTGTCGTAAGCGTGCAAGTTATATGAGATGGATACCCAAAAGGTGAAGTCACGTAATGTAGCACAGTGATCTAGCAACCTAACCGGTGCTAAGTCAAGTTAAAGAGGATGACTCCCGTAGCCAATCTAAGATAGATACAAACGGATTGACGCTTAATAAGTTCGGTTTATTATATAAATTATCTAGGTCCAAACGATAAAGACTATAATTGGGGAGGTTAATTACGTTGTGTCGAGTCGTGTCTTTACCTTTCTTGTCTTATGTTGGTCGTAGACCGCCTCTATGTCCTTGACATGTATAATTAATTGTTTATATATGAGATGATCCACAATTGGTTCCCTGTGGGATCGACCTTGATTCACTATAGCTATACTACGATGGGCCTAGTCCTCTTGCTAGTATTGGTTTATGGTGGTCAAGTATTTTATAACCTGATTGACCCCGATCAAGTTTTTGGCGCCGTTGCCGGGGAACCAACGGTCAATTTTATATATAAATAATTTTTTATTCATGTCGAGTTTTCTGTTTTAGAGTCTGTTTTTACGTTTTGAGTCCCTCTGGTTATCTGCTATGTCTGAAAATTCCAGCTTAAAAAAAAAAAAAAAAAAAAAAAAATTTTATTCGGTCGACCGAGAGACCTCATTCGGTCGACCGAGAGACCTCATTCGGTCGACCGAGAACTTATAATATTTTTGTTTTGTTCTTGTCCTGTTCTGTTTACACGGTTTCTGATTTGTGTTTTTCGAGTCTGGAATTTCGCGTGTCTGTTTATCCCCGTATGTTTAATCCGTAGGTCGATAGCGACATGGGAAACCATGTTAAAATCAGTCTACGGTCTGTTTTGTTTTTTTTCTTCTGTTTGCAGAAACCAGGGAAGCAATAATCCAAGTCAATAATTTTTCACGGGCGCTGAGAAAATAACCCAGCAAACATGTGGAGCTTCGAATCTAAGATGGGAAAAGCGATGGAAGCAATACCTTTAAAGCACCAAGATGGCTCCGAAAAAAATATATTTTAAGGCTTAAATTCTTCGTGGTACAATGTTGAAGGCAAGGTACTACCCTTTTTTTTTGCTTATGTTTTACTACCTTTTGGTTTTTTTGAGCATAAGTTATCCTATACATGAACCTTAGTATGAATCTTAGCCCAGAGTTGGTTTGTAAGATTAATTTTATTAGTGTGGAAGGTTCTGCCCCAAATCGTCTCATCTGAGAGGTGTAAGGAAACATGTAGTCGTTGAAAGGAAGCGAGTGAATAAAGAGTTCCTCGTAGTTCGTTAAAATCTCTTTGTCCTATGCATGAGATTGCTTCTACTGGCCAGGGGAGCAACAAATTGTGTAGTTTAAGCATTCAAAATCTAAAGAAGACGCTGAGTTTTGAGAGAACACCATCTTCTGCTTTCGTTAAGTTTTATGGTGATGGCTTCTCGGTGAACCCACCTTAAACGAAAACGAGATTACGCTTTGGGTGACAATTTAGAAATCGGAGACTATTAGTACATTGGTTCGGAAATGGTCTAACCATGGTCAGGCGAGTTTAACCGAGCCTCGGCTCAATCGACTCCCCTCCACGTGTGATGTACGTTACGAGCGGTTCCACAAGACTTAGCATAGCCGATAAGCCTTCGGGCTAAACGGGGCTTAATCTTGACGGATTGGCCTGTCTTGTCACATATGTTCCAACGAATAAGACGGCGTAGGCTTGCCTACATAACCGACCTTATTCGGAGTACTTTGATTCATTGTTTCTTATTGTCAAGGCCAAAACCGTAACTTTAACCAAATTCACTAATTCCTAAAACGAGAGCCGAGGTAAGAGCTTTGGATAAATGGTATGGATAAATGTCGTTTCCTAGGTCTCACAACCAAGGGAAGGGTATTAATCCGCAAAAGCAACAAGCCCACCTCTTATAGTGCGCGAAGGGTCAATATCTCGGGATCCAAGAATAATGACTGACAAGGATACTTTTGGAAAGTCGAGCTGATGACTCTAAACTCAGAACTACTTCTTTAAAACCCTTAGGATTTCTTTTTAGGATTTTAGGTTTTGTTTTCTTTGAGTCAAATAAAAGTAACGTGACATATGTTGAGGTTTTTTATTTTGCCGTGTTCCGATGGCCATTGGGCTAAGGATGTGCAAAACTTTTTTACTCAATATAGGCCACGTGAATTAGAGTTTCTTAGGAGAGTCGAGAAATTGCTAAAGAAAAGGAAATTTAGCAATCAATCTTTAAGATGGAAGCATTAAGAGAGCTTGAGAATTACGAAAATGTAACGAGAGAATGATTGGTGCGAACAAGAACAATTTTGGTCAACTTCCAAAACCTTTTAGAATGGTGATCCAAGTGAAAATTCAAAGTGGTGCGCAATACATTACGCAATTATCCTTATCTTTCCCTTTACACTTTTTCACCTTCAAACTTTTCGATCCTCTCACCAATCTGCACCGAAAGTTCACATTTCTAACCATTCTTTCATCGTCTCTCTTTCTTTCCATCCGTTTCGCTCTCCCACCCAATCTCATTGCCTTAACCATTTTCAACCCACCCAAAAACACAATTTCTTATCCACCCTTTATCTTTTCTTTCCATCCTTATGTGTATCTTTTTCTAAACCCATCATACTCTCAACCTCCATTTTGTTTACACAATACCTATGTGTTGCGGAATTTGAAATATTGCTAAGCTTTAATGATTATTTTTTATCATTTTGATTTTCATGACCCTAGTTCGGGGAAGTGTAGCTCTGACCCTAGCTAGACTTCAAAGAGTTTTTGGTTCGATCAAAGTACAACTTATCTTTCTACCGGAAGTTTTAAATTTTCACACTTTTCCGACTATTCCGGCATTTCTGGATGATAAGTTTTGTTCTGAACTATCACATCGATCCGACCTTGTTGATGACGGTGATGACTTTTACGTGATGCATTGGGTTATTAGTAATTTCAAGGAGTAGCTACATCTCCCTAAGTTATTGATATCCAATGCAAGCGAGAAGTTTCTGCGCTAGGTATTTGATTTTATCTTTAGCCAATAGGTCGCATTCAATCTGTTATACCTTACCAAGTTTCTCTTTTATACTGGACTGAATACATAGTGGGCCAGTCACCCTCGTGTTTTCCCACGTCGGGTAATGCTTTTGATCTTTGTCTTCTCCACCCGGTTTTAAGAATATTTAGGCGGTGGGGGTTGTAGATGAAGACCACCATCTTTAGTTGCTTGTTTATTTTTCTTTCTATTTAGTATTTTTCTTTTCCCTTGTCATTGGTTGTATAAATTAAAGTGGCTTCAACTGTTTTTAGGTATTTATACCTCGTTACTGCCACATTATTTTATAACTTCCATAGACATGATATTTTACGGTTTCGTGGAGTTTGTTTGCTTATGCATGATGTGTCTGTTTCTCCACAACGTGCTGACATTTACTCCGATATTGTTCCTTTACTTGAGAGCCGTTTCCAGAGCTAAGTCTTTTTCTTAAATTCTCATTTTTATTTGTCATTGGCGACAATGCCATGTTTAAGTGGGGGGGTAGGAGACTTAGCTATGTTGTTATGATTAAAATTTGAATGAAACGGTAGAAAAATTGAAAAATTGAATAAATACCATATTACGTATCTCGTACCCTTAGAATTGTGAGTTCCTAGCTAAGAATTGATAGGAAAGGAACCGAGTTGCATGAGTACGTGATCATTTTATACTTATGCTAAGTTAATTTAAGGATATTCATGCCGGGTTTTGCAAGTAGTTGTTTATTATTCAATTACTCAATCTGTGAATCGAGTATACCGCGCAAATCATAATAACTGAAGAAATTATGTGTACATTGCATAGATGATTGGTTATGTAAACTTAGTGTCAATATCTATCTGCTAATGTATTCTGATATTCTTGCCAACAAAAGCGGAGTAATAAGCTTGAGACGTACATGTGTTTTAGCAAAATGTTAGACACTGGGCTTGTAGTAACATTACCAAAGTAGCCCCGCGCTTGTGGTAATATTCGATGCTATATTTGATCTAAGATAGGGGGATACTTTAAAAAGTTTTCTTCCTTGAGATTTATAGTATTTGAAAAATATGAAGATATGAAAAGAATATTCAACTCTTTAAGAGGCTTTGAGTAGTACTCGGTCTCCAAGTCCAAAAACCACTATAGATACGCTCTTGCTTATTGCTCTAGTGCTTCAAAAATTTAAAGGCTTGAGAAGTATGAATGCTGAGGTTGGTAGGTTGAGATTACGAAGTCTGCATAAACTCTAATCTTGCCACGAATATATAAAACGAAATGCACATGCACACATCACTTCGATTCATAGTGAGTAGTGAATAATGAATATCTTATGAGCATGACTAGTATGAGTTGACTTGAGTTTCTTGCGTAAGTATGACCTGACCATGGGAAATGTTGTCTTGGGAAATGACTTATTGATGCTTTGTTCGGGACGATCAAAGTCTAAGTGGGGGGTAGTTGATGACGGTCAAATTATACCCGTAAAAGACATCAACATTGACCTTAAATCGAGATTAATAATGTATATTTCATATTAAATCACTCGTTTATATTTATTATTTAATGTTAAGTGATTATTAATATGATATTTGGTATTTAGCCGTTTTTATTATTATAAAACGCCGATTTATTGTGCGATAAATGTTTATTTTGTAGATCACGACAAATCGGAAGGATTAATATTGTTCAATCAATGATCTCAAGATAATGAAGGAAGGAAATCGGAGCATTAAATGAGAGATTAATCGGATCAACATGCAAGCGTGCATTGGGGAGCAAGACGGATGAAAAAACGTGTAGAATGGGCAACTTTTTAGGTTCGGTCGACCGAGCCATCACACTCGGTCGACCGAGGCTCAGGTTTGGGTCAGTTTTAGGGTTTTATCGAGTCTATCTTCTAGAACCTCCCTAAGTCGGCAAAACCTCCTATATAAGCGACGACTTCGAGAAATTGTAAAGAAGCCATTCATTCAATAATTCATTCATTCTTAGAATACTCTTCATATCTTGTAGCAATGTAGAATAATTATTTAAGGTTTCCGAGTTTAAGGGCTGCAAATTATGTAAGCCTTTATTTTATGTTTCTTTTCTTTTAAGTAATTAATCCCCCCAATTATGCTTTATTGTTTGAGTTAGTTAATTCATAGCTAGATGATGTAGATCTAGGCTATGACATTAGGGATATGGCGACACCTTGTCTATGGGATCCCGTAACCTACGTCATACACTTAGTATTTATTCATGAATCTGCATTGTTTAATTAATGCGTATCTATGTTAGTTTATATGAATGCTTTACGAATTCTTGTTTAATCGTTGTGTATGATGAAACGGCGAGAGATACGTTCGGGGATGTAATGCACGGGGACGAAATTGATTCGGGTGACCGAATGAGTTCACTCGGTCGACCGAGCCCACCTATTCGGTCGACCGAGCCTGTTTTATCCGTTAAATAGCCACGTCTTTATGGTTAGGTTAACTTAATAGAATTTATTATCTCAGTAGGTATGGCTACGGCTACGTTACTCGCTTAGTTTAATTAAAACGTGTAAAAAGGAAATACCAATATAAAACTCTTAGGTAGGCTTATGAATTGCTCTTCACGGACGTTCAGCGTTATCTAGGTAGGTTTATATTTGGGGATTGCTAGCACCTGATTATACGTACGTCGTAGATTAGCATGAGACTATAACTTGGTAATTGCTAGTTGGACGAGAGCTTGAGTAATCGTTTAGGAAGTACGCCTAACCATAGGAATGTTGCCTGGACGAGGTGTACGATTAATATCGGCATCCTTAGTGTCGTAAGCGTGCAAGTTATATGAGATGGATACCCAAAAGGTGAAGTCACGTAATGTAGCACTGTGATCTAGCAACCTAACCGGTGCTAAGTCAAGTTAAAGAGGATGACTCCCGTAACCAATCTGAGATAGATACAAACGGATTGACAGTTAATAAGTTCAGTTTATTATATAAATTATCTAGGTCCAAACGATAAAGACTATAATTGGGGAGGTTAATTACGTTGTGTCGAGTCGTGTCTTTACCTTTCTTGTCTTATGTTGGTCGTAGACCGCCTCTATGTCCTTGACATGTATAATTAATTGTTTATATATGAGATGATCCACAATTGGTTCCCTGTGGGATCGACCTTGATTCACTATAGCTATACTACGATGGGCCTAGTCCTCTTGCTAGTATTGGTTTATGGTGGTCAAGTATTTTATAACTTTGATTGACCCCGATCAAGTTTTTGGCGCCGTTGCCGGGGAACCAACGGTCAATTTTATATATAAATAATTTTTTATTCATGTCAAGTTTTACGTTTTAGAGTCGTTTTACGTTTTGAGTCCTACGGTTATACGCTTTCGTACGAAAATTCCGGCTTTAAAAAATAAAAAAAAAATAAAAAAAAAAAAAATTTTATTCGGTCGACCGAGAGACCTCATTCGGTCGACCGAGAACTTATAATATTTTTGTTTTGTTCTTGTCTTGTTACGTTTTTACACGGTTTCGATTTGTGTTTTTCGAGTACGGAATTTCGCGTGTCTGTTTATCCCCGTATGTTTAATCCGTAGGTCGATAGCGACATGGGAAACCATGTTAAAATCGATCTACGGTCTGTTTTGTTTTTTTTACTTTTTGCGAAAACCGGGGAAGCAATAATCCAAGTCAATAATTTTTCACGGGCGGCGAGAAAATAACCCGGCAAACATGTGGAGCTACGAATCTAAGATGAGAAAAGCGATGGAAGCAATACCTTTAAAGCACCAAGATGGCTCCGAAAAAAAATATATTTTAAGGCTTAAATTCTTCGTGGTACAATGTTGAAGGCAAGGTACTACCCCTTTTTTTTTGCTTATGTTTTACTACCTTTTGGTTTTTTGAGCATAAGTTATCCTATACATGAACCTTAGTATGAATCTTAGCCCGGAGTTGGTTTGTAAGATTAATTTTATTAGTGTGGAAGGTTCTGCCCCAAATCTGTCTCATCTAGAGGGTGTAAGGAAACATGTAGTCGTTGAAAGGAAGCGGTGAATAAAGAGTTCCTCGTAGTTACGTTAAAATCTCTTTGTCCTATGCATGAGATTGCTTCTACGCAGCCATGGGAGCAACAAATTGTGTAGTTTAAGCATTCAAAATCTAAAGAAGACGTTGAGTTTTGAGAGAACACCATCTTACTCGCTTTCGTTGAGTTTTATGGTGATGGCTTCTCGGTGAACCCATCTTAAACGAAAACGAGATTACGCTTTGGGTGACAATTTAGAAATCGAGACTATTAGTACATTGGTTCGGAAATGGTTTAACCATGGTAGGGCGAGTTTAACCGAGCCTCGGCTCAATCGACTCCCCTCCACGTGTGATGTACGTTACAGCAGTTCCACAAGACTTAGCATAGCCGATAAGCCTTCGGGCTAAACGGGGCTTAATCTTGACGGATTGGCCTGAACTGTCACATATGTTCCAACGAATAAGACGGCGTAGGCTTGCCTACATAACCGACCTTATTCGGAGTACTTTGATTCATTGTTTCTTATTGTCAAGGCCAAAACCGTAACTTTAACCAAATTCACTAATTCCTAAAACGAGAGCCGAGGTAAGAGCTTTGGATAAATGGTATGGATAAATGTCGTTTCTAGGTCTCACAACCAAGGGAAGGGTATTAATCCGCAAAAGCAACAAGCCCACCTCTTATAGTGCGCGAAGGGTCAATATCTCGGGATCCAAGAATAATAGCGACAAGGATACTTTTGGAAAGTCGAGGGACTCTAAACTCAGAACTACTTCTTTAAAACCCTTAGGATTTCTTTTTAGGATTTTAGGTTTTGTTTTCTTTGAGTCAAATAAAAGTAACGTGACATATGTTGAGGTTTTTTATTTTGCCGTGTTCCGATGGCCATTGGGCTAAGGATGTGCAAAACTTTTTTACTCAATATAGGCCACGTGAATTAGAGTTTCTTAGGAGAGTCGAGAAATTGCTAAAGAAAAGGAAATTTAGCAATCAATCTTTAAGATGGAAGCATTAAGAGAGCTTGAGAATTACTGAAAATGTAACAGAGAATGATTGGTGCGAACAAGAACAATTTTGGTCAACTTCCAAAACCTTTTAGAATGGTGATCCAAGTGAAAATTCAAAGTGGTGCGCAATACATTCTGCAATTATCCTTATCTTTCCCTTTACACTTTTTCACCTTCAAACTTTTCGATCCTCTCACCAATCTGCACCGAAAGTTCACATTTCTAACCATTCTTTCATCGTCTCTCTTTCTTTCCATCCGTTTCGCTCTCCCACCCAATCTCATTGCCTTAACCATTTTCAACCCACCCAAAAACACAATTTCTTATCCACCCTTTATCTTTTCTTTCCATCCTTATGTGTATCTTTTTCTAAACCCATCATACTCTCAACCTCCATTTTGTTTACACAATACCTATGTGTTGCGGAATTTGAAATATTGCTAAGCTTTAATGATTATTTTTATCATTTTGATTTTCATGATCCTAGTTCGGGGTAAGTGTAGCTCGACCCTAGCTAGACTTCAAAGAGTTTTTGGTTCGATCAAAGTACAACTTATCTTTCTACCGGAAGTTTTAAATTTTCACACTTTTCCGACTATTCCGGCATTTACGGATGATAAGTTTTGTTACGAACTATCACATCGATCCGACCTTGTTGATGACGGTGATGACTTTTACGTGATGCATTGGGTTATTAGTAATTTCAAGGAGTAGCTACATCTCCCTAAGTTATTGATATCCAATGCAAGCGAGAAGTTTCTGCGCTAGGTATTTGATTTTATCTTTAGCCAATAGGTCGCATTCAATCTGTTATACCTTACCAAGTTTCTCTTTTATACTGGACTGAATACATAGTGGGCCAGTCACCCTCGTGTTTTCCCACGTCGGGTAATGCTTTTGATCTTTGTCTTCTCCACCCGGTTTTAAGAATATTTAGGCGGTGGAGGTTGTAGATGAAGACCACCATCTTTAGTTGCTTGTTTATTTTTCTTTCTTTTAGTATTTTATTTTTCCCTTGTCATTGGTTGTATAAATTAAAGTGGCTTCAATTGTTTTTAGGTATTTATACCTCGTTCTTTATACACATTATTTTATAACTTCCATAGACATGATATTTTACGGTTTCGTGGAGTTTGTTTGCTTATGCATGATGTTCACGTTTCTCCACAACGTCTTTGACATTTACTCCGATATTGTTCCTTTACTTGAGAGCCGTTTCCCGAGCTAAGTCTTTTTCTTAAATTCTCATTTTTTTTGTCATTGAGCGACAATGCCATGTTTAAGTGGGGGGTAGGAGACTTAGCTATGTTATGTTATGATTAAAATTTGAATGAAACGGTAGAAAAATTGAAAAATTGAATAAATACCATATTACGTATCTCGTACCCTTAGAATTGTGAGTTCCTAGCTAAGAATTGATAGGAAAGGAACCGAGTTGCATGAGTACGTGATCATTTTATACTTATGCTAAGTTAATTTAAGGATATTCATGCCGGGTTTTGCAAGTAGTTGTTTATTATTCAATTACTCAATCGTGAATCGAGTATACCGCGCAAATCATAATAAGCGAAGAAATTATGTGTACATTGCATAGATGATTGGTTATGTAAACTTAGTGTCAATATCTATCTGCTAATGTATTCTTATATTCTTAGCCAACAAAAGCGGAGTAATAAGCTTGAGACGTACTGTGTTTTAGCAAAATGTTAAACACGGGGCTTGTAGTAACATTACCAAAGTAGCCCCGCGCTTGTGGTAATATTCGATGCTATATTTGATCTAAGATAGGGGGATACTTTAAAAAGTTTTCTTCCTTGAGATTTGTAGTATTTGAAAAATATGAAGATATGAAAAGAATATTCAACTCTTTAAGAGGCTTTGAGTAGTACTCGGTCTCCAAGTCCAAAAACCACTATAGATACGCTCTTGCTTATTGCTCTAGTGCTTCAAAAATTTAAAGGCTTGAGAAGTATGAATGCTTTGAGGTTGGTAGGTTGAGATTACGAAGTTAGCATAAACTCTAATCTTGCCACGAATATATAGAACTAAATGCACATGCACACATCACTTCGATTCATAGTGAGTAGTGAATAATGAATATCTTATGAGCATGACTAGTATGAGTTGACTTGAGTTTCTTGCGTAAGTATGACCTGGACCATGGGAAATGTTGTCTTGGGAAATGACTTATTGATGCTTTGTTCGGGACGATCAAAGTCTAAGTGGGGGGTAGTTGATGACGGTCAAATTATACCCGTAAAAGACATCAACATTGACCTTAAATCGAGATTAATAATGTATATTTCATATTAAATCACTCGTTTATATTTATTATTTAATGTTAAGTGATTATTAATATGATATTTGGTATTTAGCTGTTTTTATTATAAAACGCCGATTTATTGTGCGATAAATGTTTATTTTGTAGATCACGACAAATCGGAAGGATTAATATTGTTCAATCAATGATCTCAAGATAATGAAGGAAGGAAATCGGAGCATTAAATGAGAGATTAATCGGATCAACATGCAAGCGTGCATTGGGGAGCAAGACGGATGAAAAAACGTGTAGAATGGGCAACTTTTAGGTTCGGTCGACCGAGCCATCACACTCGGTCGACCGAGGCTCAGGTTTGGGTCAGTTTTAGGGTTTTATCGAGTCTATCTTCTAGAACCTCCCTAAGTCGGCAAAACCTACTATATAAGCAGCAGCTTCGAGAAATTGTAAAGAAGTCATTCATTCAATAATTCATTCATTCTTAGAATACTCTTCATATCTTGTAGCAATGTAGAATAATTTGAAGGTTTCCAGAGTTTAAGGGCTGCAAATTATGTAAGCCTTTATTTTATGTTTCTTTTCTTTTAAGTAATTAATCCCCCCAATTATGCTTTATTGTTTGAGTTAGTTAATTCATAGCTAGATGATGTAGATCTAGGCTATGACGTTAGGGATATGGCGACACCTTGTCTATGGGATCCCATAACCTACGTCATACACTTAGTATTTATTCATGAATCGCATTGTTTAATTAATGCGTATCTATGTTAGTTTATATGAATGCTTTACGAATTCTTGTTTAATCCGTTGTATGATGAAACGCTTAGAGATACGTTCGGGGATGTAATTCGGGGACGAAATTGATTCGGGTGACCGAATGAGTTCACTCGGTCGACCGAGCCCACCTATTCGGTCGACCGAGCCTGTTTTATCCGTTAAATAGCCACGTCTTTATGGTTAGGTTAACTTAATAGAATTTATTATCTCAGTAGGTATGGCTATGGCTACGTTACTCGCTTAGTTTAATTAAAACGTGTAAAAAGGAAATACCAATATAAAACTCTTAGGTAGGCTTATGAATTGCTCTTCACGGACGTTCAGCGTTATCTAGGTAGGTTTATATTTGGGGATTGCTAGCACCTGATTATACGTACGTCGTAGATTAGCATGAGACTATAACTTGGTAATTGCTAGTTGGACGAGAGCTTGAGTAATCGTTTAGGAAGTACGCCTAACCATAGGAATGTTGCCTAGACGAGGTGTACGATTAATATCGGCATCCTTAGTGTCGTAAGCGTGCAAGTTATATGAGATGGATACCAAAAGGTGAAGTCACGTAATGTAGCACGGTGATCTAGCAACCTAACCGGTGCTAAGTCAAGTTAAAGAGGATGACTCCCGTAGCCAATCTAAGATAGATACAAACGGATTGACGAGTTAATAAGTTCGGTTTATTATATAAATTATCTAGGTCCAAACAATAAAGACTATAATTGGGGAGGTTAATTACGTTGTGTCGAGTCGTGTCTTTACCTTTCTTGTCTTATGTTGGTCGTAGACCGCCTCATGTCCTTGACATGTATAATTAATTGTTTATATATGAGATGATCCACAATTGGTTCCCTGTGGGATCGACCTTGATTCACTATAGCTATACTACGATGGGCCTAGTCCTCTTGCTAGTATTGGTTTATGGTGGTCAAGTATTTTATAACCTGATTGACCCCGATCAACACACTAAGTTATATGGCTATATTTGATGCGACTTAGGGTTTTCAGTAGTGTATTTGTTTGAACGGAACAGGATAGTGGTCATCTTTGGGAGGTTGTAAGGGTATCCTATTGATAAACACATGCTTCCCTGAGTAATCACCGAAGACTATTTCAGCATGGATTACGTTCTTTCGCAGTGCCCTGCAAACCAAACGCGTGCCGTTGCACAACCCTTCTGAAGGATCAAGATTTCTAAGGAGTATAATTGGTGCATTAACCTTTAGTGTAAGCTGATGAGGAGGCAAGCCAGTTGGAGTTATGCTATTAATTATATCTATGTATTGCCCTTGGTCATTCGGATTAAGTGTTTCATCGAAACTAAAATAATCAGTTGCATTTCCAGGGAATTTAGCTATAATTATATGGTTTATGTCATCCACAAATGAATTCTTAGTTGTTAAAATTGCTTGGTTCATAGTTTCAGAAGTTTCAGCCAATGGATTGCTAATGTTTGGGTAGACCTTGGCAACCAAGTCATTAACAGCCTCATCGTCAGTCAATAACGATAGAATGATTGATTGTGGAAGTCTTACATCAGCTATGGTTTCAGTTTGCAGTTTCCCGTTTCCGAGGTCCAATAAGAAATCAGTGTAGGCGGGGTCATGTAAAGTTCTCATATTTTGGGTTAAATTTATTTTCTCAAGTTCTGGACATATGTCTGAGCTAATAAGTGTTGAAGCAACAATGTCATTTATAGTGCCTAGTTTAACAACTGGCAAGGTTTGCCTGAAATCACCCACGAGAACCACAACTTTACCCCCAAAAAGTTCAGTACATTCCATTAAATCCTGAAGTAACGCATCCAATGCCTTAATGGCAAGTCTTTTAGCCATAGGTGCTTCATCCCAAATTATTAAGTTGCTTTCCCTTATTAGCATAGCCAGACCACTTTGCTTAGAAACCCTACTCGTCGACCCTTCACTTTCATCGATTGGAATTTTAAACCTTGAATGTACCGTGCGCTCTCCAGGTAGAATAGACGCTGCAATCCCTGATGTAGCTGTGGCCAACGCTATATAGCCATTGGAACGCATTTCCGCGAGCAACGACCTGTATAGGAATGTCTTGCCAGTCCCCCCAGGGCCGTCTACAAAGAACACACATTTTTCGTTTTGCATAGATTCTGCCAACTATTAAATTAAAAGCTTGTTTCTGTATTGCATTTAGCATGCCTATTGACTGAAGGTCAATGTTTGAAACAGGTATATTTTGCTCCGTTTCTGTTTCTTTAGTCAAGTCAGCTATGCATTCATAGTTCATTGGTTCTTCGGTTATGCCAAATGTGTTTAAATGTTTGCCCATTGACTGAAGGAACCGATTAATTTGCTGGAGAACCTTTGTCTTAACGGCAAACGGTGACAACTTTGGGTCTCTCTCATAGTCTTCTGACAGTTGACCCTGGAACATGAGCCAAAGCTGTTTTGGATCGTTCGGGCAAGAGTAGACTAATATGTTAGCAAACAATCTCCTCAACTCATATGGCATATGAAACAACGCAACCTCTTCTAAACAAAGGTGCTGACTGTTATCATCTTGCAACAGGCCACGTGCCAATGTTGCTTCCCTAAAACTGGCTGATCTAACTCCATTGTAAATTTTAAGATCATCATACGACAACGGGCACCTAACATTAGCCAGCAATATTCGCATGTAGTATCTCTCTCCTTCAGAAGGGTGAGCGCTTACAATCCGACCTACAGAGTCACCACGTTCCCGAAGCTTCCAACGCCTATCGGTTGCAAGCCAAACAAAATGGTCTGGGAATTCGGCATACGTACAGTTTAATCTCTTAGCATCCGAAGAGGATCTGTTCATGTAGAAAAACTCGGTAAGCATTGTTTTACGTTGAGCAGGATTGCTCAAAACATTAGGAAGTGTCTGTTTCTTCTTAAATGTAAGAGGCTGGTAATTTTCTAAATGAAGGGGCAGCCTCACAACAGCTGGTTTCATCTCACCCATAGGAAACCTATAGATCCGCCATAAGGCTTCCGGAGCTGATATCCATCTTCCGGAAACAAATTGCTCAATCTCATCTATTGTTTCTGTTGTACGGTCTCCACTAACCCGGTACAAAATTTTGTCGTTTCCCTTGCAAACGTACTTGTAAATATACTTAACTGCTTTGACAGTAGAGCAAATTTCAAGGTTTATACTACAGTCTAGCTTGTCAACCAAGTACGGAGGGTAAGAAACAACCCATCTATTGTCTAGAAAAACACCCCTAACCTTTACTTTCCTACCGTTGTCTCGCCGCCTATATTTGGGGTAAGCATCATTGTTGTCTGTAGTTTCCTCACAGAACTCCCTAGGAAAGTCACTCCTGCAACCATCTTGTGTCTGCATACACACATTTGTAGGGTTAAGAACACCACATGGGCCGTGCATCATATGCCGAATGACCATGTCATATAAGTAAGGGTGTGTATCTTTGTCTGGCAGCTTAGCCGACACAAGTCTATCATACTCTTCAGGCCTAAACAACTTAGCATGAGGCTTTAAAATAATCAGGAAGTGTGCATGGGGCAAACCCCTTTTTTGGTATTCTATTACATAAGTATACGCAACCACTTCTCTGAAAATATGCTTCTTTAGAATTTCATCCATTAATTCTTCTAGCTTCGCATGAAAAACCCGAACGGTGAGATCAGGTCTGTTTTGGGCTTCCTCCAAAGGCATTAAGTGTTCCTTTATTTCTTTCCAATTTGGGTTACAATTCATTGTTAGAAACAAGTCTGGTTTCCCAAATTTCTGGACTAAGGACATGGCGTCTATATATTTGCGCCTCATGTTCCGTGGACCATTTGTGAATCCAGCCGGCAGAATTATGCGGTGGCCTATTTTCCCGGAATCAGTTTCACCTGATGCAATGGAATCAACAACTCCTTGCAAGTACTCCTGCCTTATTTCATTTTGTGTCGATCGGTAGTAATCTAATCTCCGTGTTTCTAGCTTGACATACATATCCACTACAAACTGGTGTAACAACCTCCCAAAGTTCAACATGAACAAACCATCACAGTCCCTAATCTGAAATTTGTAAGAATAATATTCCCTAACCGAGACATATTGCTCCGGCTCCAGATTTGCATTTAAGGCTGCAATAGTAGACCAGGCTTAGGTCAGTAGCATTCTAGGTCCTGTATAGCTAAAAGCTAAAGTGTGCATCTATGAGCTTACCTTCTTTTTCGTTTGTTAGTAAGTCTTCTACAGTTTGCACATTTGAAGGGTTTAGAAGTGTGTCGTGAAGCTTTCTTTTTTTCCTTTTCTTCAGCATTCTCAAGCCATTTTTTTTCTATTCCTTGATGCCATCCTATCTCCCCATACAGAAAAATTAGAGGATACTGCAAGGGGTCATAACATGTGTTTAGTAGTAATTAATACTCTTTGAGTTCCCCCATTGAATGTAGACCAAAATGTTTCTTTTGAATGAGCCTTCATTTTCATCAGGTTGATTCAATATCAAGCTTACTTGTTCAACGGTTGGTTTATTGTATACTTTTTTTTTTTATCAAGGGTGGGGTTGGTACTCAGGAAAATAAATTTATCTTCTATGGTAGGTATATCTCGGAGAGCTTTAAAAAAGCGAGTGTACGGGTTGGCCTTAAGTATTTCAAGCAGAGGACTGGTTCAGAAAGTCTAGAGCATGATTGTAACATAGCAGCCACCTCATAATCAGTGTCGTAGAAGTAGGGCTGCAGGTTTCTTAGCGAACCAGCGGTAGGGATCAAACCATTTAGGAAATGGTAAACCTGCCCTTGTACCCTTAATGTGTAAACACCTCTATTCTCCGCGCCAGTTCTTTGTCATACCTAACACCTAGAGATGTAAAGGCTAGATGGTTGTTGTAAGTCCGTATAGAAGCACGGAACATTTTGCCATCAGGTGCATCAGCTGTCAGCAGTGTTTTCATTAAGGGGGTATGGCATTAAAAGTCAGTGTAACATCTCCGTCAGAACAACACATGTTTGCTGTTTCGTGGATAAATTTCTTAGCCCCACAATGAAAACAATCCATTTGTTTTTGTAGTTGAACTACGGAAGTAGCAATATGCTATAGCAAATCTCTACCGTCCTTTGTGTGTTTAGGGACAGTACGATGCAAGGCTTTTCTGTTTTTTGCTGTTTTATGTTTCCATCGTAAAACAGCGGCTTGCCTAAAACCAGGAGTTTCAATATTCTGGGTTGAACAATATTGTGTTTGGAGCATATCACATTGTTCCAGATGAATGGGACCATGTGAATTACTAGGTGAATGTGCTAGCTTAAATCTTTTGTTTCCTGTAGGGGTCTAGAATCAGCAGCAGCAGTTTGTGTTGGCAGGCCAACAGACAAACCTGCGAGGCATGGGTTTCTCAAAGCAGTTTGACTGCCATGAGCGTCAATTAATTTATGTTTAGTATTTCTGTTGGGCAAAGACCCGGCCTAGGCTTTGCAGTTCCTTTAGTACGCATGCACTGTAAGGGAAAACTGTTTTAACTAATATTTTCCTAGCAGGCCTCTATGAATTATGCAAGTACACAATTTCTTTTACAAAACACAACCACAACAGGCAGAAAAAGAACACATAAAAGCGCAACAGGTACAACACCAGCGTGAAGCACCGAGTAAGATAAAGAAATGAGGCATGTATAAACCACCTTACATAAGCGCATGCAAGCAAAATACCAAAGTTGAACAGTAGTTAAAAAAAAGTTTAGGTAAGCACATACACAAGACCATAACAGCCTAAACACCAATGTCAACAATTGAGTAACACAAACATCCGAGACATATAGCAAGCATGCTACTTAAACGTATAGAGGCTAAATATGAACATGAACATTCAATGACACAAACTGATCAACCATATAAGGTGAGCTACATAATAAACGTATCAGGCTAGATGTGAAGCTGAGAGTGAAAATGGACTAATAGAAACTGCTGAAGCATATAAGATGTATAACAATGTATATGGTCTGAATATGAACATCAACATTGGTAAACACAAACTGAGCGAGCATCTAAGGTGTCCTATATAATAAGCGTATATAAGCAAGCCATACCTGAGTGTATGATGCAATATTTCTTGTGAGTATGTTTCCACCAAATCCTAAATAAGAAACAAATTACAGAACCGTCAATGCGTAGACAGAAAGTGGGATTCAAACATATCAGCAAAGAGTAGGAGAAGACAAATTTCAGATTTCACAAACAAGGCAAGCACAAGGTTACTGATTATATGCAAGAACTAAAGCAGTTAAGCAGTTTCATTTGACATGAACCAAAGTCAGGAGCTTGAATTCCTAAATAAATTTCTTGTACATACAACAACATTCAGAACCAATTTCCCGCACCATTTCTTTTCTTAGATAACAACACCAGGCTGAGGTAAACAAATTCATTGGTTTCAAAGCATAAGAAACTATAAAAGGGCTAAACTTTAATGGAAAAAAACATGTTCAGAGGACCCGAAACAAACACATGCACTGAACATCTGAATTAAAACACAGCACCCTTTTTTCAGAGGACAAATCTAGAAGGCAACATCTACACCCAAGAAAAAGGGAGATGCTTAACTTTATGGCGTACAAGAACTGTCACAAATATTCATTTTCATCTTAAGGTTCAAGCATCCCCTTGAACAGAGCTGAGCAAATACACACCAACAAATGCACATAGAATAACCATACATGGAACGACAGTAAAAATTTGTTCCCGAGGACTTCTGAAACAAATTTGGCCACAACTTGCCTAGTGCATTTAGTCACCTCAATTAGAAAGCATATTTTCAATTCAGACATCTCAATGAGAAAGTATATTTTCACCCGAAACTTGCTTAAAAAATTCTATCTAAGTAGATGGTGTGACTTGCTCACTACATGCTTTTTCTACCAAAAGTCCATTAGCAATATGGTGTTTTTTTGGTTTTGAAAATGAGATCTCTATATAGCAACCGACAGGAATACCCCTAGCGTAGATAAACGCGGATGATGTTGGACCATACAGTTTGAATTTGAGTTGAATCTGTCTGGTCCAAATTCATCCACATTTTTAACTCCTCAAATGGTTTCAGCATCGTAGAACTTCCCAAACGGGGCGTTACAAACGGGGTAAGTAGCAATATGGTTTAATAGAAACCAAAACAGTTTTCTATATAAAGATAGTAAAAGATGTAGGGCTATACATACAGTGCATAGAACCATAAATAGAAAGCTTGCTTTAAGAATGGAGGCAGCCAATCAGGAAACATACTTACATTCAGCTTTACACGCTGAACAGTGTGCACATGTGGAACAATATGAATCATGAATAAAGACTGTTAGTATGTCCTAAACCTAGGATCCAAGACCAAAACATCTTTAATTCAATATACCGAAAGTTTTTTTAAAAGGACTAGACAAATTGAATGCGTCGACGCACGATGCTATTTAAAAATGTATGCAAATGGACTACTCCCAGGTTATTCAGCAGTATTTTAAACCACATGTAAAGAGAGAACACAGTTGATTGTAGAAACATAGTTGAAAACAAAGAACATAGATTTTAGAGTAACATAGCCGAAAAGCAAAGAACATATACCCAAGAACATAGCTGAAAACATACTGTGTTCAGCTATGGTTATATCTTACTGTGTTCTTGGGAACATAGTATCTTTTAGTAGCTATACTACGTTCTTGTCTATATGCACAACTATGGGTGTGCCTTGTTGTTTAAACCACATAAAATAGCAACATAGATGAAAACAAAGGACATAGTTGATTTTAGAGAAATGAGTACATATCTACTTGATTATACAGTCCTTTCTCTAAAGGACGAAACAGTAACAACATACATATACTTGATTCTGGCAGGAAACCATGTTTCTTTTTTCTAATACACTAAGAAACAAAGGGGACATGGTTTCTATTGCAAGCATCCATCACAGGCCAACAGTCAGGAAAGAGCTAACACACTATAATGAATAGACAGATTCATATAAAAGGCATGTGTGTACAGCCAACAAGAAACAGGCAGCTTTAAACCACACGAAAAGAAAGAACATACCCCAAGGCAATGGAGAATCTGTCTTGCAGGTATAATGTTTGCAGAACCTGTAGAAAGAAGACACCGAAAATCACATTTTGTGAGGAACACCCTTTTTAAGAATTAACAAAGGCTACAAAAAGAATGAATCAACTACTGATAGTCCTTTCCCACTATTGACCCTAAGCAAAAGATATATCACAGGAGCATGTGCTTGCGGTTATGTGCCTAAACCAACAACAACTAAGTTCAATATTAAAAACAAAGCAACAAGCCAGTCATTCGATAACCTACAATGTCTTTTTTGCTCATTATTAACACATACTTATGTTTCTGGTTCATCATTACCCTGCTTTGTACCCTACACATCTGAATTTAAACTCAAATGCAACCTTTCGTAAAATTGTAAATTCCCAGTTAAATTCAGATGATGAAAGAGATGTTTAACAGGTATAACTAAATGAAAGACACACTCCATATGTCGATAGACACTTCAAATACTGCATCCATTTTACAAGAACAAGCAAAGAACTTTTTTTAAAGCTATGAAACTGTAATGCAGAACCCTCGAAAACCACAACCATCAAACAACAACAACAAATTGTTGGAAGACGACTCAAAATCAGAGAAGAAGAGGAATATATTGTATTGCAGCATCACTAAGTCAGCAGACACAACCACTATATCGAATAACTATGAGCATGAAGGCAAACCTCAAATAAGGAGAACGGTAAACGTAACCTTGACAATAAGAACTGGAAACTAAAAGATGCAAAAGGCAGTAGTTTTATGGAGAAGCTAACAACATAGATCCATAGGTCATCATCATCAAGGCTGAGCGAGAACAGTAGACTTACCAACCTGATCTGCCAAATCCTTTGAAAATAAGCCATTTCCATCTTCGGTCATACAGCTATGCATGTGGAACCGTCAATCCGCTACCTTCCCTCTGCCAAACAAACCAACTCCACCATCCGGTCATCTGTGAAGAGGTGGACAAAAGGACTGGCTGAGAAGGTGGATCGCTGTGCTGAAGACCGGCAACATGAAGAGGATGAATATCCACCGCTGGTTTTTTTTTTTTCTTTTGTGGATATGGTAGCTGCAGCACCATATGCTATACTGTAGCACCACTATTGTTATTATTAGTTGTTATTATTAGTATACAACAACAATAATGTGAAGTATAGAACAGTAATGAGAAGTATAGAATAGTATAAGAGTAGTATAAGAATCCTTTTTTTTTTAATGTGTTGGGCCGTGAAACCTGTATACATGGCCCAACCCATGTAAATCCCCAAACCACTGCACTGGGCCTCTGGGCCATAAAACAGGCCGCCCAATGTAATAAACAATTGGCCAAACAGTTTAAAAAAAAAAGGGGGTATGAGCCAATTAAAAAAAAACAAGTGTCAAGCCCTCCTTAACCCTTGTCTTCTTATTAAGAGGTAGATATATGTTACCACCATAAAATTTCTGCTATATATATGTATGTGAAAATTTCTTGCATACGTGTATATATATATATATATATATATATATATATATATATATATATATATATATATAATAATAATAATAATAATGTAATAATAATAATAATATGTACACGTATCTATAAAAATTAAGTTATGCTTCTCTTCTCCCTTATTCTTGCTTTTCTTTATTGGAGTTTCACCAACGGGAATTGCGGCACCATGCTCTTCACTTAGTGGAATGGCTACACTACTTGCATAATCATCAATTTCCTTGGTGAATTCTCACCAAACGGCAAGGTCCTATTGTGACCGGTGGTGCGCAGCCAAGCACTTGTCTTCTCGGTAGATTCATACTCGATTTCTGAAGGATTTCTTTTGTTGTTGGGCTAAAAAGCTACTCATCTCCCGAGCTTGTTCCAACACCGCACCAAATAACGAGAGGGAGCACCGGTCTCAATGAATGCACCAACTGCAGCTTGCCTTGCTTAAATGACTTCTTCGGTGTAAAGCTTTAGTATGGAATGTTTCCTCACAGTATTGCCACGAAATTATGTTGTCAAAGTACTTGACAAAGCAAAACACTTATTTCTTGTGTACGAGAGTTTCAATCTGTTGAGTCAATGAAGCACCTTGGGAAAAAATTGTCATAAAAGAGTTAATCTTTTTCTTCCGTAAAGACTCAAAATGGCCATCAAAACTTCATTAACATGATGGACAGATAATTTGTGCATATAAAAAGGAAGAATACTAAAAAAAATAAGAAAACAACAACTCAATAGTTTTTTTTATGCACCACGTTAAGTGTTTAAGATTACAAATTTGTTTGTTCTTGGTGAATAGCCAGTATATAGTCACATAAATACCTCGTCTTCTGCTGCTTTGATCTGGACCGCAGAAAAATTCGTCATCTTTTCAACATCCGGTGAGAATAACGTACCACCAAGTGTTCCAGTTGTGTAGTTTAAGAAAACCTCCATGTGACAGCTTCATCCCACAAAATTAAAAAAACCCAAAAAAAAACATTGGTAGTTTCAAACTAATTACTATAAAGGTGAGTAAATTATTGGCAACACAAATTTACGCCTTTACCGCGGTATAACTTCTTTCTCTTCATCACAAGAGTTGCAGTAAAGGCTCTCACTAACCATCGCTGTAATTGATTTATTATAACCACCACTGCACCACAAGCATTGTACCACAATGATTCATGCGTTGGCATTGGCTCTATCTTTGCACAAACCCAACAGTCTTAAGCTGTACACGAAGAGAAACAAAATTAATGACAATGCACATTGATCCAGAACACGCATATCATAAGCTAAAAGTTGCATACCACATCAATAGAAGCAATCACATTGCCTACAAGGACAATGTCAACTTCATCAACTGGTGGCGGCAGCAAGAAATCGGTATTCTTATAAGCCTTGGACTGAATCAATTGTGCAATTTATTTTTCATTTTTAGAATACCTGCAACAGGTTCATACCGAGAATAAATTACAACATCAAAAACTATGTTCATGATGATAACATTATTCCTATTATTCCCATTTTGTATAATATATCAGTAAAGCAATATAATTGAAACCATTCAAGGCGAAGGCCTTGAATATTCTAGGTTCATAGAATGCGAAAAAAGGGGGAAAATTGAGCAAGACCACGACACAAGATATAGCAAGACATAACTTTGGACCTCATTATCTTTCAGTATTCATCATTTGGACAACATTTTGAGTAAACCTTGCATAACCATATGCCAAAGGTATATAAAATATAAAAAACGTTTCCATTTGAGGATTGTAAGAGCAAGTATTTTAACAAAACCTACCCAAAAACCAACTCTGATAGATACCTGTAGAGGTGATTGTACGTCCGACTTTGTATTTGAAACGTGCTTCCACTGCATTTAAAAATCACCGAGATATAGTACAAAAAATAACAATTAAGATTATATTCATGAATAGCAATATTGGAGATCAATGAAAGACAAAAATTGTTATCAAGCAAAGTTCACCCATGCACAAAAATTTAAGTATTTACAACCATAGAGCTCTGCTTGCTGGACCAGTTGGAATCACTTTCGGCGCTCTCCTTGAAAAAACTCATATAAATTCTAAGAATATGAACCTCAAATGCATATGCCATTTGGAAATTATAATCCACTATTCAGTATTCACTAAATTCTCATATAATCAAAATCAACGAGTCAGACATACAGTTCAGCATAGGAAGAAAAGAAAATTAAAAATTAGAACAAACACAAACCTGTTAAGGAGAATGGCGGAATGCATATCAAGTTCATCCTTGATTCGTTTGAGCCTCGGATCTACAATAACAAAATGCCATAGACAAATACAGCCACCATGGCTACAAACCTAGAAGCCAAATCCATGATGGAACTTCTCCATTGAAACGCAGCCACCATGGCTACACACACAGTGCATACATTTGACCTATAACCTAAGTAACAAGAAAGAACTAACAAATACCGAAACAACCACTTTACGTCACGGTATATATACGTACATATACTATTCACGAAATTATAATTTGCTACACACAGCTCATGTATGCCTTCTTTTTGTTATTTCAAGTGTGCATTTGAATTCACCAGTGTTGATGAAGTTAAAAAATGGAAGCAATTATTTTGGGAGTATTAAAGCAGCGGTGAATGTTCTAAGCTTGTTTTCCTTTACCCATTCTTTTTCCCCGCAGCAAAGCATAGCAGGAAACTAATTATTAAGCAATATGAAAAGAGTTGGCTTGGAAAGAAAGCATTTTGATAGTTTAACATTATCACCAGAGCACGTGAACTGTACATGAAATGGATGGAAAATGTGACAGTAGAAGATCAATGACCCCAATAACACAATATCAGCATTAAACATCAAAACACAACAATACCACATGGAAATTGTTAGACTGCCAAAAAAGCACAAACGATGATAAAGTAGCTGGCCATAAATTTTAATCACGGTGCTATTTGATTACATAAATATCGGATATAATGATAGAATATTCATTGTTTTTGTCTGACCGATGCTAACAAGCTTGAAACAGCATCTGTAGTAAAAAAACATTGACCCAAAAAATTGTGTGTTGTATTTATGCAT
Source organism: Gentiana straminea (assembly GCA_036785695.1). Lineage (NCBI taxonomy): Eukaryota > Viridiplantae > Streptophyta > Magnoliopsida > Gentianales > Gentianaceae > Gentiana > Gentiana straminea. Next base: position 375,681 of record JAVUPR010000464.1, on the reverse strand, counting down.
ACAATACCTTGTATGAACTCATTGGCAATCATAAATAATCTTCCTTTCAGCTTCTACTTTCTACAGTGCAGAAAAAGTAAATAGCTAAATAGTACAAAATGTAACAACATTTACCTATTGAAGAACTCATGGTCTGCAAAGGCACCTACCTACATACATACATACATACATAAGCAAGAGTACATCATTATATGTAGAAGAAGAAGAACTGTAAAGCATTTATATCATCTAACAACATCAAAAAGCAGTGCAAGAAGAAGTAAAGACATATTCAAACAATTACCACCAATGGTAGTTGAAGAAGTGAAAACACTGCAAAAAGGCTCTGGAACAATGAATCTGCAAAAAGAAACCGAAGAAGAGTGTATTGCAAAATGAATGCTAAAGTCCTGTTATAAAAGAAGGAAAAATCAAGAGGAAACACTCAAACACAACAACCTTGTACCTGGACCAAACCTTTCCATCTCGAATATATATTCAATTTTGCATCGTCCCTGCTAAAATCCTATGGATATAAACATGATTGCAAAAAGGGACAATTCACGGGTTGAAACTGTATGTGCCCAAACTTGTGAAGGGGACAGATGAACAGACACATCCTATTTTGAATTTGTACACAGCAGATAGGGCGGAATCATCGTTCTTTCAGAGTGATTTTTATGGACTGCTGGTTTTCGTTCTTCCTCCTCTTGAACCATGAGATAAAGATCCATATCTCTTTATCAGATAAAACATTATGTCATCATGGTAGATTTTTTCTTCATTATGTCATATGTCTTTCAAATCAGATAACATTATTCCCATTCCAACTGTGCAAGGTAGATTTTTTCTTCATGATGTGAAAACCTAGAGGATTAGGTAAGAGTTGAATAGCATTTGGAGGCGGGTGGACGGTGGACCGGAAAGAGGGGTTCAACCACCGGCGAAAAGGGAACCACTCCCGTCCTTTTTTTTCTTTTTGACTATATATTTGTTTTTCTCTTACTCTTACCACGTGTCGAGAGAGCGAAATTTTGCCTCTTACTAAGAGTAAGATTAAATAGGGGAATGGGCGCGAGGACGAAAAAAATTAATAAATGAGTACGGAAGGACGCACACAAGTAACATTTTCATGATTATAAAGGACAAAAATCACAATTGTTACTTTAAAATTGTTACTTCACGTGTTAATGTTACTTTGTGTTTCACAATTGTTACTTCATATTTACTCTATTCCACATTTGTTATTTCATATTTGTTACTTCATAATTGTTACTTTTGTCATTTTAAATTACAGTTTTCTTCTATACCGATTTTTTTGATAATTTTGTCCTTCTGGACAAAAATCTATATTAATATTCCATCTCAAGTTGTTTGGGATATGTTGGATTTTTTTATAAAAGTAACAAACATCATTTATTTATTACATCAGATAGTTATCAAAAACATAAATACTCTACAGTTATACCCATTTATATCTGCATTAAATTTCTCAATAATTTTGGATATTATGCCATGCCTGACATTTAGGAAACATCCATAAACGTAATAACATAAAACATTAATAATAAAACTTATCCCGACACATCCATAAAAAGAATGCATGCAAAACAAATTCAATCGCAAGAATATGTTATTTATCGGAATGAGAAACGTACATATTATTATATTATTATAATCTAAACGAACCAACACATTAAAGGCCACCCCAACCAAACATTTAAGAATTCAAATATATCTATATATCCCTATATAATACGCCGTGCGTATTGCGAAAAACACATACACACACACACACATATATATATATATATATATATATATATATATATATTAACCTAAACGGACTAACACACTAAAAACCACCCGAACAAAGCATTTAATAATTCAAATATATCTATATATATCCATAAAATATATTAAAAGCTCCGTCGGTAAAAGAAACATATCCAAAACAAATTGAACCGTAAAAAATTTATTATTTACCTATCCAAAAACCAGAAACATGAAAAAGTAAATCAACCCACAAATTTAACCAACCCCAATAAACAAAACATTTAATGCCTCAAACCAAACAAAACATGTTCATAAGCAATTGAGAGAACCCTGAGGCCAAGCCCAAAACAAAAGCCCATATGATTTTGCAACATATATCTCTCTTTATGCAAAGAATATATATGAAAAGAAAAAACCAAATGCTCCCCAAATGGAACACGTCGGCAGTTTCCTTCTCTTTTCTCTCTATCTCTCTATAATAATAAGAAGGGAAAAAGTGTAGGTGTTTGACAAGTGTTTTTTTTTTATTGGTCCGTCATTTTACTGTTTATCGGCCCAAAAATCCGACCCAACTTTTTTTTTTTTTTTTAATTTTTATTTTTTACTGTTCACGGCAGGCCCAGCCCAGAATTTTTTTTAATTTTTATTTAAATTTTTTTTAGAAAAATAGTTTGAGTTAAATTGTTCCATTTTTGAGGACTCAATTGTATCACCTTTTAATGTATGAATATATATGTAGCAAATGTATGACTATTTTCAAAATATAAGGCCACGACTTGTTGCCGACACGATCTTTGTATCATGCCAAAACAATTTTGTTGACGTCTACATGAAATATTATAGATTTTTTAAAATAAATTAAATTTCATAAAAAAACATATCGTTTGTTCGGGAGATATGACTATTTTCAAGATATAAGTCAACGACGTATTCTTTACACGATCTTTATGCTTAAAAATATTTGGTTTGACGATTACATGAAATATTAAAATTCTTGAAATGAATTTTTTTTTTTTTTTTTTTTGTTGTAAAAAAGCATACCTTTTTTTTTTTTCCCTATCTAAATAAGAAAGGAAAGGGTATGCCGCGTGGCACTCTCCATTTTTTTCTCCCGGCTCCTCACCCGTATAAACCACCAAAAAATCATCTCTTCTACTCTCATTTGTTGTTTTTTGTGTTTCGGCCCTTTTTGTTATTTTGGACCGTCTGGTTTGTAAGGCCTGACATTGTAGAATTAATTTTTTTTTCATAAAATGAAAATTGACCTGAATGAAATCGGATGGAATGAAATGAAAATCAATAAAACACGTGGTGGTGTGTAAGAGGAAAGTGATGTTAGGTAGGTGGTGGGTGGGGTGGGTTGCGTTGGGGTGGTGGGAAGGGTATGGTATAGTAAGATGGGTGGTGGGCACGGTAGGGTAGGGAGATGTAGGGTAGAGTAGGATGGGGTGGTGGGTAGGGTAAGGTAGGGTGAGATGAGATAAAATAGGGTGTAATAAGGCTTAGGATTTAGGATAGTGAATTAATATGTAGGTTGGGAGGTAGGTTAAGGTTTGTAGGTATGTAGAGAGGTAGGGTGCGGTAGGGTGTGCTAATGTAGATGAGGCGAGGTATGAGATGTGATGCGGTGATGTATGGTAGGGTAGGATGGTATGGTTGGATGATGTGGCGTAAGTTAAGTAAAGTTTGGTAGGTTGAATAAAGTATGTAATATAGGGTAGTGTGGTAAGATAATATATGGTAAGATAATATAGGGTGCGGTTTAATGTGTATAGTAGATAAGAAAGAGTGTGTTGGTACTAGGGTAGAGTTGTGTGGTAGGTTGTGATATCCGAAAGGATATCGACGTAAAATGTTTTATTTTTCATTGTTGCGCTTAAAAATTGCGTTACGAACGGTTCGTTACGTCTTACGTTTCTTCGTATTTAATATCGTCAATAAGTTAAAACTTATAAGATGGGCGCGCTTTCCGTGCGTTGCACGGAGTCGCGATTTCACTAGTTATTAAGAGGAGTAGGATAGGATAGGAAAGTGGGGGTCGGGTCAATAGTGGATTTAGGTGTAATTTACGGTTAATCGACATACTGTTTTTTAATAAACAGATATAAGATAAATAGAGATATTGATGTATTATTTCGTCTTAAAATATAAGTTTATTTGAGATTTTTCACATTGATGAAGAATGTTTTTTTTTTTTAAAGCCCTCGGTATCCGGAACCCACTGGTCCGACTAATCCGGATTTCGGCTGGATCACGTGCGCAGTAGCCCGATTTACTTCTAGGGGTAAGGTGCCCGGCCAAAAGCTCTTTTACACCGATGAAGAATGTTGGTAAATTAATTATGTGTCATTAATTAATGTTAATAAAAAAATCTAAAATAACTTTTAGCTATTATTAATATATAAGTAGTTTAAAATATAAAACTAAATTAATTTATATTTTGGTATGGATGGAGTATTTATGTTTGAACGATATAAAATGGTGACCCAAAAGTATTCTGTTACCGTATTACGTTATTTAGCAAATGCAAATGGATTTCGATTAAGGCAGCTGTAAATAAAATAGGCATAAACCCTATTCTTCAAACCCAAAACCCACTAAGAAAAAAAATATGGCTTTGTGGCGTTTGCATTCGGTTCGAAACCTCTGTAGAACAACTGAAATAGGAGAAATCTCCTCTCTGTAAGTACATTTCATCGAAGTAAATTAGCCAGGCAGCTCCAAATTGGTTGCAAAAATGTGACTTTCCTTTCATTGTTTGGTATGTAATGGTTCTTAGCTGATTTTGCAGGCTTGGAGTCTCAAGAAGCTTTCCAAGTTACATTCCCAAGGGTATATGTTCAGGATAATCTGTTATTTCCTTTTGAAATATTTCTCTTATAAACATTTAATTGGATTTGGAATGACTTCTGGATTTTATGTCTGATGGAAAGGATGTGGCTTTGTAATTTTTAGTTTCGTGTATATATATGTTTTTTCATTACTTTTTGGATATTCTATGTTGTATTAATCGGATCAAATGGGGAGATGGGTTGGTTTGCTATGTTGTTTCTTTGGTTAAGCTTGTCCACATTTCATTTCAATTGATGTACGACATTATGTTGTAAATTGTTGTTCATCAGATCCTAGATGCTGGAGCTGTTTGCCTTACTTGTGTGGAGAGCATGCCATTCATCCATCATGTAGGCTAAAACTCTGAAGATTTTCTTCCCGTGCCTTTTCCTCCCTCATTTTTGGGGAGAAGCTTGTTCATTTGGCTTTCTTCTGTTTTGATATTTGATCCCACTTATCTTGTTCTGTTGTCAGTTTCGGGATTCTTTTCTCGGGGCATCTCTTCATGTCTATATAATGATCGTGATGAAATGACATGGACTTCCAGAAGCATACTTCGATCTCAAATTGTAAGTTTATGGACAGTGTACAATTGGACTATTGTATGTGTTGTGATAGATTCTCACTCTTGCTCATATGCCTTTTGAACATCTTCAGACCATTATTTCCTCTTTGTTTTTTAATGTATCTTTTCCGTGTTGGCCTTTGGAGGATCCAACTGATATAATCTTCCTTGGGAAAATATCTGTATTGAAGTCTTTGACTTAGAGCTTCTAAATTGTACGTATAGGACGCTGAGCCATCCAATTTTGGCTGTATCAGATTACTTTCAACACAAGCAAAAGCTCCAGCCCAAGCACGGAAAATGGTATGATAGCTTACCCTTGATGCTAATAATCTGTGGCTCTGTTGTGTAAATGGACGTAGTGGCATTAGTTTGCCTGTCTAGCTGATATTTGATGATGTAGGTGAAAATGAGGCGATCTTCCTTCGTGTAATTGCACTTTTTTCGGTTCCTTCGTGTTTCTTCCTATCATCATATACATGTCAGTAAGCTAATTGTGAATGTCAAATGAATTCACGTTTTTCATTTCGTGTAATTGCTAGGACATGGTGGTTGAGCCCTCCCTACAAATTTAGTTGAAGATCCAATTGTCATTTAAATGGTTGTGTATGCAATGTGATGCACTAAACCTTGAATTGCATACAATTATTTGGTGAATATTAGAGAATGATTGCCTGTTTTCAGTCAGAACTATTATGGCATGTTTGTTTCGCATGAATGGAATGGAAATTAATGAATTCATTCCATTATTGTGTTTGGAACGTCAAAAGAATGGTATAGAACAAATTCCATAATAGGGGACACACTAAGTGGGTGGTGAGGGGTAAGGGGGTGGTAGGGTAGGATAGGATGGGGTAGGCGGTGTTATGGGGTAAGATAGAGTTGTAGGCTTCATAAGGCAGGGTAGGGTGGGTGGTTGGGTATGGTGGATGGGTAGGGTTAGATGGTGTGTGGGGTGGGGTAGACCTACCCCACCACCCATTTTACCCCACCTCACCTTACCCTACCACCTGACCCCACCCTACCCCCTACATCACGCCCCACCACCCTACTCCACCTTATTCTACTCACCACCCACCTTAACCTACCGCTCTACCCTACCACACCTCACCTACCCCATACTACTCACTACACCACACCCCACCAACCTACCCCACCCTTCCTCACCAACAACCCAACATACCTATCACCCCACCCCACCCACCCCACTCTATATTTTCACCCATCGGGCCCTACCTTACCCTACCACCCCAAGGAGTTCTCAGACTTCCAGGTCCTCAACTCTGGATCTCCAGCTTTTGGTGTCTTGGTTTTACCAGCAGATAATCTTACTTCCCTCATGAATTGCTGATTTCACTGTTTGTGCGCACTCCAAATAGTTTGATCCAGTGAGCCTGCCGGTGGTTGAAACAAGTGGTGCAGGATTGGTTGACTGATTATCCTCTCCTCTAGTAGTTTGATTAACTACTGCTGAATTCCCTCCTATAACCTCTGGACTGGTTATCCTCTCCTCTAGTAGTTTTTCTTTCTCAGTTTTTGTTAAAACCATCGCTCTGATATCGTGTAAGAAAGTAAGGAAAAAAGACAACGTTTAGGGTAAATAAAAACTTTATTTCATTGCATAAATTCTCAGTACATCGTTGGGGGTACTTATACAAGAATGAAAGGATCCTAGAAGATCCTGTATTAGATACTTAATTACTAAAAATCAGCTATAGAAATGAAACAGTAAATCAGCCTAATAATGGTAAGGGAATATGCTGTATTTACTACTTGCACATTCAAGACTTGACCAGTATAGGAGACAATGCCATTACATTTCAACAGTTTCATTTTCTTTGGGATGGCTGGAGGAGGGTGGGGGTGGGGTAGGTGGGTGGGCTGATTTGAATGGGTCAGGGACTTGGGTTCCTTAGTTGTGAGTGCTATTTTGGTCCAATTTCCAGATTTAAAAGATAACATTATATGCTTTTGTGTCTTACATGCTCATCTGAAGCTTGCTAAGCTGTAGATTTGTTAGACTTTTGTTCTGTATTGTGAATCATCCAAGATAACAGGACTCTTGTTATCTTAGGTTCATATTTCAGATCATAAGTTTCCTCCAGCACTTCAGAAGACACTTTATATCATATTTTATCCTGGAAAACTAAAATGTAACGTATTGTAGTTCAGATGTTACACTACTGTTATCGACACTATTAATTTAGATTTGCATAACTTGTATCTGAAGTGCAGTGATTCAATTGTGTCACCTTGACTAGCTTGTTGCTGGAAAAGAAGTTTCAATATTCCCTTTCCTCATTTTAACTAATTCCACTCCACCAAGATTTAATATTGCAGATTCTTGGGTAAGAACAGGTTTTTAAGGGGCATGTCTGGACATAACCAAATTTTAATAATCTATTCTTTGGTTGTGCTTAGTGGTTAAAATCTATCATTAAGGTCTTCTTTGTATTGCTCTTCCTTTAACTCTGTTGCTACTTTATTCACGCAGGGATCACTTAAGATATCCATGGTTAGTCCTGGCCTCGTGTATGAGCCATATGCACCTCGAGAAAAGATTCCTTTCTGGAAGAGGTTGGTACGATTTCTCTGTTAAATGCTCTCAGAATTTCTATCACATTATTCTTTTGTTGTTGTGCAAGCTAAATGCCCTAGCAAATTGGCCATTCTAGCCTTCAGTGTGGTCATTATTATTATTTCTTATAAAATGGCTACGATCCTTACACGTGTGAGGCTGGCCTAGGCAGGTTTGCTTACGTGTCGTAGGCTAGGGACTGTAGTTATTCATAAACCTTCCCTCATGGGAGGGGAGCTGATCAAATTCAGAATATGAAAGTAGCTGGTGAATGAGCCATGTTATTTGCCTTACTATGTGTATGCACCTGCTGGAATTCTTCTGTTAAGTGAAAAGAGTTTTCTCTTCTCGAGAGAATACAAAATTTTCCATGTTTGGGTGTGAAATCCATGCATTCAGAGTACTAAAGTCACGTAGTCCGCTGGACATGTTAAGGTACCATTATTAGCTTGACTTGTTTCAACAGGTCTTGAGAAAAGTCTTAGAAGCATTGTTTTTATTAAAAAACTCGAGAAAATGTATGATGTAAGAGCCGGATAAACTCCTCTAAAAAAAAAAAAAAAAAAAGAGCCGGATAATCCTTTTGAGAATAACTCTGAACCTAAAACTATTCCTAATCAGGATAAGGAAACTGAACCTATTCCTCATGAGGATGATGATCTTCCTATTGCCCTGAGGAAAAGTACCATGGCTCCCTCTGAAAAGTTTTTCGTCCTACAATAAGTTGTCAAATAATCACAAAAGATTCATGAGGAATCTTATGTATAATTTTGTTCCAAGGAATCTAAATGAGGCCTTGTCTGATGAAAAATGTATCAAGGCTATGAATGATGAAATGCTTGCCTTGGAAAAGAATAAAACATGGGAACTCATTACGCTTCCTAAAGGTGCTAAGACTGTTGGGTGCATATGGGTGTTCACCAGTTAATATAGATCTGATGGGTCTATTTAAAAATACAAAGCTAGATTGGTTGCTAAGGGGTACACTCAGACCCATGGTGTTAACTATCTTGACCTTTGCCCCAATTGCAAAGATGAACACTATTAGAATTCTACTTTCCTTAGCAGTGAATTTCGACTGGGATTTGCAATATGACGTTAAAAATGCCTTCCTCCAAGGAGACATTGAGGAAACTATCTTTGTGATGTTCCTCCTGGATTCCATAATGAGAAAGGAAAAGTTTGCTAATCAAAAGGACCCTTTATGGCCTGAAACTATCTCCTAGAGCATGGTTTGGTAGATATACCAAAGCCATGATCAGTCTGGGATACAAACAAAGCCAGGGTGATCATACCTTATTCATTAAACATTACTTTTTTGGAAATGTGTATGTCCTTTTGGTCTATGTTGATGATAATATCATCACTGGGGATGGGGTTAAGGGTAACCAGAATCTGAAACAACTCCTATGTCAAGAATTTGACATCAAGGAGTTGGGGAAATTGGAATATTTCTTGGGGATTGAGGTCTGATACTAAAAAATGAGAAGCTTCATTTCTCAACAGAAATATATACTGGATCTACTAAATGACATTGGAAAATTGGGTTGTAAACCTGTTGAGACACCTATTGAGTACTACCATGGTCTAAATATAGCCTCTAAGGATGAACCTGCTAATACACTCTCCTATCAAAGACTTGTGGGGAGGTTTATTTGCCTATGACAGACAAGACCAGCATTTGTTGTTAACATTGTTAGCGATTACATGCAAAGTCCAAAGAGATGTCATCGAAGAGCTGCATGAAGGATCCTTCAGCATCTAAAGAGCTGCCCTAGGAAGGGAATTCTATTAACGAAATAGGATCAAATGCTGCTGGAAGTGTATACTGACTCAGATTATGCAAGATCACTTTATAGAAGGTCTACTTCAAGATATTGTATATTTCTCTTTGGAAATCTTGTTGCTTGGAGAAGTAAAAAGCAAAATGTGGTTGCAAGGTCAAGTGCAGAAGTTGAATTCAGATCCTTGGCTATTGGAGTTCGTGAACTATTGTGGCTGAAGATTGCAATTGATGATCTCAAGATAAAAAGGGAATTAGCTATCATCTAGTACCGTGTGAAACAATTTTCTATTGACATTTCTCACAATCCAGTTCAACATGATAAGACTAAACATGCGGAAGTTGATCGTCACTTCATCAAAGAAAAAATCGATTGTGGCCTCTTCATTACTGGCTTTATCAATTCTCAGAATCAGATTGCTGATGTTTTCACCAAGGGTGTACCTAAGAAGAGCTTCAACTACCTCCTATGCAAGCTGGGAATGATTGACATCCACTCACCAACTTGAGGGGAAGTGTTAGAATATGCTGTTATTATTATCCATAATTATGGTTTATTTGTTGTTAGTCTTTTCCCTGATTTCTATCGGGTTTCCTTAAGTGTAAAACTGTCCTAACTAGCTGTTGGAACAATGTTTTCTGTCTAATCCAACTAGCCGTTGGATTACTCCTCTTATATAAGGAGCTTTAGGTGTAATTAGTTTGTAAAGGCTTTTTACTATCTTTTCTAATTAAGAAAATCTTTCTGACACTTATTACATAAACACTTTTACAACGGCCAGTTGTAAGTTGCAACAGCTAGAAACTGAATAGTAAAAGCAGAATCAATAGCTAACCTTAGTTAGGACTTGATCTAATCTAAAAACAGATTAAGACGAAGATGAATAAGGTAAAGATTATTATATAATGCTAATCCATCTATTCTATCATGCATCTCAACAGAAGATGATGGCGAGAAGACCATTTTCATAATTTTAGGTCAAATTCATTGTAAAGGGTAGTGTTGGATATTTTTCTCATTCCTCGGGAAAATTATGCCTAGTTTTGGAATGAGGTCTTTGATCCATATTATATTATAGGAGGACAAGAGTATTGAGTATTGAAAAGTGTAAGCAATCAGACAATTAAGCAAGTAAGGTCGGCTTGTCCGCTCTTTTGTAAATTGTTTTCCTCGTGTGCCGTGACATTGTATAATGCATCTCTTGCAATTTATGAAATATCAGTCTCACTATTCCGCTGCGCAGATTAATGTACGTTTTGATGTGTTTTGTTGTGTGAATTCACTGTGCCTTTCAAAGCTTTATTTGTGCGCACATTGTTGCTAGAGACTAGTAATACACGGCGGAAGCAACGTGTGACATGACATTGCTTGCCACACGGCTTAACTAATTATACTTGAAAGAAGTAACCCGTGAGAGAAGGGCACGTCTAGCAGCTTGAAGGCGTATCGGCGTACTATCGTCTATGGATTATCATATTGAGAAGCATTTCTTGCACACCAAATTTCCCAGCTCCAAACCTCCAGAAGATAGGGAACTAGGACAACCTTAAAGAGATGCATGCATTAATCCACCGAAACGCAACTGGAAAACGGTTGTGCAATAGGACCAATAACTGGATTCTTCGGACTACTTATGGACATATTCATCAAAATTTTGAGCAAATCCATTTTCAATTGATCCATATTTGCACTGATATCATGTCATTGAATAAAGAGAAATAGATTAGTGTTTCTCCTTTTTTTATACTAAAAAAACTCTCTTCATTGACACTTTAAATTCTTTCCCATACGTAACATTTTTTTTTAATTCTCAGGTGGTTTACTAGGACTGGTTGGAGAAGAACAAAAGAGGACATAATGTTAGAGGTATTAAAACATTTACTTTGTCTCCTGCAGCAGCATTATTTTTATCGATAAGGGTGAGTAACATTAGAATGAAAAGTAAAATGTAGAGGTCTGTTATTTTCTCATGCAAGCTTCTTGTATTGTGTAAAACATTGGACGATTTTCCAAACCAGTTTCGTTTTTGTCCATGAGTTGATTGACCAAGACTGCTGTATTTGCAGTTGAAGAGTGCTTATGCCATTAACAGATTACGAAAATCTGGATATTCCAAAAAGAAGTTCTATGGGGAGGCTTTCAGTCTATACAAAGAGGTGCATTATATGCCTATAGAAATACTGAGAGATATACAAGCGTCTCTTGTGCTTCCCGCTTGACATCTGCCTCTTATTTTATATTTTATTGGTAACTTGTTTTCATTTCTGTTAGATAAGCACCCTAATGGCAAATGGAGACAAAACATCTTTGAGAAAATTAGTTACAGAAAAGATGTATTCTGTAAGCATTTTTTTCCTCCCATTTCTTTTCACCCCAACCAAAATTAACTCCAAGGATAGTCTATTCCTCATCTTCCTAAGAATGATATTCTAAATAGGCCCTGAAGAATGAAATCAAGCAAAGAGAATCTAGGTGGAGTAGCATGTACTGGGAATTACTTGAACCAGTTGTCAGCATACGAACTCTCCGCGCTAGAATTGTAAGTTTCATTGGAACTTACAAATGGCCTATCGGTTTATTGTCATTTTCGATGAAAATATGAATACGTTTACTTGGTGGAAAATCTGTTTCACTATTAATTTTGTTTTGTTTTGTTGTTGTTGTAGGCAACTATTACTCTCTTTTTCTTTAATATGCTTCTCCAACACACTTATAACGTGGATTTATATAAGCTTGGGGTCCAACATTTATATCCCATTCCTCAATGTTGCAGTGAAACAAAAGATTCATAGCTAATGAACTTCTTATTCACACATACACACACTCACAAAAAAGAAACAAAAACTACTTGTAATTTATGCTATGGATTGTGTATGATTGTAAGTGGGTTTTGCTCAAAACTTCTGTTCTCTCATCTCTGTTGTATCATCCCATTTTTTCAGAGCTTTGTTTGGAACTTGGTAATGATCTCCCTACCCTTGTGCGCACGCTCTCTGTGCCCGCATGTTATGTTTTTGAGTAAAAGACTAAACTGACATTAGTTAGGGTGTTTTTTTTCTATTAATAAACTGTATTTGTATCAACATTTTTCGTCACTAAGATGGGCGGGATATGTAATGTGTATCAGGTGGGTATGTTTTATGGGCATTTTTTTGCAACTCTATTATGCTTATGTTTCTAGCTTTTTCTTGAATTCATTGCTGAACCTATAATCTTCTTATAAAATGGTACATTTTAGTATGCTACTTTTGCCCTATACTTCCAAGCGTCTTAATTTTCATCATCACTTAATTTTGATTTGCTTACTGCATAACGTGCGAGGGTAAAGAATTTTCCATCTTAAGAAAGAAGTCTTAGGGAAATTTTTTTGCCAGTAGTACCTCTATGTATTAACGAAAGTTGTTATTATTCTGAGTTAAGAAACAATTAAAACTGTGTCGTTGCTGTTTTTAGGCTGCATTGCTGTTGTAATTCATTTTCAATAATTCAGTAATTCAAATTCATGACTTACATATTTACTAATAGAAACTCCTTATCATTAATCTAGTGAGATGTGAATTCATGTCTTAAAGTATTTGGCCTAGATAATATTTAAGCTTTAAAGTTATCCTTTTGCTGAGGGGCATTAACATACTACTATTTCTTCTGCAGATTGGTGTTGATCGAGATGACCTCAATAAAGTTTTTGTACAGCTTACTCTTGAATTTCTGACTAAACAGGTAAATTTGGTCAGAGTTTGTTGCTCTACGCATATAATTTAAAAAAATTCTCATTGTTGCAAGCGTTTCTTGAGCCAAGTTTTCTGTGTTTCCAGTAATTGTATGTGGTCCATGATCATCTAGTAGAATATAGCCTATAAGGAGAAACAAATTGGAGGAATAAGAATATGGTGTGTGTGTCTGGGGTGGGGGGGGGGGGGGGGGCTTATTAATACATGGAGGGTCGCCTGCATAAGTACTCCCCTGTTCGTTTTCATTTTGTTGGCTATTGATCACACGCACCCATACAATGTCATGGGCCAACAAAATTTGTCGTGTGTTACATGCGTTCAGACTTTTAATGTTTTTTAGGTCCTTCTAGCATGAACTTATGGTTGATGAAGGTAAAGAATGACGGTGGTGAAGCAATGGTTTTGAATAAGGAAGAAGAATTATTTATAGATCTAATAAGAGTGCGGGTTGCGTTCAAATTTTGAAACCATCAAAATCCTTAGGGGGGGTGATGAATGGATTCACTTTTATTCCTATGATATATTTCGATTAAGATGTTTAAATTGCATCGAGTATCATGTTGAATAAAGTGGATATTGTGAATTGTGATGAGAAAAGTAAGAAAGTTGCTTCGTTCAGATTAGATGAAAAAAGTGGTGTGAATCAAGTGGAATTAATTGGCTGTCCAAATACACTCTAAGAAACTTATGTTATAACCAAGGGGAAATTTCATATTTATTGCTTCGAAGTTGTGACTTGTCAAATTGAAAAGGACAATGACGACCTTGCTAAACCTATGGTGTTAGTAAACCTAAGTAGCTAGTGCTTTGAGCAACTTCTGCATTGATCAGTTTCTATGTCTGTTGAACTACCATCTCCCTCAGGTCTATGTGCCTGTTATATTTTTAGAGGCACCCAACACTTGATTTTTTCTATTGTTTGGAAAGACTGTGTTTGGAGCGGAGTTTAAACTCAGGACCGTCTACGCTGATACCATGTTGAACTACCATCTCTCCCAAAAGAAAAGATGGGGATAATTAACATTTTATGTACTTCAACAATGTCAAAATTATCTCTATGTATTACAGCTTGTTGGATGACTACAAAATTCTTTTCAGAAATTTGAGGCATATAACTCGAATGGAGCAGTTGTTGCTGGGAACAAAAATAAGGAGGTAAGTCTGATATGCTGGCTAGTTTTCTTGTTGCTCCTTATCCCCTGCCTAATATAATGATATCTTTAAGCTCATATGTTGTGGATGGTGCTTATTATTCATTTGTTTAGTTGTTTTGAAACGAGCACGTCTTCAGTTTATATTAGCTGAGGCAATTTTTTTATTTATTTGTTTGCATCGTTTTGTCCTTTGGTTGCCAGACTCTTTATGGTAGGCCCACACATGAGGGGCGTGTTAAAGTCTATATGCATGTCTACTTTATTCATTTCCCCGACTACTTTATTCATATTTCATTCTTAATAATGAACAACGGTTTATCCTCACTTAGTTTTAGCAGCCAAAAATGTTGAAATGCTTCGAGTTTTCCTCGACATCAGTAGAAAAGATTTTGAATGTGATGCACATCATGTGTGGCACAACGGACAAAAAAATGTTTCTTTTTTCCTTTTGCAAAGAAGAGGGACAAATATGCCCAGTTTAATAAAACTAAAAAATTCATGAAATATAAAGTTGGATTGACAGTGTCTATTTATGATCCCTTTAAAAAAAACTGTGATGAACATGTGATAAGTCAGCAAACGAGGGGTGCCACAAATGATAAATCATAAGTCTCTGTAACAGATAAAAGTGTTACCTCAGATGATAAAACTTTTGAGGCAGCCAGAATGCCTCTGCTTGAGATTACTCACTCACTCTGTATTTTCTGCACCTGCCCCTTTTGCAGGTACTTGTTCGTGAAATCTGGGTTTTCGAGAAATCTTTGTTCCATCCTGGTGCATCTTGGCGTCTCTGCGGACGAATTAATACAAAATGAGATAGTCAAAAGACATGCAGTTTCGACAGTCCCTAAAAATTTGCGGTAAGACTGCATACAACAAGCTCAAATGACCACCAAACTGTTTTAAAACAGGATTTTCATATATTTGGACTGCCGTATCATAGTCAAGAGATGCACCATTTTGTAAGCTGTACAGTGTTTCCTGTTCAATTCTCAGAAAATAATGCAGCAGCGGCAGTTCAAAGTTTCATGTAGGATTTGTCTTCCTTGCTCCGTCTTTCGAATCGACCATAACAAGTGCCAAAAATATTTCTCAATTTTGCTATTTGTTTTTTTGTAATTGCTACAAGGCGCCTTAATGATGATGGCTTGAAAAATTAAATAACATCCAGTCTTCTTCTGCTATTGGTTTTGGTTTCATGTTCACAACTTTTCATAATTCATATGGTTTTCCTTAGTTGTTGTCGTTTTTTATTATATATATATATATATATATATATATATATATATATATATATATATATATATATATATATATATATATATATATCGAAACGTTTCCCATTTAATTAATGGAATAAGTAGCTGGTTTTAATTTCTTAAAAATGGGGTCTTTTTAAACTGAAAAATTAGTTAAAATTCAGACTTGGTGCGGCAGACTTGAACCTTTGAGGATTTCAGTTGTACCAATGTGTTATATAAGGTGTGGTGATTCATGATTTGTTTTGTTGGAGTTGCTAAAAATTTGGGTCAACTTGATGGAAAAATTGAGACCCAATCATTCTCGTTGTGGTACGGTCGGAACTCTTCCTTGTAAAGGCTTATATTCCTGCGAGCATATTTTGCCTGAAACGGTTGAGAAGCATAATTCCTCAAGGGTGAGGTTTTGTTCAGTGACTGTAAAAATATTAGTGTTAGGATCCTGAACCTTTGAAGTTTCGAATCGAGTTGAGATTAGTGAACTAGCATAGTTTAACTATGGAGTAGTATTAATACTAGAAGTAATGATGTAATATGTACCGAAATTGTTATCAATAAAGCCTGTTTTCTTTCTCTCATAATTTCCCTATTTCTCTTCTGCGTTCTTACCTTCTCCTTAAATTTTGCTCCAAAAACCCAAGTTAGGATCAAATCCTAACAATTAGCTTCATACAAGAAGTCGAATATAGAAATGGATTCTCATTTCTCTGAAATCACCTTAAACTTAAGGTTATGTGATGATCTAACAAGGAAGAAAATGAACGGTGAAGATATTCATATAAATAATTATAGATTTTCAACGATAACTTGTTAAATCCAAAAAAAAGAATAAAAAAGAATTTAACGCCGATATGCAATTCCTTTAGGGTAAAAGTCTAATGGTAGGGGCCAAAATCAAATTTTGACTCCTATACGAAGATATTAGCATCTCCAATGAAAATAATTGATAGATATCAAAATTATGTATGGAACCAGGAGAGGTACCATTTTTAATGATCCCATGGCTAATACTCTCCCAACACTTCACGTGCTGCAGGTAGGAGAAGAAACAAAAAAAAAATGTTCTCTATAGCCTCATGTGCTCCTTTCCCCCCTGGTCCCCATGCCCCCTACTTTTTCAAGCATATACCTATTAAAAATAATAATAACTCATGTGCCACTGCCGCACATCTAAAAAAAAAATACTCCAACGGCTATAACTGAATAAAAAAATAAATTATATTACACGTCTTTATTTATAAATACCACATATCACACTCAATATATACATATTTTCTTCTTCATTAAATATATGCGGGTTCTATCTGCACCACACTTCTACTATCGGCCCCCTTTTTTTCCATTTACTTCAATACCACCACGAAATCACTAATAGCACCACACTCATTTCCTTGCCACTTTAGAATATGAACCATCTGCAATATGGACTTGATGATCCTCGGTCAATTGTTCATAAGTTGATATGAGAGATTTGTTTCTTGTCATATGGATGGAGTCACATGAGTCAGAGGCATTACCTTGACGGATGTTGACCTTTGGAGTCTCATCATTTGGATTTTGTCTATCCAGCAATCGCCTTAATATATTAAGTTCCTCCCTTGACAGAGATTTATTTTGTTCTAGTTTGGAAGAATGAGCTTCATCGGGTTTTCTTCTGTTTTGATCATAGCCATTCCTCTTTTGATCTTGTCCTGAAATATTTGAGTGTTTTCCATTCTGATATTGTCTAGGAATATTTGAGGCTTTTCCATGCAAGTTCCAGCACTAGTCTCTGGTGTGCCTTTTTTTCTTGCATTAATTGCATAACAAGTTCCCTATGTCATTCCTTCCAACACTATTTTTTTGGATTTAATCATGCTTGGACAGTTAGAGTAGAGCTTTCACTGACATAATTTGTATTTATGTGAGTCATAGTTGTCCTTCTACTATATTCCCATCTGGTGTAGGCAAATGCCTCCATGATATTAGGCAGAGGACTCGAGACAAAATCCTCTCCCTTGCAGGGTCATATTCAGGATTTAGTCCCTCAAAAGACTCATATGCTCTAACCACTTCTAAGGCCTTTTTGTATTTGCCTGCATCAATAGAGCATTCCCATCTGATAGTCTTCAGCTGATCAATTTCTTGCCACAAGGTCTTTAGATGATTGAAATTGTCTAGTACATCGTTAGTCCATTTTTATACTTCTGAGTTCAGATTTGACATCAAAAGCTTCAACATGATTTTCTAGATTTGATTAAGTTGTTGCCACTCCTTCCCAGATTTCCCTAGCATTTGAGTATAATAGATATGCCTGGCCAATGTTTGGTTCCATAGATTTGATCAACTATGACATTATCATGGCATTCTTTGTATCCCAGATAAAGACATCATGTGGTTTTCTAGAATCTAGAACCTTGATTGTGCCAGTCAGGTATCCCAACTTCTCTCTTCTAGTGATTTACATTTTAACATATTGACACCATGCCAAGAAGTTTGTACTATTTAATTTCATGGTGGTAAATTGAAGTGAAGGATTTTCTCCAACGAATATAGGTTCGGCGGTTTGCTGCCCAGTAGAGGCATTTCTTAATGCAGAACTTGCAATTTATGAATGAAGGAGAATAAGAAGATTTAAAGCACTCATAAAAACAACAGAAAAATCGAAGATAAAAAAGTATCTCTTTCATTCATACTTCAAATCTTGTTAGAGTTGGCTAAATATAGATTACAAACTACAATATAGCCGTTGCGGTTGAATAGACAAACCTCACTAACTAATTTTAGCAAATAGCCGTTTAGGGAATAGTCTAAAACACCTTATGAAATAAACCAAATACCAAAATTGATTAAAGTTAAGAGATATGTAATACATTTAAATTTGGGGCACCACTAAAAGGATTTAGGACAGCACATCAATGTTTAAACAAAAAGGCATGTACTGAAATACCCTTAAGAGCAATGGTGGATTTAATGTAGTGCCTCAAATACCCTCTTAAATTTAACCATCTCTTATGCCCTTACATCAGCCAATCAGGTTGCCACCCCCACAATGTATGTATATGTTGTAATTTTTTTATTTATTTTTTGTTTTCTTTTTTTACAGACACAAATTTGCACACGCACATTTTGTCCCCAGTGAATTTGCACACGTACACTCGAACACGAAACCTCCGGGTTAAGAGCCACAGTAATTACCATTGAGTTAATGTCTTGTTGGCTATATGTATGTTTGAGGGTGGCAAAAGAACATCATAAGAATAGATCAACAAGTTACTACAATGTGCACTGCAAGATATATAAATCAGTGTTGAAAACGAATAATAACTAGATGACAAGCAATTACAAGAGACAGCAATTACACAAATCAATATATATGAATTAAAACTACTAGTTAGAGACAATTTAATACTATTTTTCATCCTCCTCCTCTTCTTCTTCTTCTTCTTCTGTACTATTATTCTCATTATCATCATCTGTCACAGCTAGGCTATCAAAGAAACTGTCAAGATACCATGGACATTTTTCATTCCAATCACCTCTCATGGCACGCGAACGCCATTTCTGATCAGCTACCATTTCAGTAGACAATCCCCATGCTAACATTTCCTCTTCAGAATGATGGACCGCTAAACTATATTCTCCCCCTAACCCTAACTGCATCACACGAAATTCACTGTTGCCAAGATTGTTCAGATACTCGAATTGCTCAACGGTCCACTTGAACCACTTCATCAGAAAGACACGAATAGCTAAGCCATGGGATACGATTATGAGGTTTAAGTCTTGTGACGGATCAGCGTGAAGTCTATTCATGTCTATATCACGCCATAGTGATTCCAGAAAGCCTGAAAGTTAAACAAGTAATATACACTTATTAGACAGACGCATTGATGCCAAACCTTAAATAGACACACGGAAAAAAGCAGATGTAGTTAAGTGAGATGAGGAGGCAACGGTACATGTTAAAACTCACTAGCCACAATACATGACAAGATCAAGCATCTGAGATTCTGAAGCACGTTTTTAAGTAGTATAATAACTGTCAGATGCAGAAAGGGCAGGGGAAATGAGATCAAGAACCATATTAAGATGTTTAGAGAGGACTAATCACTATGGATACACGTGGTACTTCATATTTCACTACACGCATGCCAGAAGAATAGCTTTCAAATGATTGTCAATTCTAAATGAGGAACATATTTCATTCAAATGTTAAGCATGCTTGATGGCCCACAGCCAGCCATTAACTAATTAATTATTACTAGAAACCTAATACGTTTTACAAGAGACCTAACCAATCACCTGTGATTGAATAACAAGCTGTCTATTCTATTGAGGATTACTCAGTAAGGAACAGCTGACGAGACAGTTTAAGTGCGTGTAGGGTGAAGTGTTGGTGAAAACTGAAAACCAAATGATCTTTATAATGTGTATCTTTTTTGTTTGGCAAACATTGACTTCACATTGGGGGGATTTCTTTCAAGCCTAGAAGAATATCTCCTTTAGATTTAGAAAGTGGTGCAGCGTACTAAACCTCCAACCCAACCCCCCAAAAACTGCCAAAAGAAGAAAATGGGGAAAAAGGGGTAACAAGGAAGAACTCTGCATCAGAGTCCGAATTTTTGCTAGGAATGGAATACTTCATTAAGAAGCAATTCCCTTCAGAATGACACCATAGCAATCCAAAGGATAACAACGGAATCAACTTTAGTACGACTTGCAAATCAGCTACTTGGTCAGCCTCAACGTTCAAAAGAAAATAACACAGGTAAGCCCTGATCTCAATAATCCATATATATATATATTAAAGAAAGAAAACCCCGAACCTTGCACAGGCAAGATGCTTTATGCACCGGTTTGCCTTTTTTGTAGTGTGCCACTGTTTAAGCTAAGTAGATGAGGAATACAAGGACAGTGCAAAGAACACTGTTAAAAAAATAAGCATTGTAAAAGACATTAACAACCTATCATATTTTGAAGGCAGGTTATATGATCTCAAGACTTCTACAGCAACTAGCTTCCCAAATGTTCTCCATGCAATATCGACCAAGTCAGCATGGAAAACATACAACTTGCTTGATGTATGCAATATAAAAAAATTAGACAAATTTACAAGACGTAATATAGAGTTTCAAGGTACAGTCAATCTATTAAACTCCACATATTCAAAGACTTGAAATATGGGATCCATGAAACGTTATATTGGGATGGTTAGCAGGATTTCTTGCATAACTATGATTTGGATGGTTAAAATCTTAAGCACTGTAGGAAAGAAACAGTGTCAGTCAGTTCAGCTAATGGTGAGCCACAAGCTTCTCCCACCATGTGCTTCATTCCTAAGTGCACGAAGCAGGTCCATGACCTAAAATGCTTAGCTAGAATGTTTTGTGCATTCAAAAAAGAAACAAAGAAAAAAGGCGCCCCATTTTCTCATAATATTTGTAATTTATAAGATTTGCAAATCATACTCCATTGCAAGTAGTAAAAGACCGTCACCATGTGACTTTAGATCACAGCTTGCAGAAATAGCCTCATAATGAAACTCTGTACATTTAACTCAAAGTTGGAGTCCCAATTTCAGGCCATTGGCATGTCGGAGCTTTATATGCACTGGGCTGTGAATTTAAAACATATGCAAATTAAGGAGACTATATGTAGGAAATATCATGAGACCAATACAGGTGGCAGGTACACTCTGCTGTGTTTTGTAAGCCAGTAAAAGCATGAGTTTGTTTGCCACCAGGGAAACAAACAGCATCTCAGCATTCAATGATATTTAAGAACGCTCGTGGGAAATCATTATAAGCAACTGGAACCCCAGTTCAACTTCTCATTGAACATTAAGACTTTCCAATACCATTAAACAGCAGGAAAG
Source organism: Gentiana straminea (assembly GCA_036785695.1). Classification (NCBI taxonomy): domain Eukaryota; kingdom Viridiplantae; phylum Streptophyta; class Magnoliopsida; order Gentianales; family Gentianaceae; genus Gentiana; species Gentiana straminea. The sequence continues at coordinate 354,166 of JAVUPR010000464.1, read as the reverse complement.
TGCTTAATTGATGAAATTGACTGACTAACCTATCAGATAAAGTTGACTTTCAGAGAGAGAACATAATTATGCCAGAGGCAAAGTAACTCTAAGATTCTTCATAACAATCCTGAGAAAAGGAACCGAAACATAGACCGAGACTAGCAAAAGTTTCTAGTAGAGGGAACAAGATGTAAGAAACAAGAACAGATATCAAGCAGCAACAAAATCAAGATTCAAGGAATATACAAATTTAAAAGGAAGGCAAAAACAAGTGAAGGCTTACTTGATTTTGAAGCATAACAACCTTTATACTCCCTACAAACACTTTGTAAACAATTTCACAACTTGACACCGTATTTTCACATATAACTATTGAAAGCTAGTATAGCTAAAAAATCTTATACCATTCTGACTACTTTAATCTGATGCTTTTGTTGATAAAGCATGACAAAAGATCCCTAATTCAGCCGGAATGAAACTATAAGTAGAAGAAATGAGACGACTGGCAATTATCAAATCTGTAACTAGCAACACTTTAGTAGCCAAGAAGAAAAGATTATGGTGTTTTCAGTTAGGTACATAAGCAAGTTAAAGGGGCTACAAGAACAAAGAATATATAGCCATCAAAAACAAAACTAAAAAAAAAAACAAAAATCATCATAACATCATGAAGAACCCTTATATATAAGCATCATGGATTGAACCCAAATAAAAAGAATCATCAACCTCGAAAAGAAAAAAGAAAATCAAAGACTACTTACTGGAAACCCGATCATAAACATCAGCAGCAGATTCCCCTTCAGGAAAGCGATAAAAGAACCTCCCAAACTTCTCCCTAGTCTCCTTAATAACCTTCATTCTTTCCGCCACTTGAAAATTCCCAAAATCCTGTTCTCGAATTCTACACTCTTCCCTCACCCCAATGATTCTCCGACGAGGAAAAGCTCGCCCAATTTCCCGGAGCGTGGAGCGCGTGCGCTCATAAGGAGAAACATAGAAGTACACTTTCCAATCCTGGGAAGTGCCCATATCCGATACTACACGCTTAATGCGTGAACCGGCTACTTTTGCTTGCTGAATACCAGTAAACGTTAATGGGATTTTGTGATCTGGGGTGCAAGTGTAGGCTGCATCGTCTTTATTACCTTGGCTCTCTCCATGACGGACGAGGATTATTCTCTTTGGTAACAATTTGTGAAGGTGTTGATGGTGGTGGTTCTGCTGCTGTTCAGCTTTGTATGCATTACCGGAACGTTGAAGCATTTTCCTCTGTGTATGTGTGCCCCAAGGGTTTTTACGTGAAGAATTTACAGATGCACATCTGGGATTCGTTGGAGTTTCGTGATTGATAAGTGTTTGATGAGTTATATAGCTATATGCGTGTGGAATTCGTGGGTGTGAAGGGAATCAATTCGAAATGAGAAAACAGAAAGTTGTATTCTTTTTCTTTGGAAAGGCAGAGGGTTGTATTAGGAGAAGATAAACATGGAGCTGGGTTGTAAGTTGAAACCGTCTACTCGGTTTGAATTTGACCTACTTGTTGTAGTTCGTGGCTTCGTGGTCAGGGGGGTGTTTTTGCAGGGGAAATTTGGATAAGTATACAAGATTTTCATTCCCCGGAAATTTTAATTTTAGTAAAAAATAATAAATGTTAACCAATTTTTGTCGCGCTCGGGTGGTGCGGATTTCTTATATTATTTGTCACGCTCAAGGTGAAGTAGTTGTTTTTATTGAAGATCAATTGATTTTTTCTTTCAACTTTCTCATCGGTTTTACGTACTGATGCCAGTTAACTTTATAATGCTTTTACCGTCAAATTACTCCGGAAAATGAGCTTAATTGTATGATATTATGAGTGAATCACGGGCTAATTTGATGGTTTGTTGTTTGTGATTGCGATATTGCATTTTTTTTCATAATTTGGCTAGAAAGATGTTACTTCTCGTTGTTTTTATCTATGACATATGATGGACTTGTCGAGAAGGTCTCCGGAGCTTAATGATTGAGTTGGCGGATCATGACGAGTCATAGGTTGAAGGTTTATAGGGGTTAGAGTCCAATACAACGAAGCATTGTAGTGTTTGAACCGAGATTGGACAGGAGAATCTGCCTAGTGAGCATGCAATGTGATTCGAAGGCCTGAACTTCTGAATTGGGCTTAGACTTCTTCAACACAGTTGAAGGCTTGAAAGAAGGATTCCAATGCACTTTGATCATCTGAATCGAAGTTGTATAAGTCCATACATGACCAAAACACTAAAGTGGGCCTGGGGGCTAGACGGCATATTTCATGGTGTTGAGACGGTGGCCCAAATGCCCAAAATCAACATTGTATCTAGGCCAAACGTGTTTCGGGACTCCTAATTAGCTTCTAGGTCTTTTTAGACACTTATAAAAGGTAGAATAAAACATTGTACACATATCTTTCATACAACGATAATTTTTTCAATACAATTTACTTTTAGTTCGATACTTGGAGCAATTTCTTGTGATTCGTTCTACAATTCGAGAAGTAGTTTCTTGTGCATTGAGGAACTACGTCGCAAGGTATTTCGTCCTTATTTTAGTTAAGCTTTTGTTTACCTTCGATGCTGTGATTATTCGTTTTTCAACTAAATCGATGCTAGAGTAGCTTGTTGTTACTTGAATCATGTAGAAATAATTCAAACCCAGTTAAAGTATATAGTATAGTGATCCTTAATTGTGCTTTTGGAACCGGATGCATGTTCTGCATCTGCCGTCTCAGAGGCAGGTCGTGCCATCGACTAGACGGCAAATCAGACTGCAACTAGTTGTGTTAGTCTCTTAATTCTGATTATCTGTGCATAATTAATTCATGTGTACAAAGTAGCTAACTATATGCATGAAATTATAATCTAGTTATGAATGAACCGCAAGTGGAAGGTACTGATTAGATCACAAGGTAAAACTAGCCCGTTCAGGGTAGTTTCCTTAGTGAGGTTTTCCACCTTCGCATGGGACACCCATAGACCAACAATGCATGCTGGTTAATTATACCTAGCTCGTTCACGATAGGCCATTAAGGCAACATAGATGTTCTTCGACCCGTTCATGCCTTAAGACGAATCACGGGTTTCGTAGCCATTATTAGACTAGAATTACGTGCTTAAACCTAAATCATATAAATCACATGTGTAGTAGACTGGGTAGATTATTATGTATGCTTCAGTTAACGTTTCTCTGAATTGTTACTTCAAATCAGAAGATTTTGTGTCCTTGTATCTTTAGGGTTCAAATTTACTTTTTGGCCAAGTTTCGAACACATGACCTTAGGATAAATAGTAAAGCTTCTAACCAGTTGAACTAAATGGATAATTACATTAGAGATTGCCTGAAAATAATATGCATACACAGTTTTAATATTTTAAGAGGGGTATATTAGTAACTTCGCCCGAAAATTTGAGTGGGGTCCATGCACCCCGCCTACCATGTTGGGTCCGCCCTGCCTCTTGCTAGTATCAGTGCTTTAAGTACGGTCATGGTTTTAGGCGCCGTTGTCGGGGACTTTGCTACAATATATGGATAAAGGAGTGTTCGATGCAAGAGGATGTACATACGCTCTTGAACTGAATGTTCAGCTAAGAGGATTCATATGTGATCTGCTCAGCTTACTTGAAGAATTCAGCTAATGACTGTCAGACCTGAAGATTCAACAAACTTGAAGATTTAGTCGAGAGGCAACACAACTGATGTTATTCTGTTGTAACTTCTTCCAATTCAGTTATAATTGAATGTAACCGTTTTAGTGAAGTATACTCTATAAATTCTTCATGATCAATAGCATTGTAACTTAACTTGATCGTTTTACTGATTAATGAGAATTCTACACTTATTTTTTCTTGTATTTTCATTTCATCAATTCAACATGGTATCAGAGCCTTTCTTGCTCAGTTTGTGCTAACTCTAGTGCATAGCATAAGAAACTTGAGAGTTTTCTTCGAGATTTTTTGTTGTTTTCATAAAAACTTGAGAGTTTTATGTGATTTTTATCTTTGTTCTGGAGTTGAATCCAGTTCTTGGTCAGTTTGATCGTTTTCTTTTAGTTTTTCCATAAACTTGTGTGCGTAAATATTGTTCTTGTCAGCTATGCCAACGAAGAAGCAAAAATTGAGTCCCCTTAGTCCCTATTATGTTCATCCCAGTGAAAATCCTTCACTAGTGTTAGTTCAGGCATTGATGAATGGTAGTACTTATCATGCATGGAAATGGTGTTAGTCACAAAGAACAAGTATGGGTTCGTTGATGGTACAATCAAAAAACCAAAGGTAAATTCAGGTGAGTTCCAAGTCTGGAGGCGATGTGACATGATGGTTAGGACTTGGATTTGAATTCAATGGAGAATATTATTTCTATGAGTTTGAAGTTTTTCAAGAGTGTCCAGACTGTATGGAAGAACCTTGCTAATCAGTTTTCAAGTGTTCATGCTTTTAGACATTCTGGCATTCTTGAATTCACTGAAATAGGGAACTGATTTTGTGAATCGGTACATTACAAAACTGATGGTTCTTTGGGAGGAATTCAAGACTCTCATGACAATTTCGTGCACCTGTGAGCCTCAATGTCACTGTGATGCCATAAAAACTCCATTGGATCACATGGAAGCAGAACATGCGATGAAGTTTCTAAAAGGACTAAGGGATGAGTTTGAGCCAATAGTGTCTCATGCCATGTTGATGGTGAATTTTCTTGAGATCCAAGATGCTTTTTCATTGGGTACTAAGTTTGAAAGGTAGAAAACTTATGTGTATAACAAGGTAAGAAATCAAGATTCTACAATCTTGATGGCCCAGAAGACTAGAAATGTTAGGAATGACAGAACTGATCAATTTGGGGCCAGTCCAGTAAATTCATCATAGTAGATCCAGTCATGTTTCTTGAAGGCCTTCTCTATGACATGTCTATTTCTGGAAAGGCCACCAATCACAACACTCCAAGTTATTACATTCGGCTCCATAAAGTCAAATAGCACTTGATCATGAGGTTGATATAGCAAAAACCATTGTGTTTCGAAATGTGTAAATCGCTTGAAGTGAATGACAAAGCACCAAGTTATAGCTCGGTGCAATTACTACATTATTAGCGAAGATCATTTCCCGGCATTAGGGGGAGATAAGAAAACCCCATTTTGGAATTGAAAAATTCCGAGAAATTTTATAAACATAAAAGATCTTCCACGCATCAGTCTAACTCAATTGCGAAAATATTTCAACTTGCAGTGCTTAGCAGGTAATATGCCAGATGTTTTTATTCAACATAAAATTGTGACTATTTATAAATGCACCAAATTTGATTGATAATATATCTACGCCGGAAACGTAGAATACCAATCGGTGTAAAAGATAAAATTCCACAGTAAGTGAATTCAATATTGATATTATGTCACTCATAAAATTAATATCTCGAAAAGATTCTTCTTGAAGGCGAAAACCCCGGAGAAATTCGCACGAGCATCAAATGATCAAATATTGGGGTTGCGGAACAACCAGATCCATGCTTTGATAAGATTTTGGTTTATGCTAATATCAAATTAGCAATGTATTTTGTGGGATTTTTGTATTATATTATCACAGTCATCGATGACATATTTACCTCGTAATTTTCTATTATAATGTGGATCCAGAACCCAAGTGATCCGCGTGTAAGCCTTTAATACTCACAAAATACTCGCAAGAGTACTAGGTCAATCGTAGCATAGTAGAGGCGAGTCAAAGTCGATCCCACAAAGATGATGCAACATAGATAATAATTCATAAATCTAGCCAAGAAGAGAAATAGCGGTCCCTAGACCAACATAAGAACAGAAAAGTAATTGGTGTATCCCTCCTCTACGATCTCCTAACTTGGTGTAATTAATTTGTGTCTACTTTTCCTCGTAATTTCCTAGTTTAACCAGAACGTGTTCTAATTCAGTTTTAAGCTACAGGTGCAATCTCTTAATCTTATCTACTTCCATTGAAAGGACAATAGACGCCTATGTGCAGTTAACCTCCTTTGTTGGTTGTATTAACTCACACGCAATAAGTTTTAGAAAGTGCCAGCTCAAGACCGAGAACCTCCCTAAGCAACTATCATGGATTGACTAGCACGTTCCAAGGGATTGATCCAAAATATGTCCTAACTAACACTTTACTTTATCCTCCTGCTTAATATGTACAATAAGCAGATTGGACAGATCTAACCTACTGTGAATTAAACCAGTCGATCAACATAGCTGACGCCGAATCTTCAGATTAGGGAGACCTAAAAGGTGTCCCGCGGCTGTGATATAGACCGTCGCCGTCGTGGTGGTGGTCCATAATTTTGAAATCTACATCGTTCTGTTCTGGTCATTCTAGTTAATTACGATTCGTTTAGACATGCAGATTAATTACAACACGCTAATCTAACTTAATCTACCATGATTAAAATACGAAGTAACGTTCAAAGCTTCATACCTTTATCAATGGGGGATCTAGCTTGATCAACTCAAGCTAGTTGATGGATTGGAGAAGATAACCAAGCAAACAAACTCAAACGAAAATCATGAACTCTTGTTTCATGAATCTAATAATAGACTAAAGTATATGAGGGTATATGTATATGAGTATATATTACAATAGACTGGCACAACCTTTATATATAGATGTAAACTGACCTAGTTGATCTTACCTTAACCGACTTAATACAAAATACGGCTCATCTGATTTCGTGTTGCTCAAGTTACCGTTGCTGCGGCTAGGGTTTCCGCAGCCTAGGCCTTTTTCTCTTCTTTCTGGCCCAACAAACTTTGTATTGACTTCTTCTGACTTGGGCCCAATGTTCTCTTTTGATCCAGATCCGCTTCTCTTCAGCCTCATAATGTGGTACTCCTGAACATCACATAAAACAAGGTCGAATAGTACCAAAATCGGGATAAAATACAAAGATTCAGAATTAACGATCAAAGAACCGACACTAGGCAATTGACACATATTTCATACAATAATCTGACTATCATTTATCAATTGAGCATAATTCGGGGTAGATAATGGTGGATTTATAGTACTAATTATTGTGCGATCACCTACCCCCCACTTAGCTTGTGGTCGTGCCGAACAAAAAGGTGAAAGAAATGAACCCCGGAACAATATACAAGTTAATTAAGAAGGCTCATATCCATAAGCAATGTATAAATCAATTTTCAATTCACGAACCGGTATGTGTGTGCAATAACCTTCAGACCACAGTAGTGTAGATAGACTCGTATCATTCCAACTCATAATCTAGCTAGTAGTCTCGAGAATGTTCGATCCTTTACGCCAGTGTTTTTCCTTGGGTTTTTATTTTTATTGCATAGGTCAAGTCAACTGGCAAGGTGGACCAGGGAACCGAGTACTACTCAAAGGTTCGCGTTTATCGGTCTATTTATTGTGCGAGGGTAGTGCGTCTTATGCTCCGAGTTTGCTTCCCTCTTGGCAAAGAGAAAGAAATAGCATATATTGATGATAATCATTTTTTCTTTCTTTTTCTCTTTTATCGCCAGGTAAACACTCAACAATTTATCTATCCTCACGGTCTACACTTTGATAAACTACCGAATCCATTTTTCCTTAGCCCTTATAAGATCCACAACTTGGCCTAAATGACCATAGGTAGAACAAAACTCGGAAAACTAGAATCAACACAAGTCAAAATAACAATCATCCAACTACATACCGAAGATTGTGGGTTCGGTTCATGCAAAGAAAATGAGGTTAATACGCTACTACTTCAAAGTGGCATGATTTTTATTTCGTTCATGAAACAAAGTGTAATTAATTAGCTTCAAAAGGTCAAAGATTTCATATCCTTGCAATGGTGTTTGAAACCGACTCAAAAAGACTAAGTGGTGAAAAATGCATCGAAAAGGATCGTGACAAGTCAAAGAATTGATGAAATTCATAGTCAAAAGCTAAGTGACGTTCCTACCCCCCACGTAATCGAAGCATTGTCCCCAATGATGAAAAGATTTAAAACGAAAAGGAACTTAGCTTGGGTTAGCATGGAACGATAAGATCGTATCCGTGGCACATGTCTCGGTCATAATGTCATAAAAAATATGCGAAGATCTACTATAAGAAATTCGAACATACAAAACAAAGCTAAAAAGCGGAGTAACACGATAAAATACAGAATATTTAAATGGCAACAAGCATCTTAAATAAAAGTGCAAACAAATTAAGCCATTCAAAATACTTTTTATTAAAAATAAAGACTATGATTTGCATAGTTGGGAAAAAAAGTGAAAATTACAACAATGGAGAGAAAATGCTAAAAAGTCTAGATCGAGGCCACTAATCAAAGTCAATGTCCTCGTAGTCTTCATCAACAGGAGGTGGTGCAGCAGAAGAAGGGCCGGCCCCCGAAGAAGATGGGTCATGCCTAGGGACTCTCGGTGGTGGGGCATAGGGAGGAATGTTTAGATGCACCATCATATGATTGAACATGGCTCGCATGGTCGTCAACTCCCTAGTCACCTCAGCTTGAAACTCTAGCTGAGGTCTAGCACGTCCTTGTGCTGGTATCGTTGGCCTTCTTCTTCGCCTTCCCGTGACGATAACTGACTCACTGTCAAGAATAGGCAGTGGCTCGACTCTATCATCAGTAGCTAGATCTGGGCACTCGACTGCCATCACCAATGCATCTGTCAGGTTGCCATACGGAAAAATCTCTCTCCTTATCCCGGCAACCTGGCGAATCCTCGCGTGCATCAACATACCAATGTTCACATCATTCTCGATATCGAGATAGTACATGAGCTCAGCTGCCAACACGTCACTGTGTCTGTGTGAGCATTGGGCAGAAGGTGAGTGATAAAAAATCTGTGCAACATACGCGCGTCTCATGACAGCATATTTGAATAAAAGGTAGTCGGGAAATTGTTGGCGCCAAAGTCCCACTGCACATCATAGTACTCAGCAATATGCAGCATGCGCTCCAGATCGCGCTCTCTAGTGGCAGTAGTGAACTCCTCATCATGAAGCGGTGCATTTTCTATGCCAAAGTGCGCATTAATTCTCTCAATCGAAAAATCGATATGGACCCCTCAAACATTAGTGATATTAGACTCGGGGTTTGCCGCCACGTAGGCATAGAACTCACGGACAATGGTGGCGTTGAATGTAAGAGGTATAAGAGCCATGTCCGCTATGCCATGAAATTGGAGCACTCATGGTATAATGTCACCACAATCATTGAGGTCTACGCCTCTCTCCTTGCAACCGACCACGCGTTCGAGTGAGTCCGAAAAGACTTATAGATAACAACAGAGGCGAACTGGTCGACACCATTAATAGTTGGAACGGCATCGTCCTGAACTCTCTGTCCTCTATGTCTCGGGACGGGGTTGCCTCTACCAGCCATTAAAATTGATGAACTGAACTCTGTTGCTGCTGAAAAATAGGTCTCGCCTCCACGACAGGGTGTTTCGTGGCTGCCGGAGTTTAGATTTTTTGGTTTAGGGTTGCTAACTCGAGATTCTGACATCAACAGTAATGGGAAAAATGAAAACGGTTCCCGTCGTACGGTTCCACGCGCCACCGTCGATATTTGGAAAATTAGGGATAAGGACACGATGCAGGACGCGTGGGGTCCACGCGCCACCATGAGTCCTTAGAATGTTTTCAAACCTCATTTCGAACTAATTTCGATATCGCAAAAGTTTCAAAAGACGTACTCTCGATGAAATATTTTTGTCCTTCTCCCTCATTCCCCCTAGAATATTTTCAAACCTCATGAACTGGAATCAGGTACTCTCGCAGTGCGAGGTGCTCTCGCGTCTGCTAGAGATATTTTCTTCCAGATTCCTTAAAACTTCAATGCAACTTCACACCGTGTTGAATCTTTGACAATTATCAATCCAAAACTGACTCCTCGCAGGTTATGTCCTTGCCTTCCTTGTATTTTCTCTCCGACTCTTCCAACCTACTTCACCGGATTGCTCAACCAGTAAAAAAAACCTTCCTACCATCCTTAAGTACGAAACTTTGTGATGCGGTAGGATGAAAAAAAGGCTTGTCGTTCATTCCAACTACTTTTATTTGACTCTATCTAACCTAAGGGTAAAGATCTAGTTCTGAATTTAAAGTCGCCAGCTCGACTTTTCTTTCGACTTCCACTCAGTCAGATTTTCGGGTCTTCACCCGCCAAACTTGCACTTGGGAGGCCTTCACCGAGATACGTTGATGTGATCCGTAACCGAATCAGACCCGCAATTGCCGAAGGACCGACTGAAGGCACCAATAAAATGAGCACCACGACCCTTAGCTAACTCGTAACTAAGAACCTTGGTATGACCTCAACCCTTAGATAACCCGTATCTAAGAACCTTGATAAGTTCCGTTTGGAATCCACCAAACACCGGTGTCGGAATCCACCAAGCACCAACGTGAGAAAACTCACCAAAGCTTAAAAGCTTCAAATATAATATATCATCAAAATTTTGTCTGTCTTCAAAAGATTACAACTAAAGCCTTTTTATAGGCTAGAATAAAAAACATAAACTACTCCCAAATCAATGTGGGACAAACTTATTTAACAGAAATAAAAATAAAAATAAAAGAAATAAATACTAATAAAATTCTAATAAAATCTTCCACGGAAACAATGTGGGATAAATGATAACGTAAGTGGACTCCAAGCCAAAACGTCTCATCTTGGATCACATCATTCCCTCCCGGTTGGAAAGGATTCGACCTCGAATCAAAAGGATGTCGTAGAAAGCGGCAACAAGGACAAAACAGGCTGAACCAATAACAAACACCAATGAGATGCCTGGATCAAATACAAGGCATAAATTCGGCTTCAAATAACTAGACCGTCGATCTGATGATGAATACATCACCAAGTAAACCAATGCATAGTAATGTCGTGAGTCCTCAATGCAAATAAAGTTCTCTGGAGCAGCAACATAATCATAGGGATGAGAATTTGGATAAACCGCAAAAGGATCAATGAAGGTGTGCTTCGGTTTTCCATCAATATCAACTGGGACAAGAAAGTTCATAGGCAATATATTGGCTGGATTGGGTATATCAGATAGCCCAGTTTTCTCCTCAACTGAATGATCATCATGTACATGCAAGGAAGATATTATAAGCTCGAACAAGGGACTAATGAGAGAGAATCAACTTCCTCTATCTCCTCCGCCACGTTCTCAGCCAAAATGTAGGTACACGTGCATCATCAATCTCCGCTACTCTCGGCTCATTTTCAATATTCATCTCCACCACACTCTTATCTTCATTGTTTTTCAACTGTTCTTCTCGAGTGTTAACAATCTCATCATTTTTCGCTTCAACCAAGTCTTTTTCTCTTGATGATTCACGTTTCAAACGAGCTTCCTCGTCGATTCTACGTAGTTCTTGCAATAAATCAGGGCAATCATAATAGTGATGATCACTCCCTTTACAATGACCGCAAAAAACAGAAAATGGCTTTGTTGAAGTTTTCTTAACATTTGTAGCATCACGGTTACTTTTACCACCACGATTACTTCTACCACTGCGGTTATCTCTACCACCATGGTTAGATTGCTCATTTACTCCCTTTAACATATTCTTCATCTCATCCATCATATCATCAAAACGTCGTTCTATTTTTTTCAAATGTCGATCCATTATATCATCAAAATTCCGAAAATAGGCATCCATATGACACTCCTTTGATATTTCTCAAGATTGAAATTACCAACAAGTAGCACACTACAAGTATTCAGAATGTCCAAACATGAATATTCAGCAAGGAATTTTTTTGTTTCTTTAAAGGTGTACTAAAATCACGGATGTGATTGGGTGTGATAAAAATCACACCTATGATGTGAAACTCACGTCTAAGAGGGGCAGAAGGTTTTTTTTTTTTTTTTTTTTGTTGGCAACCAATTTGAAATAAAGAAATAGAAAGAATCAAATAGGGCGATTGGGGGATAAGTCGGCGGCAATTAATACAGGATTTGCTTGAATATATTTTTTTTGGACCAATCAACAAAAGAATCAAATAGCTAGGGAAAAAAAGTGCTCCAAGTCGGGGGGGGGGGGGGGGGGGGGTTGGGGCAAAGGGATCAATAATCGCTGTAATTTTTTTTTTTTTTGGAATAATAAGAACAGTAGAACAAAGAACAAGAAACTGGATTTTTTTTTTAATAATAAGAACGGGAAGCAAGATGAAATAAAAAAAGAAAGGATATTTGGATACCGTCAGTGTGGATCTCTGATACCAACTGATATGATCCGTAACCGAATCAGACCCGCAATTGCCGAAGGACCGACTGAAGGCACCAATAAAACGAGCACCACGACCCTTAGCTAACTCGTAACTAAGAACCTTGGTATGACCTCAACCCTTAGATAACCCGTATCTAAGAACCTTGGTATATGAACGCCACAAGGTCTGCTCAGAACCTTGATAAGTTCCGTTTGGAATCCACCAAACACCAGTGTCGGAATCAACCAAACACCAACGTGAGAAAACTCAACAAAGCTTAAAAGCTTCAAATATAATAAATCATCAAAATTTTGTCTGTCTTCAAAAGATTACAACTAAAGCCTTTTTATAGGCTAGAATAAAAAACATAAACTACTCCCAAATCAATGTGGGACAAACTTATTTAACAGAAATAAAAATAAAAATGAAAGAAATAAATACTAATAAAATTCTAATAAAATCTTCCACGGAAACAATGTGGGATAAATGATAACGTAAGTGGACTCCAAGCCAAAACGTCTCATCTTGGATCACAGCATACGTCTTCCTTCTCTCTCTATCCATGCTCTTCCTAGGCTTTTTATGCCCACGTAGAAGCATTCCTCCTTTCCACCTAGAAGCGCTTCTTCTTGAACCTCCTTAGTGAAACCTTGAGCTCTCAGCCTTGCACTCTTGGCCTTCTTCGCCAGTGCACTCGGCTTTCCACGTCTACTTTGAGATTTACTCTTATTGCTCAAAGAATTCACTTTTTTTAACTGTTGAATTTAAACCTTCACTACACGGGGCGGACTCATCAAAACTGATTGCCTCCCTAGACGCATTGTCATGAATCTCCTCGTCTTTTTCCCGAAGTAGAACTGTCATAAATTCCTGCTCTCTGGTTTCTACTACCACTTGCTTTTTCTTATCTCGAATGTCTTCAATCTCTATGACTTTATCTTCTCCAGTGATTGAGCTCACGTGGTACTGTCCAGGCCAGTTGTGTAATGGTTCTAGGATCGTAAAAGTTTTAGCATCGTTGTTGACCCTGCCGAGGGGCAACAAAGGCTGGAACTCTTCCTGCCAGGCTTCTCATCTGTCAAGTTTGCAGGTATGAAAGAGTCCCATCTCTGTCTGTCTCTCCTAGTTTCTACTACTAAATAGCACTTCCACTATTCAATCATAGAATCGATTCTGATCTAGTTTTTATTTTAAAAGGTAAGCCCTATATATTATGTTATTAATTATTAGAAAAGCGCTAACGCCCTATCTATACAAGAGGCCGGTCTCGATCTAGCTCGGTGGTATCCCTCTCGATGATTGTTGACTCAACATTGATTTCATGCTTGAGTTAGTGGGCTCTCCCTGTATCCATCGAGTCAAGTAATTCGATATCGGAAATTTATCCGCCGTCTATCTCATACCATGCTTCTTCTTTATCCGAATGGGTTCCTAGTGTCAATAAATCAAGATTTGCCATCAAGAGATGGAAGAGCCTTTACTTTAGGTTAAGCTGGTCTCATCATTCACGCAATTCCTCCGTCCATCGATTGATCGCGCGAGGACACATCCGGTCAGCGCATAAAAAAGCATTTTTCTTGGATTCTCTGCCTTAATAAAAATTTCTATCACCCTATTCATTCGGTCAAAGTCTCCACGGCCTTTCATGCCCTTTTACTAAGTGTGATTTCACCATTATCGTAATCCATAATGGCTCAACTAGTTGATAAGAATGGACGCCTTAACAAAACATTAGCACTCGGATCATCGGGGATGTCCAGGACTACAAAGTCAGCTAGGAAGACGAAACTTCCCACTCTGAGCTCATAGTCTCTCATCTTGCCAGTAATCATATCAACCTCACGATCGACAAAACACATGATGCGTACCTCATCCATCTCGACCTTGAATTTGGCATGTTTACAGAGTGAGAGAGGAAGGATATTACAACTAGTGCCTGAGTCGCACATCCCTAATCCTAAGGATATTCCATTTATTGAGACAGGGAGTCTAAAGGTTCCAGGGTCTTTTAACTTGAATATAGTGTCCGAGTCAGGGTAATTCTCTGACTTAGTATCAGGATCCTCTTCAGGATCAGAATCAGTAGAGGATATTTCAATTAATTTAATAGGAAACTCACCTGGGCGGTAGTTCTCGTACTCATTTAGACTTTCTTCCTCTTCTCTTTCTTTCTTAGCTCTGGTTGCTTCCTTTTCCAGTTCCACTTTTTTGTCCGCTTCATGTTGCTCCCGTACCTTGGAGCCTGGGTATATAGAGATGGGACTGACATTCAAAATAGTTCGTGGCATAATGCTTGCTGACTTCGAATCCCTACGATTTTTCTGGGTTGATGTCGAAAGCGTTCTGTATTCCTACAAGACAGACGAAATAAAAAAAACACGGTTAGTAATTTCCCGCGTCAGCTGAGTCCAGACCCAACTGCTGTGGACCTACTAACTAATAACGTACATGGGTAAACACAGAAAAATAGAGAAGTGATCAGAATCTGAGTCACAGAATCCTGCGGCTGCGGCAGGATATGTTGCTGTCTCGGGAGCTGTTTCCCCTCTTCAGATTGTAAAACTGTGCATGATTGATACAGAATAGACTCTAGAGTCTAAAACATAACATCGAACAGAAAGCGAATAATTCTTAATTAGATTTAATGAAACTATTATCCATATTGGCCATTGTCCCGGCAACGGTGCCAAAAACTTGATCCGGGTGTAAGCCACCAATACTCACGAAATACTAGCAAGAGTACCAGGTCAATCGTAGCATAGTAGGGGTGAGTCAAGGTCGATCCCATGAAGACGGCAACACATATAATAATTCATAAATCTAGCCAAGAAGACAAATAGCGGTCCCTAGACCAACATAAGAACATAAAAGTAATTGGTGTTTCCCTCCTCACCGATCTCCTAACTTGGTGTAATTAATTCTTGTGTATACTTTTCCTTATAATTTTCTAGTTTAACCAGAAAGTGTTCTAATTCAGTTTTAAGCTACAGGTGCAATCTCCTAATCTTATCAACTTCTATTGAAAGGACAATAGACGTCTATATGCAGTTAACCTCCTTCGTTGGTTGTATTAACTCACATGCAATAACTTTTAGAAAGTGCCGGCTTAAGACCGAGAACCTCCCTAAGCATCTATCGTGGATTGACTAGCACATTCCTAGGGATTGATCCAGACTATGTCCTGACTAACACTTCACTTTAACGTCTTTCATGTTAATTTACGATGTACAATAAGCAGATTGGCCAGATCTAACCTACTGTGAATTAAACCTGTTAATCAACGTAGCTGATTCCGAATCTTCAGATTTGGGTGACCTAAAGATGTCCCGCGGCTGCGACATAGACCGTCGCCGTCGCGGTGGTTCCTAATTCTAAAATCTACATCGTTTTGTTCTGGTCATTCTAGTTAATTACGATTCGTTTAGTCATGCAGATTAATTACAACACGCTAATCTAACTTAATCTACCATGATTAAAATACGAAGGAATGTTCAAAGCTTCATACCTTTATCAATGCGGATCTAGCTTGATCAACTCAAGCTAGTTGATGGATTGGAGAAGGTAACCAAGCAAACGAACTCAAAAGAAAATCACGAACTCTTATTTTATGAATATAATAATAGACTAAAGTATAATGAGAGTATATGTATATGAGTTTATATTACAATAGACTTGCACAACCTGTATATAGAGCTGTAAACCAACCTAGTTGATCTAACCCTAACCGACTTATACAAAATACGGCTCCTCTAATTTTGTGTTGCTCAAGTTACCGCGGCTGCGGCTAGGGTTTCTGCGGTTTCGGGCCTTTTTCTCTTCTTTCTGACCCAGCAAACTCTGTATTGACTTCTCCTGACTTGGGCCCAATGTTCTCTTTTGATCCAGATCTGCTTCTCTTCAGCCCCATAATGTGGTACTCCTGAAAATCATGTAAAACAAGGTCGAACAGTACCAAATATCGGGATAAAATACAAAGATGCAGAATTAACGACCAAGGAACCGTCACTAGGCAATTGACACATATTTCATACAATAATCTGACTATCATTTATCAATTGAGCATAACTCGGGGTAGATAAGGGTGTATTTATAGTACTAATTATGGTACGATCACCAAGTCGGTAGTAAAGTGCTAGAAGCACATAAATTAGGTAAAAATGAAATCAGAAATGGAGGCTGATATTGACTTGAAATGTTTGGTTCTTTAGTGACCAATATCGATTTTGATCGATGATATTCTCCCACTACGGATAACATCATTTCCGCTACTTAATGACCCTTGCAACAACTAAGCATTTTTATACGACGTTGTGACCGCATATTTATAGGTATTTAGACGTGAATATTCATATGAATATGTATGATGATTTTAGACATAAAAATCACAACATGTATATTGTTCAGTTGCAAAGGTTGTTTTATGGATTAAAACATTCATGTTTTTTAGGGGTAAAACATTCATGAAAAGGTAATAAAATCAATAAGCAAATTCCTTATGAAGAAGGAATATATATAAACATGAGTCGTGTGATATTACATCCCCTATTATTATTTATAAGAACAATCTTGATTGTGTTCCAAGTGTTATACAAATAAGTAGAGGATATGACAATTTTTAGCCCTTACATTCAAATTAAATTCTAAAAGATACATGACTTATAAATAGTACGCTATGGTGACGATCTGACACATTTGTTCACGAAGTTCATCCCAACATAAAATTTGGAGAAATTTTTGGGATGCGTATATTTGAAAAACTGTTGTCGTCAGGGGGGATGACAACTTCAAAACAATATTGATGCTTTAGTCCTGAAAACCAATGATTGTACTCTTTTTTCCCTTTAACTAAGTTTTTTCCCACGTGGTTTTCTTAGTTAACGGTTTTTAACGAGGCAGTTAGTGCAACACATAAAAACGCATATCATTAACTATTTTCCTTGTATAGTTTTTGGCCTACTGAGTTTTTCTAGCAAAGTTAATAGTACGTGACATATACGTTATGCATCGTAGATAGAGCATTCAAATCAGCTCTATATTTAATGAGATTTGTCTGCTATTACTTTTGCGAAGAAGATCGTTCATCTCAAATTCAATATTATTCACATAAGTTGAAGATCACATGATCTTCAGAAGAGAGGTGAAATCAATATGCGATGAATAAAGTCAAAGTGTTGATCCAACAAATTCATTTACTAAGTGAGACAAAGCATGTGCAATCGACATATTTTTACGGACAATTTACAACCAAAGGAGACACCCGACATTAATATCAAAGAGCTAGGAAAATGTTTTCATCAAGGGGGAGTAATACAAACCCAAGTGAATATGTATTATTTGTTCAGTAGAGTTTTTTCCACAATGTCTTTTCCTAATAAGGTTTTAACGACGCATATTTATTGTGTAATGGACATCCAAGTGGAAGTGTTGTGTAATAATGTTTAATGGATGTCCATTACAAGAGTTTACATACATCCATTAGTTGATACATTCATTCCATAAGTTATGGATTCCAAAATCCATAACCATTGAATAGTATTCATTGCATGATTTACAAACTTCTCATAGTTGAATGCATGGTGTTGTACATATATATTCATCACATTTGTAAGAAGTGAGTAGTAGAGATGGAGTAATAAGAAAAGGGGGTAAGGGGCCAAAAGGACACACAATTAACTTAATTAGGTAAATATGACACACTTAACTTTTGCTTGTTTATAAGGACACAAATTTGATACATGGACAAGCTTACCCTCAATTTAAAAAAGTAATAATAATACACCAGTAGCTTGCGTCCTCTTTCAAATTCCAAAAAAAAAAAAAAAAAAAAAAAAAAATGCTTGCTGGGTGGGTGCCGGGAGGAAAAAAAATGTTTTTGTTTGTTTTTATTTTTTTCCTTATGAAAAGTTGGAAATTAATTTTTTTTTATTTTCTCCCTCTTACTCAATATTTCAAACGGTTATATATTTTGACATAAAACTTCGATCATCATAATTCTTATTTTCCGTCCTCTTTATTCTAATATCTCATTTGATATTTTTCGACTTAATTGCTGAATATATAAAAAATTTCTTCATAAAAATCGACACGATGCAGAGACACCGCGATGCATTGACCACCCCGATGCAGTGACCACTGCGATGCAGTACCACCGCGATTCAGTGACCATCCCGATGCTGTGATCACCCCCAATGCATTGACCACCGCAATGTAGTGACCACCGCGATGCATTGACCATCCCGATGCAGTAACCACCGTGATGCTGTGGCATTTGATGATGCGACACCGCGAAGAAGAAACTCCGCGATGACATTTGATATTTTTCCGACTTACTTTCAGAAAATCGATTTATTTTCTTCATAAAATCGACTTCAAACGGCTATATCTTTTGATATAAAAATACGATCAACATAATTCTTTCACCCTAATCTATATTCTTTCGTCCTCTTTATTCTGATATCTCATTTTATGAAGTGACACATTATGCAGTGACACTCAATGACACCAACATTTTATGAAGTGACACAATGACAACAACATTTTATGAAGTGACACCCTATGCAATGACACCCATTGACACCAACATTTTATTCCAAATCATACTCAAACCCACCATCAAATTCATGTCACTGCACCAATTTTCTTTCAAATCAAACTCAATCACACATCCGACTCCATCTCAAATCACCAATTTTCTTGAATGTAAATTGATGAGTCCAAGTTTACAAACTGTACTTTTGAATTCTAATTTAGCAAAAGACTTTTCCTTGCTGCTTAGCTTTCGTTATAAGACAAATTTATATAGAAAAATACTTTAGCAAGAAGTTGAACTACCAAGTTACAACAGCACAAAAAAATACGAAATATGCGTTCAAAAAAAAAAAAAAAAAATACAAAATATGGAGCAATGATAGCCCAATTCACCAAAACACCGGCCTATAACTAAAAACACAACTTTTTTTGAACGGCAACAACAACACTGTTATGTCCCAAAAGCAAAACCAAATCCTTTGGAATCAAATTCATAAATAAGGGAAGTGTAGAAGCATTGGCATATATACACAAGTTTAAACATTCATATCAACCATACCTCAATTCAATCTAGACCTTAATCTTTAACATTAATTAAAAAAATGCAATCTGAAAGAATAGCCACGACCGAGGCAATTTGACCCAAACCAAGCATCAGACTAGACCTTTTGTAGACAAGTACTCAGTCATGTAGGATGTAGCAGATTTTCAGATTTGGGGTGGCCAAGGTGATTGATTCATATAACCCAAAATTAAAGAAAGATGACTTGGTATGGGGTATGACCGGATGAGAAGAGTACAAAATCATTGGGAACTAATGCACATGTCAAAGGCAGTTTTGATTCTCATGATTCTATGGTGTGTAGCATCCTTGTTATACAACAAAATATGATGTAGTGACAGCTGAAGCATCCTTGTTATACAACGGAAACCTAAAAAATATGCTAAGTAGCATCCTTGTTTTTTTATTTATGAAACTAGCATCCTTGCTAAACAGCAAAAAAAAAAACAATGCTTACAAATCTCTGAAGCAGGGATACCACTTGTCTGTCAAATGAAAACATGAAACCATCCACATGCGAGCTTAACAGCACCGAAACTGTATGAATCAAAAAATGAAATAAGATGCTGCATAAATCACACTATTTAAGGGTCAAAAGGAGTCACTCATCCAACAACTTATTCAATAGCAAAGTGCACACATGGAAAAGAAACCCGTGTAGAAAATAATAATACAACATGTACCATTACTTTATAGAACATCATTCTCACAAATAAAACATGTGCAGTTCTCTTTAGTTTTGTGGGGAAAGATATGAAGGATTCTAAACCCACGTTCTATGAGAGTTGCTCAAATTGAAGGCTCAAAATGGATCAAAAAAAATGTTTGAATGTCTGAATTAAAAATAATTAACAGAAGAACAAGAAGTGTGCCTCCAATACTTTAATCCTCATTTCTTTAACCAAATCAACAACTTCTTCAACCATACCTGCAATTCCGTATGATTTTATCAACGTGTTATAAACACAAAAATTGATGTCCTCATGTAGGAGAAGATGCCAATAAAACTCAAACTATGCATATCATCATCTTCAAACTCTTTCTCACTGAAATCAACACCATCATAGAACACACAATTGATGTCCTCATGTAGCCTAATCACTTCAGAGGAAGGTTCTCTATTTTTATCAAATAAATTCACCCAAGAAACAAATTTATTAGTAGCTATAGTATCAGCAAGGATATTGTCATCAATTACAAAATCCTAAAACCTAAACATACTACCTATATATACTACCAAGTACCACCCATCAGCCACGTGATTTCCAAAAAAGTTGTGATCCGGTCACCGGTTGGTACACCTTTTCTTGATCCAATTCAAGAATAAATTATGAGGTGATAAACAACGTGTTATTCAAGATGATATGGAGCAATTATTGTCATGTGGATTCGTGTTTTCTAGGATATCTATCATTCGTGCATTTTTAGATCTGAATCGTTTCGCAGTTGGCATCCGTTAGAGGTAATGATTATATAAATTATGGGTTAGGATAAATTTAGGATTTTTGATTGATTTAATTCTGATTTTGTTGCCTGTAATTAATTTTATCGCACAAATTTTGAGTCATTATTTTACAGGGAAAAGTAGATCTATCGGCCAGAAAAGAATGAGAATCGGCGCCCCGCTCCTGTGAGAGCCACCACCGCCGAAACGATAGCTTTAGAATCTAATTCGGTTCCAGCAGATCTTCTATCTAGTCCATAGTTCACTATCATGTAGGGTTCAGTCAGCACGAATTATTTTTATTGTTGTTGTTTTTGATGATTTGTTGTTTTATTTTATTTCGATGTCATGTAGTAATGTTACATGTGGTGATGTCATTCATGGTAGTTTATTTATAATAAGGGAAGTATGCCAATTCATTATGACAATCTGTGTATTACTACGATGCGTAATGGTACACAGTGTGTTATGTATGACTACGGAACGTAACGGTGCATAACACTTGATAATAAAGATTATGGTAGCATGTGTATAACTGCGGAACGTAACGGTACACAATGCGATATGCATGACTGCAATACGTAACAGTGTATATCACTAAGCAATGAGGAATATGAAGAAACTGTGTATGACTACAAAACGTAACGGTACACAGTGTGATATGTATGACTGCGGAACGTAACGGTGTATATCACTAAGGATGAGAAATTATTGATAAGTGCATTAAATATGATTATGATAATTTATTGATGCCTATTTTAAAGTATACTTGCATTAGTAGAGAACTATGAGTGTATTTCCCAAATACTACCATGGTTCCCTTTTAATTATATATTCTTTACTGGGCCGTCGTGCTCACCCCTTACTTAACATTTCAGATAAAGTATTGTTGAAATCAATGAGACATGAGAAGACTCGTAAAGACGGCTGATATGCCTCTTAGTTTATCATGTATAGGTTGTTACTTTCTCTGTTGATATCAGATGTATTTTGTTTTGTTTCTTGGGTTGCACACCGCAATTAATACTCAGACATTTATGTCTTTTCAGTTTCTTTCCCTTGAGATACTAGATAGTAATTTAGTTGTATTTCATTTATTTTAATGGAATTAGAGTATGTAGTCTTATTGGGAATTATTATGGTATATTTTTGGATTGCCCTTTTGTTTATTTTGAATTATAGATGCATATGTACAGTAGATATGAATTCTTAGGAATTAACCTACAGAGGCTACATCGGTATCAGTTGATTTCAAGTTTTATGTTTTCTGTTCTATCCGTTCAATTTTGAGTTTGATCAGTTTTGTATTTAATGCTTGTTTAGATTTCCGCGCATTATGATTTATTATATTCTTTTGAACTTCCGCTCTTTTGTATGTTACGACTGTTTCGTAAGGTTTACGTGTGCATTTGGTCATGAGATGTGCATGTGCCGAGCATACTTTTACCATTTTAGCCTTGCCTATGGTTCGGGCCGTTACAGTTGGTATCAAAGCTCCGGGTTCATGTGACCGGGCATTTATTCTTGGTAAGTTGTGATCTTTAGAAGTAAGTTTGATATTGCCTAGAGTAGATTCCTCCTTTGTTTCCTAGTTGTTTGCCATTAATGATGGTAAACTCTTCGTCTTCTTCTCTCTTAACGAGGGATCAAATAGTCGTAATCAACCTAATAGTTAGCCATTGTTATTCTTTCACCTATTTCTTTATTCTATCTGAATTCTTTATTCAATCCGAAATCCACTACCAACTTATGCAGTGGGACCTCTTCCTCCACCTCTATTGCTACCTATGCCTCTAGGGCTAAAGGAGAGCCTCAACTCAAAAGGCTCTCACGGTCCTGACCCTGGATGTTTGCAAAGGATGTAGATCGAGAGGTTACGTCTGAGTAGTTTAGTTTGCAAAGGTCGTATGTACACCTTTTTTTGCGATAGAAATCGATACAGAATATCGAATCACCACACACGAACTAAAAGGCAACAAGGTTGTCACAATAGTATCCTTATTCTTTTACCGCTGAGCACCACTAAGCTATGCCCCTCAAAGCAATCATATACACATACCCCTGTAGGTCATATACAGCATACACGATGTCTAATGACAAGATACCATCAAGGGATTACATGATTTTCAACAAAATCATGTTTAGCCATCTTGATAGCTTGAAAAATCTCTACTATATTAAAAGTGTGAGTTTGTTTCCTCCAAAAAGTGTTTCTCCAATTATTAATTATTATTATTATTAATATTACTTAAAAAAGTATTAATATAACAAAAAACAACGTTTACCTAATATCAATAGGTAAATAAATGCCCAACATTTATATATATCTATATATATTTGAAAACATAATTTAACCCAATTACCCAATTGACCCGCTCCAAATCCGGAAAAAATAAGGCATTACCAAAAAAAAAAAGGTTTCCTAAAAACACGTATCTTCTTCTGTTAACAAAAAAACAAAAGAACAACAATAAATCTCACAACCTGTTTCACTTTAAATTGAAAAGAGATATTCATATCAAACCTCCTAATAAATCATTAATTTCTCTAACTAAGACTCCTAATAAATTATTGATTTTTGTTGATGATTTATACTCCTATTAAATTAGATTTATTGAAAAAGAAAAAAACTCCATATCACCTAAAATTTCTCAAACCTATAAACAGAATATCTTCTAAATAAAATCTGATCGACCAGTTTGTTTTGCTAGCAGTTAAGGTTTTATTTAGAATCTCGATATGATTTATTTTTCAATGTCACCACCGGTTTCACTTTAAATTGAAAAGCACAAGTTATTCTTATTAAACCTTCTAATAAATCATTAATTTCTGTTTTTTTTTTATAAACATTAATTTTTGGTGATGATATACATTTTTTTTTTCCCCCATCAGGATTAGTATTAAATTAGATTTATTCATGCAGGCGGTCACCATAAAATTTGCAGTAGTGACTTCTTCTTCCGGTGGGTTTGCATTATTGAATTAGGTTGGCCTCAACGATCCTCTTATGGTTTATTCTTGATTTTTTTATCAGTTCTTTAATGACTATTTCATATCAGATGTTATGAGACTTCTTTCTTTCTTTGTTTTGATTTTGAGGGGAGCATTTGAAAAAATTTCATTGCCTATAAACATGCAGTAAAAGAAATGAGGAAGAACAATGATTTTTCCCCAAAACTTTGGATATATGATGATATTACTGAACTTTTCACAATTGCCGCCTTCATGGAGGAAATAAATTTCCCAAACAAGATAAGGCAACAAGGACGAATCTGAAGAATACATGTACCTTACACTTTCAACAATATAGAGCCCACAATAACACATATATAGAGGTAAAGAACACAATTGAGTATGTAAGTATAAATTTTTTTTTTATTGTTTTCCAATGCAGTATCCAGATTTTGTCTCTATTTTCTTAATTTCTCATTTGATTTTTTGCCTTTGGTTTATTTTAGTTGGCTATTTTTAATGATTCGGGTTCTTGGTTTTAATTGTTATTCTATGTTTTGATGATTTTATCTACATCGGTTTTATGAGATGGTGTAAATTTCTTCATGAAACTACTGCATTTTGTTAAATAATGATTTCAATGGTGCACTTATGTTCATGCAACATATTGCAATGAGGTGTTATTATTTTCCGATAGATGAAGTTTTTTTATTTTTTTATCTTTAATGAATGGGGTTTGCATGTTTGTGGATGAAGCTTTTCTGGGGATGGATGAAATAAGTTATTTTTGTAGTTTTAATATATATGTTGTTTTGATATTGTTTCTTCTTCATGGATGACATGATAAAGACAATATTTTCTGGGTTTTGAAATTTGAAGGATTAAAATATTATCCATATTTTTTTTTTGATTATGGCAGATGATCAAAAGGATTTTAGCTCTCCGGACAAAAGAGATGGATTTTAACAATAAAGATTTCACGCATCACAGTTTTTGGAATATGAGAGAGCAAGCAAGGTGGTCGGGTCGAGTTGCACAAGAAAGATGGCCCATCGGATGGTTATTACTATCCTCAACTTATTTATAAGAATATTTATTTTTATGGTTATTATGCATAGCCACTCATTTGATAGCTTTTTGTCAGGCGTAATTCACTACTACTGGAATATATACTCAACATGATGCTATACTCTTGAAATTTCATGGCCGGTATGTTGTACTGTATTTTAAAGGCGCATGTACATTATTTATCATTTTTGTTTGCTAGACTTATTTTAAAAATATTTTATCTTTTTTGTTTGCTGGACTTATTTTAAAAACATTGTCATTTGATGATGAAGGATTCATCACTTATCCTTTCATTTCTCAACTTTATGGGACAACTTCCATTGAAGGAGTCTTCTAATTTAGTTAGTAAGTTTTATTTTTTATTTTTTTTTTTTGTTTCCTTCTTCTTTAGATTGCTCTTTTTTAGATTAGAGCGGTTGCTATTAATAATCTTAATTGTGTAGGTTTTGCAAGGTTTATCTAAACTTAAGGGGGTGCAGTGACGGGCTGAAAAATGTAAGCTATTAAAACCTTTTCATATTAGGTTTTTTTAATTTTATTTTTGTATTGGGTGACATCTCACCAAAGGCGGATCCATAAATTCGTTTCAGTGATGTCATCAGAGTCTAAAATTACATTTTTAACAACAAAACTAAATCGTTTTAAGACTAAAAATCTCCGATCTCAGTGGTGTCACGTGACTCCGATTAACATAGACCCCTTGCATCTCACTACCAATTATGTTTGAATTTGTTGGATCTTTGCAGAGGGAGGATGATATGATGCTTCATACAAATTTAATTTCAGGTGCTAATATTAACTAAATTCATAATAAATTATTATCTTTTCATGTACGTAAAATTGTGTGTACATATAATATAGATCCATATATATCTAATCTCTCTTGCCGTGCATCGCACGGGTAAAAGACTTGCGCTAAAATATTAACAAGGAATTCTACGATGTTTTGATCCGTAAAGATGTCTTTGTCATTGATAATTAATAGCCTACTAAAAAAATCAATATCAATAAAAAAAAGAGATAAAGAGCCAAAAATCCTCTTTTTGGCACAAAATAAATAAATAAGACACACTTATTTTTTTAGTTGTAAAAAGGACAAACATTTTCAGAAGGACAAAACTAACCCTCGCGCGCGTCCTCAGCTACATGATACATGAGTACATTGATCAGTTTGTTTCTGTTTTTTTTTTTCCAAATATCCGTAACTTTTGATTTACAACCCCGATCATCGAAATTTTTTCACCAAAATTCATGTTTTTTTTACTCTTCAATTTGAGCCCAAATACGATACCCTTCCGACGTATATTTTGAAAGACGAAAAAATATTTTTATTAACCGGAGCGCTTTTTCTTATAAACGACCGTAACTTTTTGATTTAGAACACCGATCATCAAAATTATTTCACCAAAGCTCATTTTTTTTTATCTTCATTTTGAGACCGCGTTTGATACCTTTTCGACGTAGTATTTGAAAGCCGAATTTAATCGCAGCATTTACACTAACACAGTATCAGTATCAGTATCAGTAGTATCAGTATCAGTATCAGATTATACAAGAATATGCAGGAGAACATTCCACCAGACTGTTAACAAACTCAGCAGATTAATAGCAAGTACAACAAACTATAGATTTAGTACAATATGTACATCAGTTAACAACATGAAAAATAAAGAAAAAACAGGATTTCTGCTTGTTTAGTCACTATTTACCATCATCAAAGCTATTTAATCACCTGAATTTGCTGTAAGGTCTTTATCCAGAGATAAAGATCATTCTCCAAATGCAAAATCCGGATACACTAACACACCTTGTTAAATTGGTTTATATGATACAATTCGAAGAGATAGAATCATTAACGAGATAACTTGATTAAGGTGTGGTGTTTATAACATGCGAGTTCGGTAGTTAATCACTTGAATTAAGCCTAAAAAGTACAAGCGGACTAAAAGGTAATACATAGAAGATCGGTACAACGGACTATAGATTTAGTACAATAGGTACATCGACTAAAAGGTAATACATAGAAGATCAATACAAGTCTGAAACAGTCTGAACTATCAGCCAAATTATAAGAAGGATATTCAAGTTCAAAGAACTAAATTATCATGCCCGGAATTCACAAGGTGATGAATTACAAGTTCAGTAAGCCTATGAACTAGGCCTATCTATTACATGATGATACAATATAGATCAAAAACCTCAGCACGCCAAGGCACATAGTAAGCCTATGAACTAGGCCTATCTATTGCATTAAGGCACACAGTATCAGTAGTATCAGTATCAGTAGTATCAGTATCAGCAGTATCAGTATCAGCAGTATTAGTATCAGTATCAGTATCAGGCTCAAAATGACTCTCCTTTCGATTTTTTGTTCCAAGGTCTATGTCCCCCAAGTCCTTGATATGAACTGAATGTCTTCTCACAGTTCAAGCACTCATATTTACATCTTTTCGGAGCATGTTTCAATACTACTTTTTCTTTAAGATCATTTCTTTTAGGCCTCTTCTTATTCTTGGGTTCAATCACATTAGGCCACTTGTTCTTGGCTTCATAAACAGCTGCATTCTTGAAAAATCCTTCAAAAGACGTATCCGATTCGCCTTTTTCAACATATTCATCCAAATAGTAACTTTGAATCGAGCTTTCTTGCTTATTAACCTCTCGCTTTAATATCTATTTTATTAGCTTCTGGAGTAACAACTTGAACAAAGACGGGATTTCGAGCGATTTTCGTCTCAATAACTGACGAGGAAGAACCATTACCTAAACACACAGAAGACGCAATACATTATTCCAATTAATTCTGCTATCTTACACTTAAGATTCAAACAAAATTATCAAAGTTCAACCTGCAACAAAAATTTCTATAAAAAAAAACTAGATTCAAACAAAATAAAATGGATAGCAGAAATAATATAGTTGCTTTAACACAAGAAGACAACACGAAAAGAAACATATGCATTGGCAAACAAAGACAACACAAAAAAGATCAATAAAGAAAGATGTCTTGTTGAAGGACTTTTAGTTCGGACCAATAAAGAAAGGAATAATCGAAAGGAGAGAAGAAAGAATAAAAGATCAAGAAGGTCAAGGCACAAGTCGAAGTGTTTGGAGCCGATTTCAATGGAAGAGAGTTCGAACACGAGCGGCGGTGGTCTTGAGGATGACGACCCATATTGTGTTTGAATTGCTACGAAGCTCCAAATTATGTAGATGAGAATAGCGTATGATTAATGGTGGCGGAGCAGATTGAGCATGATGAAGAAGTAGTTGAAAATGAAGATCATAATCAAACAGTTGATCAAGAGCGACGACGACGAATAACAAAGAAACTCAAGAACCTGAAGAACACGAACAACACGAGAGTAGCCATGGAAAAACTAGCAAACATCAGATCGAGCATGATGAAGAAGTTTCTAATTAGAATCAAAATGATCAGACAACTCAAGAACCCGAAGAACAACACGAAAGCCATGGGAAAACGAGCAAAGATCAGATTGAACACGATGAAGATACACATGTTGCAAATGATCAAACAGTTGAGAGGCGGCATAATAAGAATGTGGTTAATAAAGAAGAAGATGTTGATAAGGAAAATGATCAAACAGTTGATGGGCATAACAATATGATTAATAAAGAAGATCAAAACGAGAGGTTATGGGCATAACAATATGGGTAATAAAGAAGCGAGATCAAAACAGAGGTTATGAACATAAAGAGGATAAATGAAAGCTATGTAATGAAATAGGCGGTGCGAGATTACATACCATGTTTGGATAATGAAGCCGCAATTAAGAAATTGAGGAGTAGAAAACACTTCGAACATCGTGAAAGACATTGTCCTGACGAAGCTCCGATGTGTCAGTCTGGTTCCATTGCCAAAAGGATACAAAAAACCAGTCAAGTGGCCACAAAGCAGAGATACCCCGACTACTCCAACCGTCCCTCTCTCTTGCAACTGCTCCGTCCCTCTCTCATATCAAATAGGGGTATATTCGTCCGATGAAATTTAATTGTCCTTAATGCAACTAAAATATTGAAGTTGGATTAGCACTTAATTAAGGGGGAAAAAGTGGACTAGAAACTAATTTTTCCTAAAAAAAACAGTATCGTTTTTCTTCTGATTTAATAGCCTATTATAAAAAAAGTCAATCACATTAAATAAAAACACATTAGACTACTGAAAAATGAATCAACTAATTGATATTATACATTCAATAAAATCAGTCGGCGTTAATATATTTTGAGTTAGATCTCATTAATGATGATAATTAAACACGCCAACCCAAAAAAACATGTTAATCCCCACACAAAAAAATAAAGACGTTAAATATTTCTAAAAAAATTAATCAATTTAAGGATAAATGTAATAACATTAATCACTTAATCCAATTAGAAAAATTTTTTTTTTTATCAACAATCGATATTTATTTCACACCCAGAAAGTCAAGGATAAATATAATAGTATTAATCATTAAAGAAATACTGTAACGACCCGACCCGGATTTTTCCAATTACCCGGATCCGATCGCTCGGCCATGACCCGAACTCGAAAAATTCGAATCAAAGCCTAGTAAGTCGAAACTAAAATCCAAAATTATTCCAAACAAACAATAATACTGCAGGGTCTCGAAAAGAATAAAAGTACAATGCTCCGTAAGCGAGTGTAAAAGTATCAAAAGGAAACTAAGGTAACCACTTGTAGGCATTCCAAAGTTCCATTCCGGGTTAGTTTAAAAATAACATCTTACGAGAATATAAATGAAATACATACTATGAAATTAACTTCAAATACTGCATGAAAAATAAGCGTACTTGAAATATTATAATGTTTGGACTAAAATACGTAACCGGATACTTTACGAAAATTCGTAAATAATGTTACGGTTCTAATCATGTCGGTTCCTAGAAGGAACTCGAAACTATCGAGGTTGCGGACCGGATTTCTGACCGGCTCCGGCATATAAATATTGTACTCTCTATTATAGCCCGGGAGTAGGGCTCGATGCCGGGGATTCTCGAGAACTCACTGCACTGGATTAAATCTGAATTCTCCCTCTGACCCGGGAGTGGGTTTGTCTGTCTGGTGAACCGTACCATTATTAAATCTCGTAAATTTACGGTCAGTACTTATCTGTCTGTAGTTTTTTTTTTTTTTTTTTCCTTTCAAAATATTTGCTGATTGAAAAGCTTGTAAAAACAACAAAATCCTACAAGATCTTCACTGTTCTACAAAAGCCATCGTCTGCATTTTTCACAAATCATTGCAAAGTCCTTAATACTTACACAGAAAAAAAATACATAATAAATAAACATCAAGAAAGAACATAAATAAAAGAAAACTAAGCAACTTCCTAAGGTCCACTTTCAAAGTTATACTACCACAACCTACTTCGACTGTGTATCACTTTTGTAAATGTAGACACCTTTAACAGCTTGAAACATATATAACTCAGCATCACCTTTTGAAATATTATTTCTTTGTAAACAAGAGTGATAAGAAGTGTATCGTCTAATATTTTTAAAGCTTTTATTTTTCTGCCTCAAAATGGCGAATCAAACGTTTTTCAGATGCATAAAAACGTACCCAGTGAGTTCAAAACATGAAAATGTTCTCCTTAATTACTATTCATGGATTCTAAACAACATTTTCACATAAAATGAGATTCTCAAAAGCTTGTATTGGAAAATTACAATTGATACAAACACTCCTTACCTTGATAGTAGTTTGTCAATTTGTTATTAATTCTTGACTTCTAGTGTAGAGATTCCCCTCCTTGACCTATAAACACAAATTTTCTCTATGAATTCGAAGCTTAACATAACCATTAATTTCTTTGAAAAACAAGACTTAAAATAATTAATTTAAACTTACCAACCAATACTCCCTATGGATGGACTTAAGATTTTGGTTCCACCTTGATATGGCTCTGTTATGATGTTGTTAACAGGTGAAGGAAGAATGTCTAAGGATTGGGAATTGGAAGTATATGGGGTTATATGGTGTTTAAAGGTCTCAAACTGAAACTTGGGTAGTGGGAGTGGGTAAATGCCATAATTCATATTTAAGCAAGTGGTATGACCATTTGATTTCCGAAACCGAAAAGTTCCTTTAATGCGTATAATAACTTACTTGAATTCTCATATTATTGCAAATTATGTTATTCATATGCAAGAATATATACATATATGTATATACTTATTTATTTATTGGTTTGATTCCTGTTTGAACTCGGGTCGAATCGTAAAATTGGGTCGGGGTATTACATTCACCCCTCCTTTTAAAAATTTCGTCCACGAAATTTGTCATACCTATTTAAAAGAGCTCTGGATAGTGCTGACGCATGAATTCCTCTTTCTCCCACGTTGACTCTTGCTCGGTATGATTTGTCCACTGCACTTTAACCAAACGAACATCTTGTCCCTCGCCTTCTGTTACTTTGGATTCTAGAATTCTGGTAGGTTGTTCCTCATACTTAAGATCCACATCAATTAAATCTGGCTCCACATCAACAACCTTCTCTGGTTCTGCCAAACATTTTCGGAGCATAGATACGTGGAAGACATTGTGAACCCTTGACATTTTTGATGGCAACTGTAGTTGATAAGCTAACTCTCCTACTCTTGCAATGATCTCAAAAGGTCCAATGTACCTCGGACTTAGCTTCCCTTTCTCCCCAAACCTCTGTACTCCTTTTGTTGGTGCTACCTTGAGATATACTTTATCACCAACCGCGAACTGTAGTGGCCGTCTTCTCCTATCTGCCCACCTCTTCTGTTTGTCCTGAGCAGCTTTCAACTTGTCCCTGATCATTGATACTTTACTCACAGTCTCTTGTACTAACTCAGGTCCTGTCATTGCTCTCTCTCCAACCTCGTCCCAACACAAAGGTGACCTACACTGCGACCATACAATGCCTCATATGGTGCCATACCAATACTTTGGAGTGATAACTATTATTATATGCAAACTCGGCTAGAGTCAAACAATCACTCCACACACCTTATTCTCCAAAACACATGCACGTAACATATCTTCAAGCGTTTGTATTGTTCTTTCTGATTGACCATCGGTTTGAGGATGAAAGGCGGTACTCAATCGTAACTCAGTACCCATCTGTTTCTGTAAACTTGCCCAAAACCGTGATGTAAAACGGGCATCTCTGTCTGACACTATAGATACCGGTATTCCATGTAGTCTGATTATCTCACGAACATACAACTCTGCCAACTTATTTAAGGTTATTGTATTAGCAATTGCTAGAAAATGAGCTGACTTAGTTAATCTGTCTACTATAACCCAAATAGTATCCTTCCTTCCTGGAGCCTTTGGTAAATTTGTGATGAAGTCCATGGTGATATGTTCCCACTTCCATTCAGGTATCTCTAAAGGTCGAAGCAACCCAGCTGGTCTCTGATGTTCGGCCTTCACTTGTTGACATGTAGGACATCGAGCAACATACTTCACAACATCATTCCTCATATTCTTCCACCAAAAATGCTTCCGAAGATCACGATACATCTTCGTGGTACCTGGGTGTATCACAAACCCAATCTGATGTGCCTCATTCATCATTTCTTCCTTCAAGTCCTCATCATCAGGTACACATAGTCTTGACTTAAACCACAAAGATCCATCCGATTGAATCTTAAAGTCTGATTCAGTGTTATCTCGTACTTTTTCTTGTATCCCTTGTAAGAACTCATCATTTCTCTGGGCAATCTTAATTCTTTCTATAAGTGTTGACTTTATAGTGATCATTCCTAACATATCCCCTGATCCTTGCTTGTATACTTCGAGTTGCAAACGATCAAAGTCTTCAATTAACTTCCGCTGAATGGTCATGGATGCCACCGTCCCATCAACTATTTTTCTACTCAGAGCATCAGCCACTCGGTTAGCCTTACCTGGATGATAAAGTATGGCGATATCATAATCCTTGAGATACTCTAACCATCGCCTCTGTCTCATGTTAAGTTCCTTCTGAGTAAAGATATACTTAAGGCTCTTATGATCTGAGTAAATTTTACAGGGTATACCATAAAGATAATGTCTCCATAACTTGAGAGCAAAAACTACTGCAGCCAACTCTAAATCATGCGTAGGATAGTTCTTCTCATGAGTCTTTAACTGTCTCGAAGCATATGCCACTACCCTACCCCCTTGCATCAAAACACATCCAAGTCCCTGGTGTGAGGCATCACAATAAATCTCATATTCACCGTCGGGCACTTGGTAGAGTAAGAATGGGTGCGGAACCAACCTCTTCTTCAACTCCTCAAATGCTCTTTCACATTCCTCGTTCCACTGGAACTGTACATCTTTCCTTGTCAACTTAGTCAGAGGGGCGGCTAACAAAGAAAAGTCCTTAATAAACTTTCGATAATAACCTGCCATCCCAAGAAAACTTCTGATCTCGGTAACATTCTTCGGTCTCTGCCATTCCACTACCGCTCTAACCTTCTCTGGGTCTACTGAAATTCCATCTCCAGATACTACATGCCCGAGAAAAGCAACTTTGTCAATCCATAATTCACACTTACTGAATTTAGCAAACAACTTATTCCTTCTAAGGGTTTGAAGCACAATCCTTAAATGCTCCGCATGATCTTCTTTACTCTTGGAGTAAATTAAAATATCATCTATGAACACCACCACAAACTTATCAAGATAAGGACTGAAGACCTGATTCATCAATCCCATGAATGCTGCTGGCGCGTTAGTTAATCCAAATGGCATCACTAGAAACTCGTAATGTCCATAACGTGTCCTAAAGGCAGTCTTAGGTACATCTTCCTTATGAATTTTCAACTGATGATATCCTGATCTTAGGTCAATCTTGGAGTATACTCGAGAACCTTGAAGTTGATCAAAAAGATCATCAATCCTGGGCAATGGATACTTATTCTTAATGGTGATCTTGTTAAGTTCCCTATAATCAATACATAGACGCATATTTCCATCCTTCTTTTTTACAAATAGGACAGGGGCTCCCCACGGTGATGCACTAGGCCGAATAACTCCTCGTTCTAACATATCTTGCAGTTGTTCTTTCAATTCCTTCAACTCTGCAGGTGCCATTCGGTATGGTTGCTTAGATATTGGGGCAGCTCCTGGTACTAAGTCGATCTCAAATTCCACTCCTCGATCTGGCATGTTACCAGGCAATGTCTCAGGAAACACGTCTGGAAATTCTCTAACTATTGGAATGTTCTCTAACTTATGATTCTTATCTTCCATATTCAAGGCATAAACCATGAATCCATCACATCCTTTCCTAATTGCCCGCATTGCTGATATTGCAGATATCACCGGGGAAGTCTTACTAGTCTCATACAAATTTCCCTGAAATACAATTTCCTTCTCCTCTGGAGATCGAAAAATGACTTTCTTCTGGCGACAGTCTAAGTGTACATAATGTTGGGATAACCAATCAATCCCCAGTATTACATCCAAGTCCAAGGTATCTAGAATTATGAAATCACTAACAACTTCCTTTTCACCCACTTGGACTTTACACCCTAAAACATATTTATCTACTAGCACTGTCTTGCCGACAGGGGTTGAAATAGACAAGGAAATATCCATCTTATTTTCTTCTGTTTTTAATTTTCGGAAAAATCGTCTGGACACAAAGGAATGAGAGGCTCCTGTGTCAAACAAAGCTCTAGCAGGAACTGAACTAATTTTAATAACCCCTGAACCCATAAGAAAATAAATAAATAAATAAAGTACTAGGATAATATAATGACTGAAAGCATAAAAATAAATTGTGTGCACCTGTCACCACTGCATCATCATTCTGAGCATGCTTAGCATCTAAAGCAAAAACTCTAGCAGTTCCTGTTTTGGGTTTAACGGATCCTTTGTCCTTCTTCTGACTTCCCTGGGCCACTCCAGGATTAGCTGCATGCGACTTTTTAGGACAGTCACGTGAATAATGGCCTGACTCACCGCACTGATAACAAACCCCTAGTCCCATCCTGCATTCACCGGGATGATACTTCTGGCATTTTTGACACTGTGGATACCTCGGCTTACCATGAACTGGCTTCTTTCCAGATGGTCCAGCTTTCCCCTTAGAACCTTGATCCCATTTCCTCTTCATGCTCGCAGACACAACTGGAAACGCTTTCTTTAGAACATTTTCAGCCTTAATAGCCCTTTCATAGATCTCTTGGTATGAATCAAACTTAGCTCCAAAGAAAAAGACACTAATATGGCGGGGGCCGATCCCCGCTCAAACCAAACTCGCTAATCTTCACTGTTTCATCTCTCATCACATTAGGAACAAATTGTATCAACTCTGTGAACTTATTAGCGTACTGGATCACTGTCATGTTATCTTGCTTAAGATTGTAGAACTCCTTCTGTTTCTCTGCTCGCAAAGACATAGGAAAGAAGTTTTGATAAAACAATTCCTTGAATTTCGCCCAGCTGATAGTCTTGCCTTCACTCAAGTAAATCTCTTTTACAGTTTCAAACCAGTCCCTAGCTAGTCCAACTAAAAATCCCTTAATCAAGGATACCCAAATCTCTTCTGGAACGAACATAGTATCAAAATAAGTCTCAATTTTCCTAACCCATTCCTCAGCTAGGAGGGGGTCTCCAAGACCATCATACTCAGGTGCCTTATTCCTTTTCAACTCAGAAAACCAATTGATAGTTCCTTTAGGGCTGAGGTGCAACTGCAGGTGGAACGTCCTGGTGAGCTTGGACCTGTGGCTGAGCCTGCTGTTGTTGTTGAAGGTAAGCGGTAAGGGCAGCTTGCAATAATTCAGGAGGTATAGCGGGTGCGGGTGGAGGGTTCTGATCATGCTGGGAACCCACTGGAGTGTGGTAGCTAGAATTACTGTCGTGGGGACCGAGTGTGCATCGGCCCATCCTATAAAGAGTAGATATTAGTACATAAAGTTAAACTTGAACAAAAATTAAAATTAAAACCCATTCTAACGACATGTCTTTCCTTAAGGTCTTCCTAAATCATCTTACTTAGCTTAATCAAGCCTAGCTAGGTCATATATCAATCTTAGATAACTAAATATCAAACTTACAAGTCTATTGATTCAACTTAATATGCCCAAGTTTCTCAACCTCGGGCTCTGATACCAACTGTAACGACCCGACCCGGATTTTTCCAATTACCCGGATCCGATCGCTCGGCCATGACCCGAACTCGAAAAATTCGAATCACGAAGCCTTCAACTGTTGGAAGTCAGAAACTAAAATCCAAAATTATTCCAAACAAACAATAATACTGCAGGGTCTCGAAAAGAATAAAAGTACGACTGTTAGGGTTCAACCCTAATTATTACATCATTAAATAAAAACTCAAATGATAAAGTTTATTCATCTCCCACAAGGGACAAACATCAACGTCCACTTAGCTAAGGTAGTAGGCAAGGCAATCCCCCTCTTCCTCTCCGGAACTCCGACTTTCATCTGAAAAACAATACAACTATAGGAGTGAGCACGAATGCTCCGTAAGCAGTGTAAAAGTATCAAAAGGAAACTAAGGTAACCACTTGTAGGCATTCCAAAGTTCCATTCCGGGTTAGTTTAAAAATAACATCTTACTGAGAATATAAATGAAATACATACTATGAAATTAACTGCTGAAATACTGCATGAAAAATAACTGTACTGAAATATTATAATGCTGGACTAAAATACTGTAACCGGATACTTTACGAAAATTTCGTAAATAATGTTACGGTTCTAATCAGTCTGGTTCCTAGAAGGAACTCTGAAACTGTCTGAGGTTGCAGACCGGATTTCCTGACCGGCTCCGGCATATAAAAATTGTACTCCCTATTATAGCCCAGGAGTAGGGCCTGATGCCGGGGATTCTCGAGAACTCACTGCACTGAATTAAATCTGAATTCTCCCTCTGACCCGGGAGTGGGTTTGTCTGTCTGGTGAACCGTACCATTATTAAATCTCGTAAATTTACGGTCAGTACTTATCTGTCTGTAGTTTTTTTTTTTTTTTTCCTTTCAAAATATTTGCTGATTGAAAAGCTTGTAAAAACAACAAAATCCTACAAGATCTTCACTGTTCTACAAAAGCCATCGTCTGCATTTTTCACAAATCATTGCAAAGTCCTTAATACTTACACAGAAAAAAAATACATAATAAATAAACATCAAGAAAGAACATAAATAAAAGAAAACTAAGCAACTTCCTAAGGTCCACTTTCAAAGTTATACTACCACAACCTACTTCGACTGTGTATCACTTTTGTAAATGTAGACACCTTTAACAGCTTGAAACATATATAACTCAGCATCACCTTTTGAAATATTATTTCTTTGTAAACAAGAGTGATAAGAAGTGTATCGTCTAATATTTTTAAAGCTTTTATTTTTCTGCCTCAAAATGGCGAATCAAACGTTTTTCAGATGCATAAAAACGTACCCAGTGAGTTCAAAACATGAAAATGTTCTCCTTAATTACTATTCATGGATTCTAAACAACATTTTCACATAAAATGAGATTCTCAAAAGCTTGTATTGGAAAATTACAATTGATACAAACACTCCTTACCTTGATAGTAGTTTGTCAATTTGTTATTAATTCTTGACTTCTAGTGTAGAGATTCCCCTCCTTGACCTATAAACACAAATTTTCTCTATGAATTCGAAGCTTAACATAACCATTAATTTCTTTGAAAAACAAGACTTAAAATAATTAATTTAAACTTACCAACCAATACTCCCTATGGATGGACTTAAGATTTTGGTTCCACCTTGATATGGCTCTGTTATGATGTTGTTAACAGGTGAAGGAAGAATGTCTAAGGATTGGGAATTGGAAGTATATGGGGTTATATGGTGTTTAAAGGTCTCAAACTGAAACTTGGGTAGTGGGAGTGGGTAAATGCCATAATTCATATTTAAGCAGTGGTATGACCATTTGATTTCCGAAACCGAAAAGTTCCTTTAATGCGTATAATAACTTACTTGAATTCTCATATTATTGCAAATTATGTTATTCATATGCAAGAATATATACATATATGTATATACTTATTTATTTATTGGTTTGATTCCTGTTTGAACTCGGGTCGAATCGTAAAATTGGGTCGGGGTATTACAAATACGTTCATTTTTTAGAAAAACAATACGTCAATATTACAAAAAAAAAAAAAATATAATCAAGCAATTAAATGATAAATGTAATAGCATTGATCATTAAATCAAATTAGAATATTTTTTAAGAACGATCGATTTTATTTCACAGCGAGAAAATCCATGAAAAAACGAAGTTAGGCAAATATTTTAAGGAGACTAGCCCCCGTTTTAACCAATTATAAATTCCACAAAATTTTCAAATTCTTCACCTTATCGATAATAGTTAAAATAACAATATGGATTGGTGGCCGTTTTTCACACCGTCGATGATTCACTTGGTTCCGCCAATGCCATATACTATAGATTGTTTCTCTAAAGATGTATGGCCAATCTCTTCCTTGGGTGGAATCATGAAGATTGACTTGATCCATTCACCAACGATAAGCTTAGAAAAGAACTTAGAGTTAACATGTCTAAGCAGTGAATTCCTTCAAATCTTACCAGCCCGTCCTACAATTCCATAAGACATGTAGATTGGACTCATCTTCCTAATTACAAAGACAACACATAGGGGAACCACAAATGTGCCTACGCCAAAGCAGAGCCATAGCAAGTAAAGAGTTGTGTTGTGCTTGCCACAACATAAATTTGACTATCATAGGGCCCTTCAACTTCCATATATCTGTCCAGAATTGATCTACTATCATTTGATTTGTTGTATTAAAAAAAGCATATCCTTAATGAACATAATATTACCTATCTTGACCTGCAGCCCACGTGATGACATCATCACAGACAGTGAACCCTTCTTTCAGTGCAAGAGCAAGCCATACATTTACCTTTTCCAAGAATATGATACATTTCCTTTGGATTGGACAAAAGGGCTTCTGTATTTCATGACAAAATCTTCACCCATAAGGATTGAACATTCATAAGAATTTTCCAAGCCAATTTACCCCAAAGAGCAAGATTCATTTGACGAGGATCTTTAAAATCGAGACCATCAGCCTCCTTCTAGAAACACGGGTTAGAAACAGAGTATTTCCTATCTTGACCTGCAACCCAAGTGATGACATCATCACAGATAGTGAGCCCTTCTTTCATTCCAATAGAAACCATACATATACTTTTTCATGAATAGGTGCATTTCCTCTTGGTTGGACAAAAGGGCATCCGTATTTCATGACAGGAACCCCTAACCATAGGGATTGATCATCCATAAGGATTTTCCAAGCCTATTTACCCAAAAGTGCAAGATTCATTCAATAAGGATCTTTAAAACCGAGACCATTAGCCTCTTTCTGGAAACATAGGTTTTTCCAAGATATAAAGTGCATCTTTGTCTCAGTTTACTCCTCCCCCTCCAGAAGAATTTTCAGCTTGACGATGAAGAATTTGGGTGTTTGACGATGTCAGAAATCTTCCAGGTTACAATTGAGTTGACACTCGGGTACATAGTGTTACAATATAGAGGATGAAGAGAATGCTGAGTGCAGTTAGCTGATACACTCTGCTGATTATAGAAGACATAACAGCCTGCCGATAGTGTGAAGACACAACAACCTGCTGAGTAGTCTAGTGTATTGTAGTGTAGAAAGTGGTTATTCAGTTATAGTTTGTTGTAACTGCTTGTAACTTACTTCTAACTGATTCATGAGGTGTATGAAGTTATAAATACCCCATTATCAGTAACATTGTGATCCAGCCGGTAACTTTCAGTTCATAAATAATAATTCCGCATTGTACTTTCAGTTTATAATTCTATAAAGTTCATCATGGTATTAAAGGAGAAATTTGAGAATTTCTGAATGTTTTCCTATGTTTTTCTTTGAGTTTTTTTGAAGAATCCTGAGAGTGTTCTTCATCTATTCTGTGATTTCTCTTGAGAATAAACTGTCATAATCTTTCCTAAGTTTTCTGATCATTTCTTGATTGTTTTTTTCTTCTGTAATCTCACTTTCATTGTTGATTTGGGATCCTTTTGGGAGTTTTTGATAGCCATGACAGCTAAGAAACAAGAAATAAGTCTCCCTAGTTCATTCTATGTTCATCCTAATGAGAATCCGTCTCTAGTTCTTGTTCAGACATTGATGAATGGAAACAACTATAATCCATGGAAAATGTCAATGAAGATCGTGTTAATTACCAAGAATAAAATTTGCTTCGTAGACGGCACAATCTGATGACGCTTAAAATGGTATATCCTACGACATCAACATTTACTATTACGAGCTAAAAATAGTTGTTTTGACCTATAATTATGAACCATTTGAGTTGAATATCATGTGTCGGGTTCAGGACTCGAGTATTTTGCACTTCACATTTATTTTCCCTTATTCGATATTATTTCGTGCGTTATTTATTATTTTCAGGATACAAAATAATTGGGCTAAGCATTGTGGACGATTCTAGAGCGGCCTGAACGAAAAGATTGGGCCTAGGGTATCCCAGAACCTTCCATGTTAAGTCGGTAGAAGAAAAAGGAAAAAAATTCCCCCGATTAATCGGGAGTTGCCGCCGATTAATCGAGCTTCCAGAATCTTCCGAAACGCATTTTCTTGGACGAGAGGTAGTTTTAGGTCTTTCTAAGTCGGTTTACTTAGCTATAAATACGAGGCATCGGCCTCATAATTCATTGTGTCCAATAGAGTGTCCACTTGTACCTCAAAACTTATAATTATTATGCAATAAAAGATCTTTCTTCTTTATTTATTTTATGAGTTCTAGTCAAGGAGTCGACAGATTCGCTTCCTAGGAAGAGAGCCGAGGGAGATCTACACTCATCAGGGTATGATTTTATGTCTTTTCCAAGATGTAGATCTGTCGTTGTTATATTTGACTAGGATGTTTTAATTGTTTATTTAGTTTAATTATGTAGTAGTTAGTTTATTTTACCCCATGTATGTATATATTTGATTAGTTGGTATGAAATATTGATTACGTTCTTCAGATCTGCGACGGTCTATATCGCTAGATCTGAATACCTAGTAAATCCTAGTTCATGATAATCGGCACCAGCTACGTTGATCGACAAATTTAATTTACATGTTAGTAGCCTGATCAACTATTTGCATGTCATCGTAGATTAGCATGAATTACTGTTAGTGAAGTGTTAGTTCAGACATTGTCACGATGGATCCTTAGGAACATGCTCGTCATAGTCGATAGCTGCCTAGGGAGGTTCTCGGTCTTGAGCCGGCAACTTTAAAACTTAATGCGTGTGAATTAATACAACCAACGAATGAGGTTAATTGCATATAAATTGTCTGTTGTCCTTACAGTGGAAGTAGATAGGGTTAGGAGATTGCACCCGTAGCTGACAATGAATTATAATTTACCAACCTGGATGACTAATGCATGACATGGGGGGAATAACTAATAACTCATAATTAGACTAATACATTAGAAACTCTGGTGTGCTCTGGTTGAACTTGCATAATCTTGTTTGCTTATTGGCACCACTTTTTCTTCCTATACTATAGTTGGTTAATTTGTGTTCTTATGAGTCTCTATGGGATTTGATCTTGACTCGCCAGTACTCTGCTATGATAGACCTAGTCCTATTGCTAGTAAGTGCTTTGCACGCGATCAAGATTTTTGGCGCTGTTGGCGGGGACTCGTGTCAAGAATAATTTTAATTTGAGATTGAGTGTTTGTATATTTAGTTTCTGTAATTATCGAGTATGTTTTATAGTTTGTTTATACTGGAGTCATATAGAGTCAGTTTTGTTTGAATCTGGAAAATTTCTCACCCGATTAATCGAGGGTTACCCACGATTAATCGAGCGTCCCAGATTCAGCGAATCGGTTCTGTCGGTTCAGCATCGAGTCAGTAGTCGGAGTCTGTATTTTTGAGTCTGCCAGGCGAGTGTAATAGCCACTGAGGCAGGTAACTAACTTTTTCATTTTCTTTTTGTGTCTTGTAGTACGCTACACGGAGTTCAGCAGCCAAACTCTAAA
Source organism: Gentiana straminea (assembly GCA_036785695.1). NCBI lineage: Eukaryota > Viridiplantae > Streptophyta > Magnoliopsida > Gentianales > Gentianaceae > Gentiana > Gentiana straminea. The sequence continues at coordinate 312,377 of JAVUPR010000464.1, read as the reverse complement.
GATTCATACCTGAGATCGAGAAGTTTGCTAAACAAAAGTTAAAGGAAGCTCGAGAGAAGATTGACAGGCTGGCGGACGACGTGAGTTCACACGAAGGAGATCACAGCGAGAAGGAAGAAGAAATTCCATATTTGGAGGATACAGATAACACAATGGCACAGAATGGACAAAACGGTTTCAATGGAAGAGGAAACAGAGCAGGAGTTGTGGTACAAGAAGATAGAAGAACTCTACCGAGTTATGCAAAGCCCATGATTGAGCAATTTGTCCCAGCGATTTGTTCATCCAGAGAATGCGGCTGAGGTCTTTCACCCAAAGCCAAACGTGATACATTGGTGACCAATTACACTACCTTCCATGGAGTACCGAACAAAGATCCTAGTGTACACGTCCCTAACTTCTTGGAGATAGTCAACACGGTCAAACCAGCAGGAGTGCCTAAAGACAACATTAAGCTAAAATTGTTCCCATTCACTCTGAAAGACAAGGCAAAGATATGATTATTGTCTCTATCACCAGGATCAATCCAAACTTGGACCGATCTACTGCAAAAATTTATTAATAAGTACTGCCCACTTGCGAAGTCACTACAGATGAGACAAGACATCATGAATTTCAAGAAAAAACCGGCCAAGACTTTCGAAGAAGCTTGGGAAAGGTTTAAGGAAGCACAACGGAGATGCCCTCACCACGATATCACTCTGCCCGTACAAATGCATAGTTTTTATCACGGATTGCGGCCCACTGAACAATTGAGAGTTGATGCATCGAGCAACGGATGTTTTGCGTTGTCACCTGAAGAAGCTGAAGAAAAGTTGGAACAAATAACACTTACAAGCCAATAGGGGACGCATCAAATTGAAAATGTAAAGGTAGCTGAAGGAGTATTTTAAGAAGATACATCTCAAAAGATCTTATACCAGTTAATGGCGATGAACGAAAAAATAGACGGCATGCAAGACCGCATTGACAAGGTAGAGAAAGTTCAAGAAGTCAAATGAACGAACACCAAAGATGTAAACTATTTAGGGAGGCAAGGAATTCCTTACGGGGGCGGATATCACCCGGGTTCTCATGACCACCCTGGTTTTCGACTAAGTGATCCTACAGGTGGAGAGAGACCAAGGAAGACTGGGTGATTTATTCCTTAATTCAACAAGTCGGGGTGGTTGGGAAGTAGCCATGGATAAAATGAGCTAAACTGTGACTAACACGGTCAATCAACTCATAAAATCTATGACCGAGCTAAATGCAAACTTCACCATATATTGTCAGAAGAATGATGCAAGACTGACCAATCAGGAAGCCCTATGCGATCTTGGAGCCAGTGTCAATTTAATGCCACTCTCCATTTTCCATAAGTTAGGCATGAAAGAGTTAAATGATACATCTATAACCTTTCAATTGGCCAATAGGTCTATGAAGCAACCTTGTGGAGTGGTGGAAGATGTGCTGGTAAAAGTTGATAAGTTTGTGTTCCCCTTAGACTTTGTAGTATTAGACAAGGAAGCTAACCATGATGTTCCACTGATCCTAGGAAGACCTTTCCTAGCAACAAGTAAAACATTGATAATTGTGCATAAGGGTGAGCTAATTCTAAGGGTTAATGAGGACCGCGTAGTGTTCAATGTGATGAAAACAATGAGGTATGAACAAGATGAGGGAGAAGCATGTTACATGCTAGATGCCATAGACGAGATTGTTTTGAAATTACATCAGCATGTGGCACTAGACCCTGAAGTAACAAAGACTTTTCTCCTGAAAGGGGATGAAGGAAGTAATGAGGAAACATGGCCTGGGTGTAGCGAAGGTCAAGTACGAGAAGTAGAGCCTATATCTTCTGTGAATGTTGGAGGAACAATTCATAGACCTTCACGGCACAAGTTCTTTGACTTACAATTGACTGGAAAGTTGTTAAGATCATCGTTGGAAGAGCCATCAAGGAATTTAACGTTGAAACCTTTGCCAACTCACCTTAAGTACGTATACTTACAAGACGATACTCTTCCCCTCATAATTTCATCGTCACTATCACCTTTAGAGGAGGAGAAACTTTTAAGAGTACTGAGAGAGCATAAGGGAGCATTTGGGTGGACGATTGCGGATATTCGAGGAATAAGCCCATCGGCGTGTATGCATATAATCTCTGTAGATCCAGAGAAGAAATCAGCGGCACAACCTTAAAGAAGGTTGACGCCACAATTGAAGATGTTGTTAAGGAGGAGATTATAAAAATGTGGGAAATGGGAATCATTTTTCCGATTGCAGATAGTGAATGGGTGAGCCCGATTCATGTGGTACCCAAGAAAGGAGGATTCACTGTTCAACCTAATGAGTTCGACAAATTGATCACTGTGAGGCTAATTACTGGACATCGAGTCTGCATCGATTTCATGAAATTGAATGACGCAACTCGTAAAGATCATTTCCCCTACCATTCATTGACCAGATGATAGAAAGGTTAAGTGGTCATGCTTTTTAATGTTTCTTAGATGGATATTCTGGTTACTACCAGATCCATATTGCCCCCGAGGACCGTGGGAAAACAACTTTCACATTTCACTATGGAACTTTTGCATACAATCACATGCCTTTTGGACTTTGTAATGCGCCCGCAACATTCCAAAGGTGCATGATGTCACTATTTGCGGACATGGTTGAAGACTTTCTGGAAATTTTCATGGATGACTTTTTTGTATTTGGAGACAACTTTGATAAATGCTTGGACAACTTGAGTAGAGTGCTGAAGAGATGTGATGAGACCAACCTTGTACTTAACTGGGAAAAATGCCATTTCATGGTCACAGAAGGTTTAGTGTTGGGTCATAAGATCTCAAAGAAAGGAATAGAGGTTGATAAGGCAAAAATAGAGGTAACAGAAAAGTTACCCCCTCCAACAAACTTAAAGACGTTGCAAGCCTTTCTTGGCCACGCAGGATTCTGTAGGATGTTTATTAAGGATTTCTCTAAAGTTTCTAGACATTTGACGGAATTACTTGCAAAAGACGTGACTTTTGTATTTGGAGAGGAGTGCAAGCAAGCAATCAACATATTGAAGACAATGCTTGTAATCAACTAGTTTAACGCAGTGGAATTTAAAATTTGATTTTTGATCCCAAGATTGACTTCGTTTAATACAATAAACACGTTAAGTAGTTGATGGTGATTACCTTGTTTGATCTAATAGATCGACGCTTTGACCATCAACGGAGAGTAGTAGTGTGCGCGAGCCGTCGATGTGTCCGGCCTCTATCGATATCCACACGAGCACCTCGCCGGAATCCCCATTGGATTGCTACTAGAAAAATCCGGTTGCTAGACCGGCCTTTTCTCTCTCTCTAAAACTCTCTAGAAGAAGCTCTCAGTTTTCACAAAAATTATGAACTCTTGGAATTGTGATGTACAGAAGAGCTAGTCAACCCCTTTCTTTTATAGGAGTGGGTGGCGCGCCAATTGCCCCCTAATCTGATTAGGAGAAGCTTCTAGTAGATTGATGAGAAAGAAAACATTTTCCTAATAAAATAAGGAAAATCACTTTGATGATTTATCTCTTTTAATTTAATATCTTATATTAAATAAATCTAAGATATTGCCAATATCTAATATTGAATATCTTTATTTTATTACCATAAATCTATTTTCCAAAATATATTAATATCCAATATTAATATATGATAATAAATTTAATTAAATTGCACAATCAAAGTGTATCTTATGCACTTAAATGTGACGCCCCATATGCCAACTAATTGGCTTCCGAATATTCTTTAAATAATCAATATAATTAATATCTTGTAATTAATTTATTCATAATAAATAAATACCGTCATATTAATTTAATCACTATAACACTTTATATTCAAGATAAACTTTCATTATTTGGTTATCACTATAACCACATTTTAATCCGGCTAGATGTTCATTTGTGTGTGACCCAATAAACTTCCGAATATGTTGGCCGTAGACACAAAGTGCAAATTCCAAAAATGCCCTTCATACCTAACGATCACGGAATAGCGTCTAGCAACACACCGTGACCCCCAATCATCGGAAGAGTCAAAAGCAATGACTACCACCTTTCATATGAAACAGTTACCATGTAAATAGAATCCTATCGCTGTAATAATATCCATACGATCCTTTCTCGAGTGTCATTACATCAACGATTGTATCTTATAATCTTGATATCATGCTCTCTCGGAATATTTCATTTACTCCCACTTTGCAAAGATTCACGAGAGCTAGACATTCCTTATAAGAAAGCCATTTCGGATATTTACTCCTAAACATAGGATACGCGATTCCCGGACGAGCAACATGAATCCTACGCATGCTTCTGTATCACACCCAATCACTACGGCATGATCGCCCCATGGCTAGGGGAAACCTCAATAGTGTCAAAGCATGACAATCCACACCGTGATGCCATGAAGATTCCGGTCTCAAGATAATTACACAACTGCCACATACTGTGACACTTAATGTAAGTGGGCCAGTCTAACGTACGCATTCTTTAATATATGTCCACATAAGGTCTAAGTGTTTACACTCCGATAGACAAGATTTATCGCTATGTTCAATAAGATAGAAGATATCCAATATGTGCTAGCCTAATCATACCATCAGTGTCCCGTTTGATAGTACATACGACTAGAGACATTTAAGTATCAAACTTGTTACAGTTAATAGAGATCTCATCAACCATGATCAGTTTTATGATTTCTCTCTCACAACTTGACACCAGGGACGTTACAATATATTTACATTCAATAACATGAAGATAAACAAGATATATAATAACAAAAGTTCTTTTACTAATCATAATAAAGTTATTACATGAACTAAATAGACTGTAAACGACCCGACCCGGTCGGATCCGGTCCAATCCAATTGGGTTTAGGACACTATTTCAACAATAACCGCCCCAATTCTAGTAGCACCGGACTGGAACAAACCTTTCCAGCTTATGTGTGATGCAAGCAACACGGCAGTTGGAGCAGCCCTGGGACAAAGGGAGGATAAAATCTTTAAGCCTATCTATTACGCTAATCGTACCCTCAACAGTGAATACAGAGAAGGAACTTTTAGCTGTTATCTTGCATTTGACAAGTTTCAACCATATCTGATAGGATCGAAAGTTACTGTATTCACTGACCACGCAGCTCTGAAATACCTTCTAACTAAGCAAGACTCCAAGTCAAGATTGCTGAGATGTATTGTACTCTTACAAGAGTTTGATGTTGAGATCAAATATTGTTAAAACACAGACGAGAAACTTGCAGTTTAAGAAAGATAAAACAGAAGCAATGCAAACATAAAGTATGGCGAAAATGATAAAACACAGAAACAAAGAGAACACAGTGATTTAACGTGGTTTCCGATGTTGTGCTGACTACTCCACGAACATAAAAGGAGATAATTTATTATGCACAAAGTTACAAGGTATTTCACACACTTGTGAAATAAACACTCTTGAAAGACGCACTTGCAATGATTACAACATTGGTATTTATAGGCACAATTCCCTAACCGTAACCGCCATAAGATCTTTGTAGGAATTGTCATAAATACCCCAGATATGGACCCCAACTGTTACCCACCAGACAAAACTCAGCTTCAAACTTACTTTCCAGACTTGTAATCAACTGCCCAAATGTAGAACTCATCTATACTCAGCAAAACTCAGCAGACCAAAACTGACTGCTGACATCAGAAGAAACTCAGTTGCACTTCATCAAACTGACTTTCACAGAACTGAATATACTTCACTAAATCTGACCATCATTCTCAGTCTCAGTTTCACAAGTTAGTTCCATCAAATTATTCATCAGTTTAGAGATCAAGTCATCAAAACTAACAAATCTCCACCTTGACTTGAACTCTCATTCTAAGTCAATCAGATTGCTTAATCAGACGTACTTGTACCAGATGCATTAGTCAATGCCAGGATGTACTTGTACCAGACTTCTCCATAGAATCCACTCAGTTGATCTACCCTCAACTGAGTATCCAGATTTTAGTTTACAAGCTTTGAATATTCAGCAAGTCCAAACACAACTGAAACTTGCTCTACTGAACCGGTTTAGTGAACATATCAGCAGGATTCTCCTTGGTGCTGATCTTCTTCACTACAACCCTCTTCTCTTTTCTTAGAAAATGATACCTCACATCAATATGCTTGGTTCTCTCATTATGAACCTGATCCTTAGCTAGACAAATTGCACTCAAATTTTCACAATAAATCTCAGCTTGATCTTGATGTAGCCCCAAATCACTGACTAGTCCCTTCAACCAGATACCTTCAGTAAGAGCCATATACTCAGCTTCAATAGTTGATAAAGCCACTGTTGCCTGAAGAGTTGCTTTCCAGCTGACAACTGAATTCCCCAATATAAAAACATAACCAGTCATAGATTTTCTATTGTCCACATCACCTGCATAATCATCATCAAAGTATCATGTGATCAGTTCTTCACTATCACCTCCATAAATGAGACCAACATCAGTTGTACCTCTAAGGTACCTGAATATCCTTTTCATAGCTTTCCAGTGTTCCTTTCTAGATTGAGCCATAAACCTGCTGACAACACTGACTGCCTGAGCCAGATTAGGCCTAGTGCACACCATGGCATACATTAGACTGCCAACTGCACTAGCATAGGGAACTCTTGACATGTATTCATTCCCCTCTGTTGATTGTGAAGCAAAAACTGACAAATGAACATTTGATGCCATAGGAGTATTATTGGCATAGCGGTGACATGCCAAACTTTGACAAAATCTTCTGTATATAGCCCTGCTGAGATAAAAAAAGTTTTCTCTGACTTCTATCTCTCCAGATCTCCATCCTCAATATTTTCCTGGCTGCACCCAAATCCTTCATTTCAAACCCACTGAGAAGATATTTCAATTCTGAACATCAGACTTCTTCCTTGCAGCTATCAGCATATCCTCCACATATAACACAAGATAGATGTATGATCCATCTTCCAACAGACTGTTGTAAACACTGTTGGACTTATTTCTTAGTTTTGATGATGAGTGCCATACTAGCTGTTATAGTGCAAAGGCAAAAAGATGTCTAGATCAAATGTATAGGTTTATTAGAGTTTGATTCATAAATAGGTTTGATCAAACAAGCAAAGGTTTGCTGATTGATATCAGCAGACTGGTCTAGGTCAGTAGGGTAGATAGGTCGGTAGACTAGTCGGGAACCTGTTGAAGGCGAAGGCGAAGGCGAAGACGAAGGCGAGGGTTCAAACTCGGTTAATGAAGGCTAAGGGATCAAACTTAGTATTTAAAGTCAAGGATATGGAATCGAAATTTAGGCAAGTCTGTGATGACTAAGCGATTACATATACCTTGTGTAGAAGGTCTAAGTTCCATAAGTTGGATGATGTTTGGAACTTGGTTATAATTAAAATGATGTAATCTAACTTCACAAATAAAAGTTAGATAAAAGTAATCGAGTACATTATATTTTACATACGAAATATGATGATCGACGGACGATTGGTACTTTAGACGGACTTATGAACTGCGATATGATACCTCGATTAATTCAAGTTTATTGGAAGATTACATGGATAAGGACAGCCAACTACCTCTGATTTATCAAGAAAATCAAAGGCTGAGATTAAAAAGACGTTGGAATGATCTCCATTTTTATCCATTGGATACAAGTCAAACGGGTGGACGGTACTTGCTTGTCAAAAAGGAATTCGACGAGTGTCGATCCTATGAATAGTGACAGACTGCATATCAGATGGGACAAAAACAAGGAACGGTCACATTTGAATTTCAAATACAAGTCACATGCATTCCTACCTATAAATAGAGGACTTTCAACTCAGAAAAAGATAGGATGAAAATTTGGATAAACTTTAAGTGATAATGCGAAATTTGAAAAACACCTGTTGAACATGCGAGCTTAAGGCTGCTGATCTAGTTATTTTCTTCAAGTGCATTCTGTGTTCAAGCTGCATCAAGCATACACACTTGAAGACTGCAAGGCTTTGATTACATCATCCTAATCAAGGCTTCTTTGCAATGAATCATTTATTTGATTCAATCTTTATTTTATAAAGAACACTGTGAAGACAGATGAAGCATACGGTAGGTGTGAAAGAGCATTTGTTTGTGGTGGAGGTGGTGAAGAGGCAATCCTACCCTTCAAGGACCGGTGGAAGACTCGGGAGCGACAATCCTACTGTTCCCGAGTTTTCGGTTGTGAAGCCATAGCTATTGGTGAAGGACAAACAACTTAGGAATCTTTGTAAAAGGCTGCATCAAAGATCTCTAGTGAATTTCCTCCAACATCACGGGAGAAGAGTGGACGACGGGGATTACATCACATGGAACCACTATAAAATCGACTATTTACTTTCGGCATTTACTTTACGCACTTAGTTTATTTTATACATCGGCCCTACGAATCTAGCAAGCGAAATCACACACACACTGCGAGTATCTAATACTTAGTATCATATTTAACAACAAGTATTAAGGCTTAATTTTGATATTATTCCGCTGCACAAATTCAGCAAACTCATGTATCGGTAGACTACGTTTATCGACGAGCTGCGAAGTCTCACGGACTCTGAAGTATCGACGGTACTGGGAAGTTGCGAAATTTGTTAACTCCAAAGTTTTAAGTGTTAAGTTTATTCACCCCCCTCCCTCAAACTTAACCAAAGCCTTTTCAAGGGACCAACAATTGGTATCGGAGCGATTAGCTTACGTTACGAAGGAATCCTACTTGTTGTGCTTGTGAAAATTCTTTAAAACTTTCTTTCAAGTTGCGATTTTCGGGATTTGCATCATGGACAACACACGGTATGCTAGAACTATGTTGATGTGTTCTCTTGATAGATTTGATGAGTATAAACGTCGAATGCGGGCATATCTTGCTGCTACTCATGATGAGATGATGGATGTACTAGCGATGGACCACTTTGGAGATTACAAAGGCGATAACGAGTGGGTGACGGAAGCGAGTACATTCTAAACCAAAAAGAGAATGGAATGCGAAAACGAGAAAAAAGAGCAAACCTCAACAACATTGCTATTGATATCATTTACGAACCTTGGATAGCAATATGTATATGAAGGTTAAAGATTGCAAGGCTGCAAAGGAACTTTGGGATAAGATTCACTTAATCTATGAAGGCAACGATGCAATAAAGAAAAATAAAATCGGTGTGGCCGAGAAAGAGATTTCAAAAGTTCAAGATCTTTGCCAAATGAAACCATTGAGCAAATGGAATCAAGATTCAATGCAATCTGGATGAACTTACCTGTTGAGTGTAAGTTATTCAAAAGAGGAAATAAACACCAAAATCTTGGAAGCTCTACACCAAAAGATGTTTGGAAAATGAAGGTATTGCAATTGAAGAAATGAGAAAGTTGCATGAAGAAGACACCTTCAAATTGTTTTCGAGATTTAAAGGCTTATGAATTTAGCAAAAAGCTTGTGCACAGGCGAAAAGGAAGAGCCAAAGACCACGGCATTGGGCTGCTTCACATCATGAAGAAACATCGGGAGGACGGGATGATATCTTGGATGAGATGCAAGAACAAATTGCCCTGCGAGCAAGAAAATCGGGATGATGAAGGCTGGAAAGGTCCACTGCAAGAAATTTTACAAAGAGGCCTCTTTGAAAGAAAGAAAGAAGAACCAAGGAAAGATAATGATTATCTATGCTTTCATTGCAAGAAACCGGGACACTTCAAACACGATGTCACGAGTTAAAACAAGGCAAGGAACACGATTATCTTTGTTTCAAGCGCAAGAAGCACTGGACATTTTAGACACGATTGTCCGGACTTGCGAAGACCAAGAGTCAACAAAGAAGACATGGCAAGAAGGCTATGGTTGCTTGAAGATGAATCGGGGTATGAAGTGGAATACGAAAAAGGAAATGAATCGGATGACACGACGCGGTTCTTCTTGATATGGAGGATTATGCTTTGATGGCTAATATGGATGAAGCGAGGAGGTATACAACAACTTTGTATCCATCAACACTCTGTTTGGAAGTGATTGTGAATCAACTTGTGGTTCAAATCCTAGAAATTCGACAACAATGAGACTTTGGATGCCATCCTTAATCAGCGAGGATAATACAATGGGTTATGAGATTGTGAAGGTGAAAAAGAAGCTCTTGAATTGGAAGTTGGAAGATTGAAAGGCTGAACTAAGGGTTCTCAAAGGTAAGGAAAAAGATGTTGGACGAGAATCGGCATAAGTCTGCGAACATCCGGCGACCTACGAATCTGTTTGAACCATCTTGTTCCATTCTTTGCATACAAATCGGGAAAGCCTTATGGGGATAGAACGGGGCTTGGATTTGGAACTCGGCAATCTAACAAGAGTGGATCCGGTAAGGTTCTTGAACCTAGTACCGAAATTGGTCCTAAGTTTGTACACACTAGATCCAACTCCCGATAAGGTTCTTTGAAGCGGTAAAACCTAATGAGAATGCTTCAAGGAAGCAAAATCGAGAGGTCAAAGAAGTCAACGACCCACAGTAAAAAGAATAAATCTAAAAATAGGGCTGCTGTGCCTTAAACCTGCGATAGCGGACACTGCTACTAAGTCTGTTTTGGACCACGAAAAGGGTAAGAAACGAAATATTCCAAGGATAAGAATCCTAAACCCAAAAATGTTAATCATTCAAGGGATACTTATCTCGGGGGAAAGGTAGATTGTTCCCTCTTGATGATGATTGGAATATTCACTGCATTTCTTGTTAAAAACGATAAGTATAACCATCTTGCTTGGGTAAAACCAAAGCAAAGGAATCGACAAAGATCTCGGCGGAGGACTTATACAAGGCCTCGGCGAGACCTCGACGAACTCCTTATCATAGGTACATTCTAACGGACGGCACACTATGGTTATGCACATGTTTCTAACAACAACAATCATTTCAAACAACATTATGTACCAAAAGGCCGGAAAACATATGTGATTCCTACACAACCTACTTGTTAGAACTTATGGATGTGTGGAATACATGTATGAACCAAAGTATGAACCAAAGTATGACACATTCGGAGAAGACCTTATGGAAACATACCAAGGGTCATGCTTGCTACGACCACTATGGACCCAAACGGGTTTGGGTACCTAAAATGCATTAACTTTGTTTTGTAGGGTGTACGGTACTTTGACGGTGGATGTTCCGGACACATGACAAAGAATAAGCAACTTTGTCTAACAAATTTTGTGGCAAAAGATGGTCCAAGGGTGAATTTTGGCAATAAGAATACACCTGGACATACAAGAGGATATGGCACACTTATCGAAATGGACTCACAATCAAGAATGTTGCATATGTGGAAGAATTTGGACTACAACTTGCTTGAGCCTTTGGACAATTCTGTGACATGGGATACAAGGTCACTTTTGACAAAGACAAGCTTGTATTGTCATTAGTGAAAGAGGTGATCAAGTTGTACTTGCTTTGGTAGAAGACAACGAGAACATGTATGTTGTGGATTGGTCTCTGCGGTTCCGAAACACACTGATTGTGCATACCAAATCGAGAACTCAATTGGTTATGGCACAAGAAGTTGAATCACTTAAACTTTGATGATATTAATCGGTTGGTGAAGAAGAAAGCTGGTGGTTGGTTTACACGAGATCACATTCAAAAAGGATGCTATATGTGATGCTTGTCGGCAAGGTAAACGAGATAAAGTCAAGTTTCAAATCAAAGACCAAACAATCAACTAATAGAGTGTTGGAGGTGATGCACATGGATCTTTTTGGACCAATAACTCCAACAAGTGTAACAGGAAAGAAGTACACTTTAGTGGTTGTGGATGATTATTCAAGGTATACTTGGGTGATATTTATGAACAAGAAAAATGAAACACTTCAAAGCATGCCTAATCTTTTGAAGAGATTACAAAATGAGAAAAGTTTAACGATCATAAAGATAAGATCGGATCGAGTCTTGAATTTCTCAACAAAGTTATAAGAGAGTATTGTGAACGAATGGTGTACTACATCAACTTGCTGCTGCTTTTTGGTACACCTCGGCAAAATGGGGTTCTTTGAAAGAAGAAACGAGAACCTTAAAGGAAGCGGGAAGAACGATGATTTGTGAAGCATTGCTACACGAAAGATATTGATTTGAAGCGATAAATACATCATGCTATACACAAAACGAACATCGGTAAACAAGAAGGCTGTTTGAAGACACCTTATGAGGTTTGGAATGGAAGGAAACCTAACATATCCTACTTCCATCCATTTGGAAGCAAATGCTTTATTCTAAATCATAAAGTTCATTTGAAAACATTCCAACCAAAATCGGATGAAGGCATATTCTTGGGATATTCTTCGATCGGCGAGCATTCGAGTGCTTGAACAAGAGGTCAACGAAACATGAAGAAACAATCCATGTTGTGTTTGATGAACCTAAGTTTCTTGGTATGGAAGATGAAGATTGTGGACTGTGAGAATCAACAAGTCAACGATCCAGTTGTGTTGAAGTTTTGGAAAGATTCAATGACTTGAAAGTTTACGATCTTGCCCTGCTTGAACACCTGGCGACAATGTTACTTGATGCAACAAGCGAAGCGGTTCAAGGATCTGCGACCCCACTGTAGAAGAAACTACGGCGGACCACTGCGAAGATGATGTTCACGAAAATCAAAATAATCAAAATCCACAATGGTTAAGGAATCACCTGTTTGAACAAGTTATTGGCAATGTACGGCAAGGTGTAAGGACAGAAGACAAGCTGGAAGCTATGTTTACTTGTTTTCTATCTCAAATGGAACCAAAAGTTATTGAAGAAGCAATTTCGGATCCGAATTTGGATAATTGCTATGCAAGAGGAATTAAATGAATTTGAAAGAAATCAAGTTTGGACACTAGTTGAAAGGCCAAGTCATGCAAATATCATTGGTACTAAGTGGGTATATAGAAATAAACTTGATGAGTACGGTACCATTGTGAGGAACAAAGCCGGACTAGTTGCAAAAGGCTATTCTCAAGGCGAAGGAATAGACTTTGATGAAACTTATTTTGTTGCAAGATTGGAAGCTATCGAGATTATTCTTGGCACATCTTGCATATAAGAACTTCAAAGTATATCAAATGGATGTCAAAAGTGCATTTACGAATGGCATTCTAGAGGAGGAAGTTTATGTTCGGCAACCTCCTGGATTTGAAGTTAAAGATCAAGAAGATAAAGTGTATAGACTCAACAAAGCACTTTATGGATTGAAACAAGCACCAAGAGCATGGTATGAGACTACATCTCAATTCTTGGTGGACAATGGTTTTACAAAAGGCACCATTGACAAGACACTTTTCAGAATCAGTGAAGGGGACAGCACCCTGCTGGTACAAATTTATGTGGATGACATAATTTTTGGTTCTGAAAATGATTTACTTTGTGAAAAATTTGCAAATCTAATGAAGAGTAAATTCCAAATGAGTATGATGGGAGAAATGAATTACTTTTTAGGATTGCAAGTTAAACAAATGAAGGATGGAATCTTCATTCATCAAACCAAGTACACCAAGGAGTTCTTTGAAGAAGTTTGGTATGGAAAATAGCACTAAGAATTCAACTCCTATGAGTACAAACATCGGATTGGATGAAGATAAAGAAGGCAAAGATGTTGATCGGACCTTATACGAAAGGATGATAGGCGATCTGCTGTACTAGCACTTGACGGACTGATATATCCTTTCTTGTAGGTGTTTGTGCAAGATTTCAATCTAAACCTAAAGAAAGTCATTTAGGTGCGATCAAGAGAGTTCTCAAGTATCTTAAAGAGACTTTGGGAGTAGGGATATGGTATTCCAAGGAAGGAAGCTTCAAAGTTATATCCTACTCGGATTCGATTATCTTGGATGCAAGATTGATAGAAAAAGCACCTCGGGAACTGTCGGTTAATGGGAAATAGGCGGGTCTCCTGGTTTAGCAAGAAACGAAATTCTATTTCAACTTCCACTTTTGAAAGGCTGAATACATTCTTCTTTGGAAGTTCTTTGTGCACAAGTACTATGGCTAAGACAACAATTAAGGGATTATGGAATTGAAGAAAAGGAAATTCCAATTATGTGTGATAACACAAGTGCAATTGCAATCACGAGAAAATCTGTTTTGCACTCAAGAACCAAACACATTGATGTGAGACATCATTTTATAAGAGATCATGTTGAAAAGAAAGATGTGGTGGTTACATACATCCTACTTGAAGATCAACTTGCTGATATTTTCACTAAGCCACTTGATAGTGAAAGATTTGCTAAGTTAAGGATGAACTTGGAATCATAAAGGTTGACTGATATTCAGCAGTGTACTGGAATTCACCAAGGGGATTAGTCTTTGCTATGTTGGGTGAGCTCACTTAGCAGATTAGTCATTGGTATCAACAATTCCATGTACTTATGTATGGACAATTGAGCAAATGAGGTTGCCAAGGGGATTGGTCTTTGTCATGTTGGGTGAGCTCACTTGACAGATCAGTCATTGGTATTAAACTTCATCTTGTATTATCAATTGAACAAAACAAGAAGAAAACAAGGATCGGCGAGTAGTACTTAATCGGCGAGCTGCTTGAAGCCTATTTATCGACGGACTGGCGAGCATACCTGCGAGGTTCACCTGCTTGAATGGAACGTTACTCGGTCAAAGTTATTAAAGTCAAAAAGGCATATTGGCGGGATATTTATTCTATCCATTATTACCACGGTTAAACCATCCAACGGTTACAAACGTTATGGAGGAGTAATGGGCCACGTGTCAAGTCGAAATTATTCAATTTAATCGTGGTTACCTCAATGTACGTGCAATGACAGTTTCAACTACCCACTGTCTATATAATCAGACTGTCACACAGCGAATTCTCTACTTGCAATTTCTGCTTTATCTCTGCAAATCCTACATTGTGTGAACACAGATTTGAGAGCAATTCTTCTTCATCTTTTTCTTATTTCAATGGCGGAAAAGATTGATGTCCAAATAGAATCAAGCCAAAGTGTTAGAGGCTTTGTTGAAGATGCAAACAGAACTGAACTTGCCATTAACATTGGTAGAAGAATAAGGAGATATGCCGGTCTGGAGAATGTGTTGAATATAAGACTGGAAACAATTTCTTATACAAATGTTGTCAGTTTCTGGAGAAATATTCAGATACAGGAAGGAACTGAAACATTTAAGGCTATTTGTGAATGGGCAAGAAATTGAAGTCTCCCCCGGGTTCTTTGAGAGAAGTTTTTGGATTTGTTGAAGTGGTGGATGGCTCGGTCAATCCTGAAGCAATGGGATTGGACAAAATGGCGTTTGTTGATCGATTAAAACAAATGCGACCACTAAATCCGATCTAGGTATCAACGCAAACATATTGGAAGTGAATACGATCTGCTTTGAGCAAGGCGATTGCTAAAAACATGCGGGACTAGTTGGAAGTATGGACACTCTATCGGGACCCAAGATAGAGTTGATGATTATCATCTGCGGGAGCATGAAGTTTGATTGGGCTAGATACTTCATCCATTACATGAAGAAGGTCTTCAAGGAAGACAAAGAGGGAAAGAGGAAGTCCAAGGCCACCGCTTAGGATTGATGGTTCGGACCTATTTGAATCATTTGGGAATTCTGATGTAGCATACGAAAAGATCAATCGATCTAGATACAAGAAGGAAATTGATGATGTTATCCCTGGTCTAGATGATGATGAAGAGGTTCTTTGGAGAGGCTGGCGATGATGATAATGATGGAGATGATGGTGATGCCGGAGGTGAGCGAGTTCGGCAAACCAAGAAGATATCTATCAAACCTGTTTGCACCAAAGAAGAATTTCTTTGAGAAAAGAAAAGGTGGAAATACAAAGAAAATATCGAAGTTTCAAAGCCTTCAAAGAAGACAAGAAAGGAAACAACACGGACTTGCTGAGTCTGTGAGGTCAAGTGGAGGTTGCGACCTGCTTTGTAGTTGCAAGGAAAAGCTGTTGTTGAAATCTTGAGAGAACAACGAAGGAAGCTAGTAGAAAGAGAAAATCTCTTGGAAAAGATGATGATGAACCTCTCTCCAAAAGAATGAAGGAGATTACCAAAAAGAAAAAGCATGGCAAAGGAAAAGAACTTAAAAACTTGGAGGCTCAAAGAATCCAAGAAGAGGCATCGATAGAAGAAGAAGAAGAGGCTGTTGAGTGAGCCCTTAACTATCATTCCGCTTTGTGGTGATTACGACTCCTCATCGAAGAGGTTGTCAAGTCTGCGATCTTTGGACGGAGTTGTTTTTGAGCAAACTGTTGAAGATTTGCGGCGATCTACGACCACGAGCTGCTTGTAGTATCTCGAAGAACCACGGCAAACCACGAACACGAACACGAACACGAACTTTGAACTGTTGTGGTGGTTGGAGAGGTAATAGAAGACTTGGTTGAAGACCACACAAATGTGGCAAGAACTCGGGGGAAGAGCGATCTGCTGCTAAACCTGGCGATGAGCATGTAAGTCGGGGGAACCAAGTGTGGTACGGATGGAAGTAGTAGGCACAAATGTACAATCTCGGCAACCTGCGACTTTCAAACATCGTTGAAGAAACCATGAATTTACTTGTTGGTACCTTCGGAGGTCAACAAGGCACTGAAGCTGCTCCCAGAAGATCTTTTATGCCATTTGAAAGGCATGTAAAAGAAAGTAAGAAAACTGAAGAGTATGTAGATCCCAAACTTCAGAAAATTGCTGACTACTTCCAATGGAAATTTGGTTTCTACAAGAGGCAAAAGCCAGCTGCTCAACCTATGACAGATTTTGAAGAATGGGTTTTTGAAAATTTGGGAGTAGAGAACCTGCTGGATCTAATTGATACCACCTTGCTGCAATCAAGACTGATGGATTTGTTTGATGAACAACAGAAGGAGGAGGGTATCAAGTTCAGGGATCCAAGAGATGATGGTGATGGCTCTTCATCATCTGATTCGATGACAATCACCCCTCGGTCCGGGAGAAACCGGTGGGACGCAATGTTAATTGACCCTGCGAAAGCGATCTGCGGTGTTTGGAGTGTCTGCGAGAGACAGTGGCGGAGAAATGGATGAGGATCTACGGGATCTCACCATGGATGATCTGGAGGCATTGATCAATGAAGGTATTACTGCGAGTGCTAGTAGGTGGTGATGCACCAAGCACATTCCATGTTGTAGAGCCTCTTGCACTAGCGATCTTTGGACGAGTGAGGATTTGGATGGAGAAAAGGTTGCTTGATTTTAATGAACCTAGTGCCGATTCGAAGAGTCCATTGAATATCAAGATGGATTTGACATTGAAGGCACTCTTACTAAAAAAGCGCCATCATCCTACACAAGATTGGTCATGCGAGAAGATTTCCAAGTGGATAATGAGGCTATATTCAACCCACAAGGAATTGAAGAGGAGGTACGGAGTTCTTTGGGATACAAACGACACCTGGACAAAGGTTGGAACGAAGGTACGAGTGCTTGAGTCTCAAACGACACCTGGACAAAGGTTGGAACACGATTTGGGTTTGGAGGAAACCCACTGTTGTTGATGAGGCTGCTTGTAGTGGAGCCTTACGGAGGCAAGACCACTTTGAAGGGAAAGATGGTCGGCGGAGGCTAGCATTAATGAAGAAGAGCGATTTCTTGGACTTTGACTTCGGTGATGAGGAATTTCGGATGCTGAAGAAGAAGATATTGATGTTAATCCCCCTCGGGCATTTGTACTGTTTTTGAAGAACAACTGCCATTGATCCTATCCTGGATGAATATGAAGGACCTAACCTGTTTGCTGAATTTGGATAGGAGTAGGGCAATGGTGATAAGCAATCGAGAGGCCACGGTACAATGTAGAGGAGCTGCGATGACGCCAGCCCTGGTGGAAGGATGACCGATGAAGTGCCGGTTGAAGTGTTAAATGAATTGAGGATTTGTAAGGCATGATATGCAACGATTGAGGACACAATTGGATAGACGGGAAGAGAGATTTGAAGAGCGATGAAGATGGTAAATGAAAACGGACAATCTACGCCACGGTTGCTTCAAACTTCACATCTACTCGAGAATGCGTGAATAATCGATATTAGATGTGAGGGGCATCAAGGTTGGAAATACGCAAAAGATCAATTTACGAAGGATCAATTTATTTCTATCCATCGAAACTTGACAACCTTGCTTTGCAACACCTAAACCTGCTTGAGGCATTTTTCTTTGCACAACAACTGCTTGTGCACGATCCCAAACTTGCGAAAGGATCAACGGTGGAGGAAACATTGCAATCCGGGATCAACTGCTATTGATACTAGAGCTGGAACTATGGAAGGCCATTTGAACGAGTGATAGTATCACGGGAAGGTATACATGGCCTTATATCCCGTTTTGTTGATGATGTCACTAAGGGGGAAGAGGGCCAATCGAGTACGGACAAAGGAGGCTGCAAGACTCTTTGCACGAAGAGATGGACGGATGATACAAATGCTTTCGGGCAACTTTGCACACAGCGAGTTCAACTCAACGATGATCTTTTTAGACGGTACAAGAAAGAGTATTACAACGGGAGGAGACCTTATCATGACATGGGGTTTCATGAAGGTCTTAACTCTTTCTTGGGTTTGAAATTTTGGGAAGCAAGAGTCGAGCCTTAAGGGCAAGCAACGAGAGGCGAAGAAGTAGCAAAGGTGATAAGGTGCTACCTATTACAAAAGCAAGGGACTCATTGGATGAATTCAAGGAGGCTTTGTATATGAAGTTTGGATTCGAGTGAATGAAATTAATCTTATCCTCCCTGAAGCATGGAGCTGGTGGAAGCAAGTCAATCCCTACATTGATTTTACAACGATTGAAAATGAATGGATGAGGGATATGATAGAACAAATCGAGCCTATCAAGAACAAGTGAGAAGGCTAGAAGAGAAAGAGAAAAGAGACAATAGATCGGCATATACTTATTATTCTTTATCCTTGCTTGTATCTAGTTGTAATAAGCTTGTTCAATGATTATAATGAGAATTGATTTGAATTTGTTCTGTTTTTGTCTTTATCTTTTTGCTTTCTTGATTAGGTGAGGGTAGTGGCATCATCACCAAAAAGGGGAAATTGTTGGACTTATTTCTTAGTTTTGATGATGAGTGCCATACTAGTTTGTTATAGTGCAAAGGCAAAAAGATGTCTAGATCAAATGTATAGGTTTATTAGAGTTTGATTCATAAATAGGTTTGATCAAACAAGCAACTTTGTAAAGGTTTGCTTTGATTGATATCGACGGACGGTCTAGGTCGATGTAGGGTAGATAGGTCGGTAGACTAGTCGGGAACCTGCGAAGGCGAAAGGCGAAGGCGAAGGCGAGGGTTCAAACTCGATTAATGAAGGCTAAGGGATCAAACTTAGTATTTAAAGTCAAGGATATGGAATCGAAATTTAGGCAAGTCGTGATGACCTAAGCGATTACATATACCTTGTGTAGAAGGTCTAAGTTCCATAAGTTGGATGATGTTTGGAACTTGGTTATAATTAAAATGATGTAATCTAACTTCACAAATAAAAGTTAGATAAAAGTAATCGGTGCATTATATTTTACATACGAAATATGATGATCGACGGACGATTGGTACTTCGACGGACTTATGAACACAACTGCGATATGATACCTCGATTAATTCAAGTTTATTGGAAGATTACATGGATAAGGACAGACCAACTACCTCGATTTATCAAGAAAATCAAAGGCCGAGATTAAAAAGACGTTGGAATGATCTCCATTTTTATCCATTGGATACAAGTCAAACGGGTGGACGGTACTTGCTTGTCAAAAGGAATTCGACGAGTGTCGGTCCTATGAATAGTGACGGTACATATCGGATGGGACAAAAACAAGGAACGGTCACATTTGAATTTCAAATACAAGTCACATGCATTCCTACCTATAAATAGAGGACTTTCAACTCGAAAAAAGATAGATGAAAATTTGGATAAACTTTAAGTGATAATGCGAAATGAAAAACACCTGCTTGAACATGCGAGCTTAAGGCTTTCTTGATCTAGTTATTTTCTTCAAGTGCATTACGTGTTCAAGCTTTGCATCAAGCATACACACTTGAAGGCGCAAGGCTGCTTGATTACATCATCCTAATCAGGCTTTTTAAGCTGAATCATTTATTTGATTCAATCTTTATTTTATAAAGAACTGCTGCGAAGAAGAACAGATGAAGCATACGTTAGGTGTGAAAGAGCTGTTGTTTGTGGTGGAGGTGGTGAAGAGGCAATCCTACCCTTCAAGGACCGGTGGAAGACTCGGGAGCAACAATCCTACATGTTCCCGAGTTTTCGGTTGTGAAGCCATAGCTATTGGTGAAGGACAAACAACTTAGGAATCTTTGTAAAAGGCTTGCATCAAAGATCTCTAGTGAATTTCCTCCAACATCACGGGAGAAGAGTGGACGACGAGATTACATCACACGGAACCACTATAAAATCGACTATTTACTTTCGGCACTTACTTTCGCACTTAGTTTATTTTATACATCGGCCTACTTGAATCTAGCAAGCGAAATCACACACACTACGAGTATCTAATACTTAGTATCATATTTAACAACAAGTATTAAGGCTTAATTTTGATATTATTCCGCTTGCACAAATTCGACAAACTCAACTATCGGTAGACTACGTTTATCGGCGAGCTGCGAAGTCTCAACGAACTCTGAAGTATCGACGGATGCGAAGTTGCGAATTTGTTAACTCCAAAGTTTTAAGTGTTAAGTTTATTCACCCCCCCCCCCCCCTCTAAACTTAACCAAAGCCTTTTCAAGGGACCAACAAATACTTAACTCCTTCTGCCTCAGTTATTCCTTCTGTTGGAAATTAAATTTTCTGTTTTGATGATAATTCATCTTATTTATTATAATGTTATCTTAACCCCATTGATGAAGTGCTGAAGCCAGCGTTATAGTGGAAAGCTAAAAGATGTCTAGAACTGAATGTATAAGATTTATTAGAGTCTGATCTTTGTATAAGTTACATCAGACAAGCACTGTAATTGATAGTATGTCGTAAAACTGAAAACTGGGAATCAATTAGAAAATTGGAAATCATCAAGACAAACAAACTGACTAAGAATACATCTACTGAAGAAGGTAAGTTCGCTGAGAGTTACATACTCGGTTGGCTTATCTTGAAGAATGAAGAGCGAGGGACACGGACTCGGTTTTGAAGAATGAAAAACTGAGGGCACAAACTCAGTTGTGAAGATTAAAGTCGAGACTATAAAGTTGGACTTCAGGCAAGATTGTGGTGACCTGAACTGACTTTATGGATCTTGTATGAAGACCTAAGAATCATAAGGACAATGAATTCTTAGATGATAAAGATATCATGGTGTACTCTGATTAAGTCAATTATAATCAGATGAAAACTGGAGTACTGATTTTTGAAGAAGAATAAAATCTCAGTTAATGCTCCAAGTCAGTTAGGAAACTAACGGATGAAAAACGACAAGGAAACTCGCTTTATAAGTCGCCCATCCAACAAGCCGAAAGTACAATCGAACGTTGTAAAGAAAGAAAATTCATTGGATGAATCAACGACACGGCGAGACGGTCGAAAAATATAACCGTTGCAAGATATACGTTGATACAATTCAAATCAAAGTCAGATGAACGTTGGACTTCACACTATAAATAGAAGACTTTGCACAAACAAAAAATATACAAGAATCAACAAGCAATTTGTGCACACTATTTGAATTGTCATCATCACTGAACTATAACAAGATCATATCTAGTATTTCTTCAAGTGTTCAAAGCTACAAAGAATTTATCAAGAATTCAACACTCTGAAGAACCACAAACAAGAATCAATTTATTGATTCTCAGCCCAACTTTGATTCTATTTCAAAGGTTTAGACGTGAAGCAAACCGGGAAGGTTTTGTCAAGGACCATTGTGACAAGCCATCGGGTAGACTTGTGTTTGTAGTGGGAGCTGGTGAAGAGGCAATCCTACCCTCTAAGGACCAGTGGTTCAAGCATTTGGAGAGCAGCAATTCTACCTGTTCTAGAATTGTTTAGATAGTGAAGCTAGGGATTAGCCAAGGACTATTGTTTAGGACTTTTTGTAACGAGTTCACCTCAAGAAGTTCTAGTGGAATTTTCCTCCGCACCACGGGGAAGAGAGGACGTACAGGATTACACCACCTGGAACCTCTATAACATCTGCCTTATTTACTTTACGCATTTACTTACTTATTTAGTATTTACTTACAGCATTGTGATACATGATTGTTATACATCTCACAGTCACAACTGACATTCTCCAGAATTCAGTTCACAACACTCAGTTTTCATAACAGAACAACAAGATCAATATAAAGGCTAAAATTATATCCGCTGCCGGTTGACTCAGTTTCAGCTTAAGTCAGTTTGATTTAATCTCAGCTTAGTCAGCTCAACTCCACACAAGTTTTATCTGAATCCTAATTTGTTTAAAATCAAGTTTTTGGTGACAAGTTTATTCACCCCCCCTCTAAACTTGTGTCAGCCTTTCCAAGGGACCAACACCTTCATTCTCCTTGAAGATCCATTTGCAAGTAACAACTCTCTTATCACTTGGATGTTTAACTAGATCCCAAGTCTGATTTTTCAGTAATGACTCCATTCATCTCCCATGGCAGCAATCCTTTAAGATTCTTTAGAACATGTCACTGCTTCCCTGTAAGTAGAAGGTTCAAAACCATCCACATTTTCTGCAACTTGAAGTGCATATCCAACCAAATCATGAAACCCATACCTCTTGGGAGGTACCCCAACATTGGATCTTCTAGATCCGCTGACAGCTATACTCTGCTGACCCACATTCTCAGTTTGATGCTCAAATGACTTGGATTCTGTTCTGGTTCAATAACTAGATCAGATGAAAACTGACTTGGATCAGTTGATTGTTGCATTCCAACTGACTCCACCTGAAGCACCACCTTACTGTCAGTTTTCTCAGTTTTAGAACTGGTTTTAGTTTCAGTTATCCTCTCCACTGATGAACTGAGCGTAGAATTTTCATCAAAAACTGTATCTCTGTTGAGAATACCTCTGTTTTTTGCTAATGGCCAAATTTTATAACCCTTAAATCTATCACAATACCCCACAAACACTCATTTCATGGCCCTTGGTTTCAGTTTCCCTTCACTGACATTATAGTAAAATGTGCTTCCAAATACCCTTAGATTTGAGAAATCAGTAGGATTTCCTGACCACATTTCAACTAGTGTCTTGAAACTGATCCCTGTGTGAGGACTTCTTGTTAGGAACATTTTATTATGTTTTGATGATGGCTATACTAGCTGTTATAGCAAGCCTGAAATAAGTTAGAAATCTCTGTATAAGTCTTTACTTAGAGTCTGACATGTTGTATAAGTTGAGTCAGACAAGTAATGTACTTGTTGGTAGGATGGCAAAGTAAAACAAAAATCCGGCAGAGTGAAGCCATCCAAGTACTAGTAGAGAAGCATAAGAGACATATGGTCGACTTATAACCAGTGAAGTCTGTGATGACCTTGGATAAGTCTAATTTATAATTCAAATGATGGAAAACATTGTCAAATATGGTGTACACTGATCTCACCCAAATCAAGGATCAGTGAAGTACAAGAAGTACCTGAAAGATCAAAGAAAATAAAAATGCAGTAAACCGGCAGAGTGAACTGACTATCGGCCGAGTAAAGACAAAATAGTGAAGGAAGAACTAAACAACCATGTTTGAAGGGTCATTTAACCATTCAAGGAACGTCCAAGTAAACTTTACTTGTTCAGATTTTGAAGAATGAAGAAGATTCAGAGGATCAAACATTCAATGCATAATCAATTGAGAATCAATCAAAGACGGATTTTGTGATAGACGTTTGAAGAAAAATCCGATCACTGAAATCAAGGAGAATACAATTAAGGGGGAATCAATAATTAAATCAAGGATTATTCCCCACATTAAATAGCCAACGGATGAAAATTCAAATCAAGGGTTATCGAAGGCATTGATAGACAAGAAAAATAACGATTGAATCTGATAAGAAACAAGCAGAAACTCTGTTAATTTGAAAAGCCTTCTATCTGAACTTAAAGGATACATATAGAGATCAACTCAGCAACCAGAACTTAAATTCCATATCAAGCACTGAGATTGATCACAAATATGTGAATCCAATTCACATCAAACTGAAGCAATTGAATCAGAGGAATCTGAGAAGGAGTTGCAACCTTTGTGATAGCTGTTGAAAGATTTGTTCTCAAGGAGCAGTGATAGAGACTGAGTCGCTGAAGCTTTTGTAGCCAGTGAGTGATAGACTTGGAGATTGTGAAGATTGTGAAGCCGAGGACAATCTAACTATTGTATCTGTGAAAACAATAGTGAATTCCTCCGATCATTACAGGAGAAGAGTGGATTAAGGGATTACACCACTCTGAACCAATATAAACCTTTGTGTCTATTTACTTTCAGCAATTTACTTTACAGCACTTTATTTCATTTCATATTATATCTGTGATTGTCTAATCTACTTTGAACCAACATTTAAATAAGGGACTTATCCGCTGCCCAAAATCTTTTAAATATAAGAAAAGTTTTGGAAACTCCACTATAGTCATTCACTCCCCCCGAATATAGTTTTACCCTTCTCTGGGACCAACAATTGGTATCAGAGAAGTGTTCCGAGTTGTTGGTCCCAGAGAAGGGTAAAACTATAGTCAGGGGGGGGGTGAATGACTATAGTGGAGTTTCAATAACTTTTCTTATATTTAAAATCTTTTGGGCAGCGGATAAATCCCTTCTTTAAAAATTGGTTCAAAGTAGATTGTGCAATCACAAATATAGTATGCAATGAAATGAAGTACGGTAAAGTAAATTGCTGAAAGTAAATAGACACAAAGGTTTATAGTGGTTCAGGGTGGTGTAATCCTTTAATCCACTCTTCTCATGTGATGATTGTAGGAATTCACTATTGTTTTCACAGATACTATAGTTAGATTGTCCTTGGCTACACAAGCTTCACAATCTTCAAGACTATCACTCCCTGGCTACAGAAGCTTCAGTGACTTAGTCTCTATCACTGCTCCTTGAGAACAAATCTTTCAGCAGCTATCACAAAGGTTGCAACCCCTTCTCAGATTCCTCTGATTCAATTGCTTCAGTTTATGTGAATTGGATTCACAGACTTGTGATCAATCTCAGTGCTTGATGTGGAATTTGAGCTCTGTATTCTGAGTTGATCTTTAGATGTTTTCTTTAAGTATAGATAGAAAGCTTTTCAAATTGACAGAGTTTCAGCTTGTTTCTTATCAGATTCAATCGTTGTTTTTCCTGTCTGTCAATGCCTTCTATTTATAGCCTTGATTATCCTTGATTTGAATTTCCTTCCGTTGGCTATTTATTGTGGAGAATAATCCTTGATTTAATTCTTGATTCCTCTTTAATTATATTCTTCTTGATTTCAGTGATCGGATTTTTCTTCAAACGTTTATCAGAAAATCCGTCCTTGATTGATCCTCAATTGATTGTGCATTTAGTGCTTGATCTTCATCATTTGAAATCTGAGCAAGTAAAGTTTACTTGGCCGTTCCCTGAATGGTTAAGTGATCCTTCTGACTTAGCTGTCTTAGTTCTTCCTTCACTGATTTGTCTTTGCTCAGCCGATAGTCAGTTCACTCGCCGGTTTTATGCTTTGTTATTTTCTTTGATCTTTCAGGTACTTCTTGTACTTCACTGATCCTTAATTTGGGTGAGATCAGTGTACACCATATTTGACAATGTACTTCATCATTTGAATTAAAACTTAGACTTATCCAAGTTCATCACAGACTTCCTTGGTTATAAGTCAGACCATAATGTCTTCATGCTTCTCTACTGGTACTTGGCTGGCTTCACTCTGCCGGATTTCTGTTTCACTTTACCATCCTACCAACTAGTACAATACTTGTCTGAATCAACCTATACAACATGTCAAAATCTAAGCAAAGTCTTATACATAGATTTCTAACTTATTTCAGGCTTGCTATAATAGCTAGTATGACCATCATCAAAACATAATAAAATGTTCCTAACAATTTCCCCCTTTTTGATGATTCCAAAACCCTCCTAAGCCTGAATATAAGTATGCAAATTTTCATAATAATAACAGAATAAAACTCAGAAAATTTATTCATCCATAAATGGCAATAAGATATTGCATCTTTTTCAAAACAAATCAAAGGCATAGAATTAATTCAATAAGATTTATTAAAGGCCTACTTCTTTTTTTCTTCAAACATGATGCCCTTGCACTTGTCTGTTGGGCTTGCCTTCTTTCCACTGGAGCTTTCAGGCTGGCTTTCCTTCTTTCCATTGGAGCTTCAGGCTTGCAACTCCCTTCCCCTTTTTTAGCATCACCAAACCTTTCTTCCAAAATTTTGTTGGCTGCCGCAGATTCTAGGAGAGGGCCAAATCTTACCTCAAGAATTTTGTTTGTGGCTCTAGTGACATTGAGTAAGGTGTTGAGTTGTTGTCCAGATTAATCCATAACCTCATCCAGATGGTGAAGTTGTTGGGTGTGAGCATTCAAAGTATTCACCAATGGTTTGAGATTTCCATCAATCTTGTCAGCTAGAAATTCAAGATTTGTTTGGACATGGTAGGGGATGAGATGCTGTAGGTTGCAAAGTAAGTTGCCCTGTCTCTCCAAACCTCGTCTTGAATCTTAATGTACCGGAACACCTCAATTTTGTGATTTAAGGAGGTTGCATCACTCCTTAAGGCAGTTTTCAGATTTTGCCTGCTTTGGTATTGCCTCTCCATGTCCACAATTAGAGGTTGAATATCTAGATTGAAATTCTCTCTGGATCTGCTCCAGACTTTTCTGATTCATCACCTTGTTCTTCTTCCTCTTTCGCTTCCTCTTCTTCTTCCTCTTTGTCTTCCACTTCTTTCTTTTCTCTTTCCTCTTCAGCAATCTCATGATCAGAGAGAGATTGGTGAAATGCACTTGCATTCCCTTCTTCTTCTTGTCCATCTTCTGGTGTTCTCCCTTGATCAATAATGGGGGATGTTATTCTGATATACATACCAACTGAAGATCAATTGGCCGACATCTTCACAAAACCACTCAGTCATGAAAGATTCTGCAAGTTGAGAACAAAGTTGGGAATGATAGAAATTGATTAAGTCATAAGAAGCAGCTAATTGGAGTAATCAGCCGAGTGACTCCACCAGCTGACTGAACCTTTGCCACTTTGGGTGCGCTCACCTGGCAGGTAAAGCACTGGAAATCAGCGAAATTCACTTACCTGATTGTTAGGAACAGTTTTATATACAGCAGCTCAGTGAAGAAGCCACTACACCGGCCTAGTGACTAGCCAAGTCACTCCACCGGAATATTTATTGGAGGAAACTACAAACCAAAGTGTGGACAAATTCAACTTTATACTTGTGCAAAATCAGTTGATTAATGGAGAATCATTTTATGGGAGATTGCACACGTGGATCTTATTTTGCAAATCGTGGAAGTTATTTTTGCATTAAGGTATGACGGCAACGCCTCGAAACCCAGGATTTATCATTACATACCTCAATCCACACCCCCACTACACTCAAATACCGTGATTTATATACATAAAATCACGGCATTACGTCATAAAATCCTTCCATATTCAACCACGTTCACACTACCCAAAATCATCCCATATAAACAACACTTAGAGATTTTTCAGAAATCTTTACGCTCTCTTGCAAATCATAAACCCTGTTCTCTCTGAAAAATCGAAGTTGTCTCCACAAATCTCAACACTCCAAACCATGGCATCTTCCTCTTCAATCTCTACCACAGAAAAATACTATGAAAAATCAATCATTAATGGATCATTTTTCAGGCCTGAACACTATCTACCATTTTGCAAAAACGATGCACAGGCCAGAAGATTAGTTGATGGCTGCATCAATCTGAGGTTAATGACCCTCAACCCCCCAATTAGTGGAATATGCTATGAGACCTTGATTGTATTCTGGAAAAATGCAAAGTTTATTCCCAGCACCAAGAAAAGTGACCCAGATAGTATTGTAAGCACAATGCTCGGGAAATAAGTGGTCATCACCCCTAGACTCAACAGATTCTTGAATCTACCCAATATTGGTCCCCTCGATGTAAAGAAGAGGCAGATCGACATCAATGCATTCTGGACCGAGATTGGCAAGAACCCTAGAAGGAATTGCAAGAAATACAACTTACCCAAATCAGCACTCAAACAATCATTTGCTGTGTTTACTCCAGTGATCACAAGAAATCTTGAAGGCAGGAAGGGCTCCATGGAAAACTTGATAGAGCTCAGAGTCAAGTTAATGGCTATTATCTATCAAGTATCTCTTTCAACTGGTCAGAGTTTATCTTCAACAGATTAAAGGCCCAGATTCAAAAGGAGACGAGTCTAGAAATCACGGCACCAAGCAAGAATCTGCAAAAGAAAGGTGATTTCTGGGAAATAAAATCGTATGGGATTCCCCTCGAACATTTTTTTATTCAAATAAAAGTGCAATAAATCTATGGGCACTCATTACACAAGGCCAAAGTGATGTTCACTTACGTCAAGGCCTCCCAGAAACCACAACCAACAACCGGTAGTAAAAGGAAGGAGCCTGAAAGCAGCAGATCAGGAGTTGGAAGAAGAACCATATCTCAAAAAGCACAAGGACAACAAAGGAGCATGCCCAGCAACCAGGATATCACTGTTATAATCAGTGATGATACAACAAATGAGGAAGAACAACAAGAAGAAGTCACCTATCTGCAAGAAGGTGAAGAGGGGTACTACCTTACTCCATCTCTGATACCACTTCAGCTGTTGATGTGGATATAGAATTTTTCATTTTGCTGAACCATGATACTAGTCTGCTGCCTAGCATTTGACAAGTTCCAGGGGTGTTTTTTCTATCTATCTTGCATCCAGCATAGTCAAAGTCTGAATATGATATCAGCTTGAATCCTCCATCTTTTGGATAACAAATTCCAACATTGATGGTGTTCTTCAGGTATTTGATTATTCTTTTGGCTGCTAGAAGGTGAGATTCCTTAGGTTGAACTTGAAATCTTGCACATACTCCTACTGCAAATGCTATATTAGGTCTGCTTGCAGTTAGATAGAGTAGAGATCCAATGATTCCTCTATGAAGCTTCTGATCAATATCCTTTCCACTTTCATCTTTTCCAAGAATAACTCTTGCACACATTGGTGTATCTGATGTGCCACTTGTGTCCATACCATATTTGTGAATCAACTCTTTTGTGTACTTGGCTTGATTAACAAAGATGCCATCTTTCATTTTCTTTACTTGCAGACCATGAAAGTAATTTAATTCTCCCATCATGCTCATTTGAAATTTGCTTTTCATCAAATTTGAAAATTTCTCACATAGCTTCTCATCTTCAGATCCAAAGATAATGTCATCAACATAGATTTGGACTAACAAGGTGCTTGTTCCTTTCTCTAGCTTGAAGAGAGTCTTATCAATAGTTCCTTTGTTGAATCCATTGTTGATAAAAAATTGTGATAGTGTCTCATACCAGGCTCTGGGTGTCTGTTTGAGTCCATAAAGTGCCTTTTTAAGCTTGTACACTATATCTTCTTTCCCTTTGAGTTGAAACTAGAGGGTTGTTCAACATATACCTCTTCTTCTAAAAGTCCATTTAGAAATGCACTCTTGACATCCATTCGGTAAACTTTGAAGTCTTTGTTGGTTGCAAAAGCTAGAAAGAGTCTGATTGCCTCTAATCTTGATACTGGTGCAAAGGTTTCATCATAATATATTCCTTCTGCTTGAGAGTAGCCTTTTGCAACTAGCCTTGCCTTGTTTCTGACAGCTGTCCCTTGTTCATCCATCTTGTTTCTGAATACCCATTTTGTTTCAATGATGTTGGCCATGTTTGGTCTGTCAAAAAGTTCCTAGACCTCATTTCTCTCAAATTCATTTAGCTCTTCTTGCATAGCTGTAATCCAATCAGCATCTTGAATTGCATCATCTATAGTTTTGGGTTCCACATGTGATAGAAAGCAAGTTATCAGATTCTCCAGTTGTCTTCTGGTTCTGACTCCTGTGTGAATGTCTCCAATGACATGTTCTTCAGGATGGTCTCTTAGCCAGCTTAGGTCAGGTTGAAGTTGCTCTTGACTTGGTGCTTCCACAAATTCAATTTGTGCATCAACTTCATGATCTTGTGTTGGTGCCTCTTGTATTGTGTTTCCTGGTGCATCATCTTGATTGCCAAAGGTGTGATTCAGAATGGTAGCTGGTACTATTGTATTCTTGTAAACTTTTCTTTGTGCAGCTTCTTCTTCAAGTTCTTGTAGGCTTTCACCATTTGTATTTGGTTCATCAAAGACTACATGAATTGATTCTTCAATCCCTAAGGATCTTTTGTTGAGTGCTCTGAAGGCTTTGCTTGCATCTGAGTATCCCGTAAAGATTGCTTCATCCGCCTTTTCATCAAAAGGTATGTAGCTGATTCCTGTTCAAAAAAAAACATTTAGATCGAAACATAAGTGTGAGATGTTAGGTTTTCTTCCATTCCATATTTCATATGGAGTTTTTCCATGATGTTTGTTGATAATTGATCCGTTTTGAGTATAGCATGCTGTGTTTGCTGCTTCAGCCCAAAATCTCTTTGGTAAGCATGCTTCTGCAATCATTGTTCTGACTGCTTCTTTGAGTGTCCCGTTTCTTCTTTCTGCTACACCACTTTGTTATGGAGTTCCTACTACCGATAATTGATGTAGTACTCCATTCTCTTCACAGTAGGTTCTGATAATCTCATTTAGGAATTATGTGCCTCTATCTGATCTTATCTTGATAATCTTCGGTTTTTTTTTTATTTTGAATTCTTCTTAGCAAATCTAGCAGCTTTTTGAGTGTCTCTCTTTTCTTGTTCATGAATATGGTCCAAGTAAATTTGGAGAAGTCATGCACCACTACTAGAGTGTACTTCTTTCCACTTACACTTACAGGTGTGACTGGTCCAAAAAGGTCCATATGCAACATATGTAAAATTCTTGTTGTAGATTGATAGGGCTTTGACTTGAAAGAGCTTTTGATTTGCTTTCCCTTTTGACATGCATCATAGAGACTTTCCTTCTTGAATGTGATCTCTGGTAGGCATTCAACTAACTTGTTCTTTGACAGAGTGTTGATGGTTTTGAAGTTGAGATTATTCAATCTTCTATGCCAAATCCAGCTGGTTGATTGTTAATTTTTGACAAGCAAACATGTTTCTGCCTATGCTGTCTTCCAATCTACCACATACATGTTGTCTTCTCTCCTTCCTGCAAGTACAACTATGTTTGTTTGGCTATGGATCACCTTGCATCCTTCCTTGTTGAAATGCACATTGTAGCCTTTGTAATAGAATTGACTGATGCTTAAAAGATTAAAATTCAGTCATTTAACATAAGTCACATTTTGAATCTTCAAACTGTTTTTGAGCATTATGCCTTCCCCTTAATTTTGCTTGGGTTTTCTTGGCCTCCAAATGTTACTTTTGGTCCATCAAAAGCTTTGAAGTCAATCAACCATCCCTTGTTCCCTGTCATGTGTCTGGAACATCCATTGTCTATGTACCAGACATCCTCTGTTTCATTAGATTCTTTAGCCATAAGACATAGATAAGCCTTTTCATTGTCTGAGCTATCAGCTTCATCATCATCATCAGAATCATTATCAGATGATTCTTCATTCTTTTCACTACTGGTTTCAGCTTTGAGTGCCTTCTTGCTTTTTCTCTTTTCAGTTGTCTTTCACTTTTCTTATCCTCATCTTTGTCTTTTTCTTCAGGGTAGTCAGCCTTGAAGTTTTCTTCTTACGAAGCATCCTTTTTCCTCATGTCTTTGCTAGAGCTTGACTTCTTGTTTGATGATGAACTTTCTTTAAATTGCTTCTTCTTGTTAAACCTGTCAAAATGCTTAATCAGTAAAGCTACCTGACGATACAGGGTTTCACCCCTCCACGTGTCGTCTATCGATTGGTCATCACATTGTGGATTAACACCAAGGTACTCATGTCGATGCCCAGACTCGAGGCTACGATGATCGACAATCGAGCAGTGTAGGACAATGAGTCCCAGAGTCGAGTACCGCAGGTCGGCAATATCGACATGGAGGACAGAGTCCGCACCAGCTGTCCAGGCCCATTAAAAGTAATAGCTTGGGCGAGGGTTAAGGCCCATTAAGGGTAAATATAACAATAACTCGAACCGACTCAATATTAGGGTTAGGGCATGTGTTGTCATTATAAATACCACAATCCGGGAACTACGTAAGGCTTGATTCCTGGACAATTACAGGATACGTAAGCAACCCGAGAGAGACTCTCAGGCTCATTCTAAAATCACCCCTAAAATCATCCTTGATTCGATCATCCCTAGATTAAATTGACCCGATATATGGTCGTCGCTGTGGACTACTTCACAAAATGGGTAGAAGCCAAGGCTTTGCCGACATCCGAGCTGCAACCATCAAAAAATTCTTTTGGGTCGACATTTTATACAGGTACAACATTCCAAAGGCTTTGATCTCGGATAATGGTACCCAGTTTGAAGACCGAAGAGTTAGAGAATGGTGCAGTGAGTATCATATTAGTCAGCACTTCACCTCGGTAGCTCATCCACAGGCAAACGGTCAAGTCGAGCAGACGAATCGACATATCAAGCTTGGGTTGAAAAAGAGGCTAGAGGCAGAAGGTCGAGATTGGGCTGTACAACTTCCGAGCATCCTATGGACATATATGACAACTTCTAATTCATCGACAAGAGAAACTCCCTTCTCTCTAGTATATGGGTGCGAAGCGGTGATACCCGCCGAGATTGGTGTTCCTTCTCCTCGAGTTCTAGCCTATAATGATGAAACAAATGCTCCCGAACTTCGACATGAAAGGGATAACATTGAGGAGCGAAGAGAGATAGCCTCAACTAGGATGGCAAGGTACAAAGAGAAGATCTCTCAGTATTACAACTCGAGGGTTAAGCACAGACACTTCAAAGTCGGAGATCTGGTTCTCAGAAAGAACGAAGCAAGTCGGCAAGAGACGATTGGAAAGTTGACCCCGAATTGGGAAGGCCCATATCAGATTCTGAAGGTTCACCCCAAAGGGTCCTATCAACTTGGGCGAGCAGATGGAACCACGGTTCCTCGACATTGGCACGCCAACAACCTGAAGAAAGTACTATGTTTAAGATAAGCTTTGTTTCGATCAATTTATGTTTGCTTTTCGTTTTTCAATCTTGTAATAAGTCCATGAGACAATTTTATAAGTATTCTAATAAACATGTTTTTCCTCGAGATGCTTTTATGTTTGTTAGGATTTATAGCCACAACATTACAAGTCCAGTGTGATATAAAATGTCAAGGCAGTACAGTCGACAAAGAATAGAGAAATCCACAAGTCGGACATCTCAGTACAGCCAAAAGCAAAGTGAGCATAGTAGGCAACAAATGCTAAGGCAAAAAGACGGTTCGCATAGTCGGGCCACCTGTCCCAGCCAAAGCCAAACGAGCCTAAGGGTCGAAAAAGGCTAAGGCAACGGACGGTTCGCATGGTCGGGCCACCTATCCCAGCCAAAGCCAAACGAGCCTAAGGGGGGAAAAAGGCTAAGGCAAAGGACGGTTCACATAGTCGGGCCACCTGTCCCAGCCAAAGCCAAACGAGCCTATGGGGCAAAAAAGGCTAAGGCAAAGGACGGTTCGCATAGTCGGGCCAAACGTCCCAATCGAGAGCCGAATGAGCCCAAAGGGTGAAAAGGCCAACGCAAAGGGACAGTTCACATAGTCGGACTAAAACACCCCACCTGAGGCCAAACAAGGCCAAGGAAAATGGGTCGATCACAGTCAAACTCAAGTGCAATAAGAACCAGAGGTTCATAATACACTTGGGGGGCAACACGAAATTGATAAAACAAACAGCAAACAGAGCCAAAGGCTCGACAAGCGAAAGGCTATAAAATATCGAGACAAGAAAGATGGACAGTAAAAAATACTACAAAATCGAACCAAATTCAAAGAAAAAGTTGATACAAACGAGGCCAGGTCGAAAAGACCAACCAAAGTTAATTCAAAGCAATAAATATTATTACAGATCAAATCTCAAAGTTCAAATGACAAGTCAACAAAAGAGAAATTGGAAAAAACAACAATCGAGGGTCGGCTTCGGTGTTGACTCGGGGATGGCGGAAGTCGGCTCAGCAACAGGGGCAGAAGTGGAAGGACCATATTTAATGGTCAAAGATTCTCCCTGTTGGAATTCTTCACTGTACTGGTCGTACAACCTTTCCGCCTCGGGATTGTAGAACATCGGCGTCTCGAGCGTCGACACATCGAATCCCGGGTTGACAGCCTTCACTTGAGTCACCGCCATAGTGAAGCCACCCATCATGGCTGCACGCATGGGCACCTCTAGATCAGCGTCACGGTTTTGCGACTTTCGATACTCAAGGATCACTTCCGCCTTGGCCTCCTCGATCTTTGCAAGGACCTATTCCCGCTCGACTCTCAGCTTGACCTTCAAGGTATCCCTCTCATATCGAAGCCTTCGCCACATCATCCGGGAAGCCTTGTGCGCCTGTTGCACCTTTTCGAAGTCCTCGGCCAGCTTAAGTAACTCCCTACCATGATCATGCCGTTCTCTCTGTGTTCGAGCCAAGTCATCAGCGGTAGCAGTTAGGGCAGTCTGCATTTCTCGACCTCGGCCTTCGCCTCGTGCTTCAGCGCCTTGAATTGAGACTTCATACCGGCGATGGCGGCACCCTTTGCAACGTTGTCATGCAACAGCCTGCCGTTTTCCTTCCGCAGATCATCTTCCGACTCTCCCATTTTGGCCAGACGCGGGGCAGCCTCTCGGCTAAGAAGGTTATTCTACAAAAAGAAAAGGAAATGTCAAACAATAAACAAGGCATAGGTGATGACGGTCAAATTATATCCGTAAAAGTCATCAATGTTGACCTTAAATCGAGATTAATAATGTATATTTCATATTAAATCACTCGTTTATATTTATTATTTAATTAAGTGATTATTAATATGATATTTGGTATTATTTTGGCCGACTTACGACGCCGGGCGGCCTCTCGGCTGCAAGAAGGTTATTCTACAAAAAGAAAAGTAAATGTCAAACAATAAACAAGGCATAGGCCTCGAAACCAGGGAAGCAATAATCTGAGTCAATAATTTTTCGCGGGCGTTGAGAAAATAACCCAGCAAACATGTGGAGCTACGAATCTAAGATGGGAAAAGCGATGGAAGCAATACCTTTAAAGCACAAAGATGGCTCCAAAAAAATTTTAAAGGCTTAAATTCTTCGTGGTACAATGTTGAAGGCAAGGTACTACCTTTTTTTTTGCTTATGTTTTACTACCTTTTGGTTTATTGAGCATAAGTTAGCCTATACATGAACCTTAGTATGAATCTTAGCCCGGAGTTGGTTTGTAAGATTAATTTTATTTGTGTGGAAGGTTCTGCCCCAAATCTGTCTCATCTAGAGGGTGTAAGGAAACATGTAGTCGTTGAAAGGAAGCAGTGAATAAAGAGTTCCTCGTAGTTCTGTTAACATCTCTTTGTCCTATGCATGAGATTGCTTCTACTGGCCATGGGAGCAACAAATTGTGTAGTTTAAGCATTCACAATCTAAAGAAGACGTTGAGTTTTGAGAGAACACCATCTTCTGCTTTCGTTGAGTTTTATGGTGATGGCTTCTCGGTGAACCCACCACCTTAAACAGAACGAGATTACGCTTTGGGTGACAATTTAGAAATCAGAGACTCTTAGTACATGGGTTCGGAAATGGTCTAACCATGGCTGGGCGAGTTCAACCAAGCTTCGGCTCAATCGACTCCCCTCCACGTGTGATGTACGTTACAGCAATTCAACAAGACTTAGCATAGCCGATAAGCCTTCGGGCTAAACGGGGCTTAATCTTGACGGATTGGCCTGAACCGTCACATATGTTCCAACGAATAAGACGGCGTAGGCTTGCCTACATAACCGACCTTATTCGGAGTACTTTGATTCATTGTTTCTTATTGTCAAGGCCAAAACCGTAATTTTAACCGAGTTTCTTAGAATTCACTAATTCCTAAAACGAGAGCCGAGGTAAGAGCTTTGGATAAATAGTATGGATAAATGTCGTTTCCTAGGTCTCACAACCAAGGGAAGGGTATTAATCCGCAACAGCGATGGACCCACCTCTTATAGTGCTAAGAGGGGTCAATATCTCGTGATCCAAGAATAATGACTGACAAGGATAATTTTTTTGGAAAGTCGAGCTGAGGACTTTAAACTCAGAACTACTTCTTTAAAACCCTTAGGATTTCTTTTTAGGATTTTAGGTTTTTCCTTCTTTGGGTCCAATAAGAGTAACGTGACATATGTTGAGGTTTTTTATTTTGCCATGTTCCGATGGCCATTGGGCTAAGGATGTGCAAAACTTTTTTACTCAATATAGGCCACGTGAAATAGAGTTCCGTAGGAGAGTCAAGAAATTGCTAAAGAAAAGGAAATTTAGAAATCCACCTTAAGATGGATGCATTAAGAGAGCTTGAGAATTACTGAAAATGTAACAGAGAATGATTGGTGTGAACAAGAACAATTTTGGTCAACTTCTAAAACCTTTTAGAAAGGTGATCCAAGTGAAAATCCAAAGTAGTGTGCAATTCATTCTGCAATTATCCTTATCTTTCCCTTTACACTTTTTCACCTTCAAACTTTTCGATCCTCTCACCAATCTGCCCCGAAAGTTCACATTTCTAAGCATTCTTTCATCGCCTCTATTTCTTTCCATCCGTTTCGCTCTCCCACCCAATCTCAATGCCTTAACCATTTTCAATCCACCCATAAACACAATTTCTTACCCGTCCTTTATCTTTTCTTCCCATCCTTATGTGTATCTTTTTCTAAACCCATCATACTCTCAACCTCTTTTTTGTTTTCAAAATACCTTTGTGTTGCGGAATTTGAAATATTGCTAAGCTTTAATGATTATTTTTTATCGTTTTGATTTTCATGATCCTAGTTGGGGTAAGTGTAGCTCTGACCCTAGCTAGATTTTAAAGGTTTTTGGTTCGATCAAAATACAACCTATCTTTCTAACGGAAGTTTTAAATTTCACACTTTTCCGACTATTCCGGCATTTCTAGATGATAAGTTTTGTTCTGAACTATCACACCGATCCGACCTTGTTGATGACTGTTATGACTTTTACGTGATACATTGGGTTATTAGTAATTTCGAGGAGTAGCTACATCTCCCTAAGTTGTTGATATCCAATGCAAGCGAGAAGTTTCTGCGCTAAGTATGTGATTTTATCTTTAGTCTATAGGTCGCATTGAATATGTTATACCTTACCAAGTTTCTCTTTTCCTGGATTGAATACCTTTTCGATCGAGTCACCCTCGTGTTTTCCCACGTCGGGTAATGCTTTTTGATCTTTGTCTTCTCCACCCGGTTTTAAGAATATTTAGGCGGTGGAGGTTGTAGATGAAGCCTACCATATTTAGTTGCTTGTTTATTTTTCTTTCTATTTAGTATTTTTCTTTTTGGTTTCCCTTGTCATTGGTTGTATGAAATAAAGTGGCTTAAACTGTTCTTCGGTATTCATACCAAATTACTGCCACATTATTTTATAGACATGGTATTTGACGGTTTCGTGGAGTTTGTTTGCTTATACAGGATGTGTCTATCTCTCCACGACGTTCTGAAATTTACTCCGATCTTTTTCCTTTACTTGGACCCGTTCCAGAGCTAAGTCTTTTTCTTAAATTCTCATTTATTTTTGTCATTGAGGACAATGCCATGTTTAAGTGGGGGTAGGAGACTTAGCCATGTTATGTTATAATTGAAAATTGAATGAAACGGCACATGATTGAAAAAATTGAATAAATACCATATTATGTATCTCGTACCCTTAGAATTGTGAGTTCCTAGCTAAGAATTGATAGGAAAGGAACCAAGTTTCATGAGTACGTGATCATTTTATACTTATGTTAAGTAAATTTAAGGATATTCATGCCCATTTTTGCAAGTAGTTATTTATTATTCAATTACTCAATCTGTGAATCGAGTATACCGCGCAAATCATAATAACTGAAGCAATTATGTGTACATTGCATAGATGATTGGTTATGTGAACTTAGTATCAATATCTATCTGCTGATGCATTCTTATCTTTTAGCCATTAAAGCAGAGTAATAAGCTTGAGACGTACCCGTGTTTTAGCAAAATGTTAGACACTTTGGGCTTGTAGTGACATTACCAAAGTAGCCCCGCGCTTGTGGTAATATTCGATGCTATACATGATCTAAGATAGGGGGATACTCTAAAAAGTTTTCTTCCTTGAGATTGATAGTATTTGAAAAATATGAAGAATTGAAGAAATTCAACTTTTAAGAGCTTTGAGTAGTACTCGGTCTCCAAGTCCAAAATCCCTATAGATACGCTCTTGCTTATTGCTCTAGTGCTCTAACCATTGCGAGGAATAAGAAGTATGAATGCTGAGGTTGGTAGGTTGAGATTGCGAAGTTAGCATAAACTCTAATCTTGCCACGAATATATAAAACTAAAGGCACATGCACACATCACTTCGATTCATAGTAAGTAGTGAATAATGGATATCTTATGAGCATGACGAGTATGAGTTGACTTGAGTTTCTTGTGCAAGTATGATTTGACCATAGAAAATGTTGTCTTGGGGAATGACTTATTGATGCTTTGTTCGGGATGATCAAAGTCTAAGTGGGGGGTAGTTGATGACGGTCAAATTATATCCGTAAAAGTCATCAATGTTGACCTTAAATCGGGATTAATAATGTATATTTCATATTAAATCACTCGTTTATATTTATTATTTAATGTTAAGTGATTATTAATATGATATTTGGTATTTAGCAGTTTTTATTATTAAAAGACCGATTTATTGTGCGATAAATGCTGATTTCGTAGATCGTGATAAATAGGGAGGATAAATGTCATTCAATCAATGGATCTCAAGATAATAAGGAAGAAAATCGGAGCATTAATCAAGAGATAAATTAGAGAAATCAGATCAACACGAAATCATGCAGTGGGGAACAAGATAGACGAGAGAAACGTTTAACACGTGCAGAAAAAGGCTCGGTCGACCGAGCCCTATCATTCGGTCGACCGAGCCCTATCATTCGGTCGACCGAGTATGTCGGTTCGGTCACTCATGGGATTTTTGCGTGTATATCTTCTAGATCCTCCCTAGGTCGGTTACAGCCTCTATATAAGCAGCAGCTACGAAATTTATAATATATATCATTGAACTATTACATTACACAACCAAATACATAATTTTGATTGAAGGTTTTTCAGCAATTTAGGGGCTTCAATATGTAAGCCTTTATTTTCTATCTTCTTTATTTTAAGTAATTAGTCCCCTCCAATTATGCTTTATCGTTTGAGTTAGTTAATCATAGCTAGATGATGTAGATCTAGGCTAAGATGTTAGGAAGGTGGCGATACCTTGTCTATAAGGATCCCATAACCTACGTCATACACTTAGTATTTATTCATGAATCTACTTGATTTAATTAATGCGTATCTATGTTAGTTTATATGAATACTGTGCGAATTACTTTGTTTAATCGTTACGTATGATGAAACGCCGAGAGATATATTCTAAGATGTATTACGGGTTGAAATCGTTCGGGTGACCGAAAGGTGTCATTCGGTCGACCGAGGCCTTACACTCGGTCGACCGAGCCCCGTTTCATCGCTTATTTCGCCACGTCTTTATGGTAGGTTTAGCCTAGTTGAATTTATTATCTCGGTAGGTATGGCTATGGCTACGTTACTCGCTTAGTTTAATTAAAATGTGTAAAAAGGAAATACCAATATAAAACTCTTAGGTAGGCTTATGAATTGCTCTTCACGGACGTTCGGCGTTATCTAGGTAGGTTTATAGTTGGGGATTGCTAGCACTTCGATTATACATACGTCGTAGATTAGCATGAGACTATAACTTGGTAATTGCTAGTTGGACGAGAGCTTGAGTAATCGTTTAGGAAGTACGCCTAACCATAGGAATGTTGCCTAGACGAAATCAACATTTAAAGAAAAGAAAGACAATCGACTTACGAGGCCGGCCGACCTCCGAAGAGCGTGGTATAGAGCCTTGTCCTCCAAGGCCGCGCAATCATCTGCGGCCCGCCCACATCGACATCTAGCTCGGAAGAAGCTTCAACCACTTTGGTCCTCTTTGCCTGCCTGTGTTGCTCCCTCACCAGCTCAGCAGCGGTAGGCCTCTTCTTGGTCGGGGCTACTTGTTCCTCGACGTTTACTTTAACAGCTGGAGTCAAAACGACTGGCACCTCATCATCTTTGTCTCGAAACGAGCCATAACGGACCGATAAGCCACTAGAGGTCGGAGGTTGCTCGGATGATCGAGCCGGCACCGTCGACTCGACGGCATCTGGGGTAGGCTCAGGTTGAGAAGCACCCCCCTCTCCGGAAGAAGAAGGCGCCCTGGTTTCAGCCACAGGCACTTCAGGCGCAGCCCGATCCCCGAGAGGCGGAGCAGCCACGACCACCGACGGAGAAAGGCGTGTAGGATCGCTGACCTTGGAGAATTTTCCCACTGCAAGACAAAAAGAACAGGTTAGTCTTGATCAACAAATGACAAGTTATCAGACTCGACAGAATAACAAATACGACGACAAAACAAGGAAAGCCCCTACGGTTCTCTTGATATTGGGCATGAAGGTTTGCGTATGGAATCGGTCCAGCCTCCTCCAGGTGGGCTTGATCGTAAAGAAGGCTCAAGTCTCGAGTGCACACCTCGAAGCTAAAGCCACCTAGTAGTCGGGCCTCTGGAGGAACAAGAGCATTTCCTAGTTTGTCCTTCTTCACGCCTATTGACATCCATTGCCCTATATAAGGGTTCTCCGGCCATGACGAAGGAAGAAGAAACGAGGCTTCCACTCCCCGTGAGAAGAAGGCCCTTTAGTTACGAATTCGTGCCGATTCGGCCTCCTCTGGAAGGTATACCACAGCTTGCCGGCCGTAGCAGCGATCTGATAATAATACCGAAAGAGGGGTATCGAGAAGCAGACTCCCACGACTCGACATGCTATGACAAACCCTATTAGAGTCCTGATAGCATTTGGGGCCAACTGCGAAACGCTTATCTTGT
Organism: Gentiana straminea; assembly: GCA_036785695.1. Classification (NCBI taxonomy): domain Eukaryota; kingdom Viridiplantae; phylum Streptophyta; class Magnoliopsida; order Gentianales; family Gentianaceae; genus Gentiana; species Gentiana straminea. The sequence continues at coordinate 271,202 of JAVUPR010000464.1, read as the reverse complement.
AATGGTCTAGGGCCGCGAGGACGGCCGGACAGAGTGGAAATCTTAATCCCTCGTAGACGGTGCAGAATCCTTCTGGGGGCTCATCGGCAAACTTATAAAGACTAGACGAGCTTCAAATGGAGGGCTGGTGATATTGCATTTCCGGCAAAGTCTGGTAACATCTTCAAGGGAAAGGGCACTGAGACACCCTTTAGCACCTTTCCCATCCATCATGCATGGTTACTAATTTCTTAGGTTGGTTGGGGATATGAGGGGAGGAAGCTATGGGCTCACCGGAATCTTGCGGAGAAGATGATCAGAAGAAACAGACGCCGGAGTTTGGCTACGAACTGGTGTTTCACTACCCCTATCAGATTCAGTGGCACTAATACTAGACATGGGTAAAGCAAAGAATAAGATGAATAATACAGAGGAAAAAGCTTACTTGGCGTTTGGAATTTTTGATAATGAAGTGATGAATTGGCTCTGCCTCAACTTCTCTCTTCTTTTATGCTAGCCAAGATTGCAAATGATTTGAAAAGACGTGGGTAGTGGGGAGTTATAACCCCTGGAAATCGCGAGAATCAAGGCAATGACGCGTTATGATTTGCGGGATACGAAGCGTCTGTGTACCATGACATCACGACACGTGGCTACAGGCAGTTAGGGTTGCAAATGGCGGGCTTTTTCCCACCCAAAGGATGACCCAACTCGGAAATGATTTATGTGACAGACTCGACCTCGGACAACGGGGGTCACTCGACCTTATGACGATACAGGGTTTCACCCCTCCACGTGTCGTCTATCGATTGGTCATCACATTGTGGATTAACACCAAGGTACTCATGTCGATGCCCAGACTCGAGGCTACGACGATCGACAATCGAGTAGTGTAGGACAATGAGTCCCAGAGTCGAGTACCTTAGGTCGTCAATATCGACATGGAGGACAGAGTCCGCACCAGCTGTCCAGGCCCATTAACATTAATATCTTGGGCGAGGGTTAAAGCCCATTAAGGGTAAATATAACAATAACTCGAACCGACTCAATATTAGGGTTAGGGCATGTGTTGTCATTATAAATACCACAATCCAGGAACTACGTAAGGCTTGATTCCAAGACAATTACAGGATACGTAGGCAACCTGAGAGAGACTCTCAGGCTTAGTCTAAAATCACCCTCAAAATCATCCTTGATTCGATCATCCCTAGATTAAATTGACCCGAAATTATACATGACAAAATCCAGCATTGTCACTACCTGTTCTTTTAGATCCTGTGTCTTTTTGCTACTTGAGTCAGCTATTTTGCTTTGCTAGGGTGCAACCAGTGCACTAGCCTTGTGTGCCTCTGCTGGTGCACTGTCTTCACCGTTCAACTCAAATTCACGAGCCTTTAATTGAGACATCGAGTCAAAGTGTCAGTGTTTGCAAGGTTTTTTGTTCCTTTAAACACTGATGTGATGATCTTTCATCTTTCAGGTAGACCTCTCAAGATTTTCATGCACACTTCTTTCTGTGGATATGTGTGTCCAAGTTGTTGCAATTCACTGATGATGCTTGAGAATCTGTTGTCCATTTGGTCAATGGACTCTCCAGTCTTCATTTTAAAGTTCTCAAATTTTTGTTTTGCAACATATAAATTGTTTTCCTTGACTGCTTCTGATCCTTCATTGATCAGTACTAATTTATCCCACATATCCTTTGCTGTATTGCAATATTTGATTCTCATGAACATATTATTGTCTAAAGTCTTCAAGATCATGTCTTTTGCAACAAAATCTAGGTTTGCTCTTCTTCTGTCATCCTTGGTCCAATATTTCTAGAGTTTGTCTATTTATTTTCCTTGATATGCTCCTGTGGTTATCACTGTTGTGATTTTGATTGGGCCATCATTAATTACATCCAACATCTCCTCATGAGTTGCTGCAAGATGAGACAACATCCTTATTTTGTATTCATCAAAATTATTAACATTGAATACAAGTACCTTTGACATAAAGTTTGAGGAATCCATAAGTACAAATAAAAGATATATATAAAAGCACAAATTTGAAAGCTACTTTAAAAATATGTGATCTCCTTGTTACCAGAAATTAGATCTGAATAGGTTCTGATACTAGGAACACTGCTCTGATACCAATTGTTGGTCCCAGAGAAGGGTAAAACTATAGTCAGGGGGGGGGGTGAATGACTATAGTGGAGTTTTAAAAACTTTTCTTATATTTAAAAGCTTTTGGGAAGTGGATAAATCCTTTCTTTAAATGTTGGTTCAAAGTAGATTGTGCAATCACAGATATAGTATGCAATGAAATAAAGTGCGGTAAAGTAAATTGCTGAAAGTAAATAGACACGAAGGTTTATAGTGGTTCAGGGTGGTGTAATCCCTTAATCCATTCTTCTCATGTGATGATTGGAGGAATTCACTATTTTTTTCCCGGATACAATAGTTAGATTGTCCTTGGCTACACAAGCTTCACAATCTTCAAGACTATCACTCCCTGGCTACAAAAGCTTCAGTGACTCAGTCTCTATCACTGCTCCTTGAGAACAAATCTTTCAGCAGCTATCACAAAGGTTGCAACTCCTTCACAGATTCCTCTAATTCAATTGCTTCATTTGATGTGAATTGGATTCACAGACTTGTGATCAATCTCAGTGCTTGATATGGAATTTGAGCTCTGTATTCTGAGTTGATCTCTAGATGTTTCCTTTAAGTATAGATAGAAAGGTTTTCAAATTGATAGAGTTTCAGTTTGTTTCTTATCATATTCAATCTTGTTTTTCCTGTCTGTCAATGCCTTCTATTTATAGCCTTGATTATCCTTGATTTGAATTTCCGTCCGTTGGCCATTTATTGTGGAGAATAATCCTTGATTTAATTCTTGATTCCCTCTTAATTATATTCTCTTTGATTTCAGTGATCGGATTTTTCTTCAAACGTTTATCAGAAAATCCATCCTTGATTGATCCTCAATTGATTGTGCATTTAGTGCTTGATCTTCGTCATTTGAAATCAGAGCAAGTAATGTTTACTTGGCAGTTCCCTGAACGGTTAAGTGATCCTTCTGACTTAGCTGTCTTATTTCTTCCTTCATTGATTTGTCTTTGCTCAGCCGATAGTTAGTTCGCTCTGCCGGTTTACTGCTTTGTTATTTTCTTTGATCTTTCAGGTACTTCTTGTACTTCACTGATCCTTAATTTGGGTGAGATCAGTGTACACCATATTTGACAATGTACTTCATCATTTGAATTATAACTTAGACTTATCCAAGGTCATCACAGACTTTCTTGGTTATAAGTCATACCATAATGTCTTCATGCTTCTCTGCTGGTACTTGGCTGGCTTCACTCTACCGGATTTCTGTTTCACTTTGCCATCCTACCAACTAGTACAATACTTGTCTGACTCAACTCATACAACATGTCAGACTCTAGGTAAAGTCTTATATAGAGATTTCTAACTTATTTCAGGCTAGCTATAAAAACTAATATGGCCATCATCAAAACATAATAAAATGTTCCTAACACTAGTATCAGAACCTATTCAGATCTAATTTCTGGTAACAAGGAGATCACATATTTTCAAAGTAGTTTTCAAATCTATGCTTTTTAAACATGTCTCATATCTGTACTTATGGAATGTTAATAATTGTGATGAAAATAAAATAAGAATGTTGTCTCATCTTGCAGAAACTCATGAGGAGATGCTGGATGTAATCTGTTGGAAATAAAATTTATGTTTTGATGATGATTCATCAGTTATCTTAATTAATACATTTAACCCCATTGATGAAGTGTCATAACTAACTGTTATAGTGCAAAGTAAAAAGATGTCTAGAAATCAATGTATAGGATTTAATAGAGTCTGATATTTGTATAAATTAAATCAGACAAGAACTGTAATAGATCTAGGATCAGAACTAAGAAAATGAGAAACCGATTTATTGAGTTGAGTTCATAGCCAAAGATTAATCAGCTTTGAGAACTAACTAAGAGCACACCCACTGAACTGAAGAAGGTAAGTTCGCTAGGGACACAGATGATGAGAGACAAATTGTCGCTCACTATTATGACATTTTACCCCATTTCTGATACCACTTTGAGCATTATTGTACCAATTCAAGTCATTAATTTCTTAATTTCATCCCATTGTGTAGATAGTAATTATTATATAAATTATCGTATTTTGATAGGTTTTGTACCGGTTTAGTAACCGGAGCGTCGTGTCGGGTTTACACTTAGTATTTTTATGATTTAGTGCAGGATTATAGATTGACCAAGACCCCGATGGACGACACGTGTTGAGGCTAGACACATCTTTTGAGGGCTAGAAGAGTATTCCGGAAGCTATCAAGTTCAAACGGATCAATTGTCATTAGTTCTTCTACCGTAGCCTATCTTCAACGGACATTTGACCCAACTTAAATGCATTTTGTGGAGAAGACTTATTCATGAGAGTTGTAGATCAAGAAACAATATTTCAAACGCACTTTGAATCACATCAATTGGAGGTCTACAACTCAAGTTATGATCATTTTACCGAGCTGTTGTAAAGAACCGGCGCAGACCGGACCTTTTGCGGCGCGCGCGCAAAATCGTTGCAGAAAGCTGTCGGAGCTGTCAGAGTTGGTTATACCGGCGCACGCCGAATCTTTAGTGGCGCACGCCGGAACGCCACAGAAGCAGAATTCATCATAAAAACATCATTCTGGGTCGATTTTTCCTAATTCTTTCAACCCCAAAAGCTTCATCTTCTTCCCCCCTCTTCTCCAACTCTTGCAGGCACACACCCACTCCCCAAGGGGCTCTCCAAGCCGAAATTAGTTACAATATTTAGCTAATTTCATCACAAATATAATCTTAGAATGTTAGTCAAATTTCTTGGTGTATCTTACGTGGAAGAAGCTCAACAAATTGGTGCAACCTCCATTGAAGCTCACCGGAGATGGAAGCAAGCTTGCCGTTGAAAGGAATTCAACATCTTGATGGGTTTCTCCATTGAAGCTCTAGAAGGAAAATGCAAGCTTTCTCTTTTACAATTCAACGGTTGTAATCGGTAATATTCTAGTTTTATTTTTGTTTTGATAATTTTATTGCTATGAATACTAATTTCAACGTGTTAGTAATTGTAGTAATGAGTAGCTAAATTTGTAACTAGCCGAGATGATATTGTTGTGATAGTTAGTAATCTCTATTATGTTGATTGGGAATGTTAATTCATATAATTCATAGCTTTTTGTGTTGTTGTTATCTTTTCCTATTTGCACCGTATTGCTTGTTTGTGTTGGATTGATCATCTAGCACTAGCACACACACACTTAGTTGAGACCGAAAGGAGATATTAGGTGTGGGAGAAGGAATAAGGAAACCGGAAGGTAAAATTGACCTTAATTGGAATTCGATTTCTTATCCGGGGATTATTGACACTGTCATTGCATTCAAGATCTTAATCATGTTGAATCATTAGCTCTAGGGTTCTTAGACTAAGGAGGAGACATACGAGTAGTTTCATTCACTCGTATGAGGGGAAACTACTAGCTTAGGAGTGCACCGGTAACACACACATGAACACTAATAGAAGGTTGGTAGGTAGTTAATTCTCATGACACTAATAGAGATATACTTGATCAATGCATTAATTTGGCTAGGCTTTTTATCATTTATCACCCGTTGTAGTAGTAGATTTTAGATAAATTTACCTTCTTGTTAATTTGCGACTTAGATCAAGATAATAATAGCTTTTCGGTGTTCAACCTCACAATCCTCGTGGATATGACCTTGACCACTTACTAGACTACAATTGATCCGGTACACTGCCGGTTAGATTGGACACCTAGAAAGTCTCGATCAAGCTTTTTGGCGCCGTTGCCGGGGATTGTGTAACGGTTGATACTTATACTAGCTCAAAAGTCTTGAGAATAAGTCAAAAAAATTTCTAATCTTTTCTTTTTTACTTTTTTTTGGTGCTTACCTCTTTGGTAAGTCACCAAGTGCTATTAATTGTGTTCTTGTTGTTTTCTATCTTGTAGTTGATGAACCACTCTCGACGTGGTAAGGCCCTCAATACTCCTTACATCCTGGATATCAACACTTATATTAGGGATCGTTTATTTGAGATAAAGGTTGGCCAAGCTCGTAGTGAAGTGGATCTTGGTGAAGCATCTTCACCAGAGTCATTAAACCAAGAAGAGGAAATGAATGAGGTACAAGGAAATGCACAAGTACGGGTACTATCTTTTTTTATTATTCCTTAAGCATTTATTTTCGGTTGGTTCGTGTGCTTAATTGTTACGTGCTTTGGTGAGTAATTGTTAGAAGTATCCCCTTTTGTTTAGTATATTATATTAATTAATCATCATCATTTTGGTTGTTTAATTCTGTCGAGCAAACGACGTTAAACAAAAGCGCTACCGGGAGGCAGCCCGTAAAAGATGGGTATAATATTTTTTGCTCTTTTGTAAGGCCGGGTATGGCCAATGATCTTTTTGTCTCTACATTTTGGTTGATATTTTGCTAGTATTTGGGATTTCTTGTCATTTCATTGGTTGTATTTCTTGTTCATGCCCACCCACCCTTTTATAGCATCCCGGTATTTGTTTTGACTTGTTTTGGTGAACCATTGCTTTCCCAACCACTTCTTTACACTCACTTTACATTGAGGATAATGCAAGTTCGTAAGTGGGGAGTAGAGTCGTGGTTGGTCTAGCAATGGCATTAGTGCTTATTTTGTATCAGAAAATCCCTTAGTTTTTTTTTTTTTAAAATCTTTTTCGAGCATTATCTAGTTGAATAAAATAAACTTTATAAGGCATATTTCATGGATTTGAAGATGTAATGATCAATTTGGATGTGTATAACCAATGTGAACCGTAAGTGTATAACTTCGGCGGTCCGTCGATACTTCGAGTCTGCGTCGAGACTTCGCAGCTCCGTCGATAAACGATAGTCTACGATAGTTGAGTTTGCTTTGAATTTGTGCAATGGAATTATATCAAAATTAAGCCTTAATACTTGTTGTTAAATATGATGCTAAGTATTAGATACTCAGTAGTGCAAGTGTGAGATTACAGTTGCTAGATTCAGTAGGTTGATGAGTGAAATAAACTAAGTGCAGAAAGTAAAAGCAAGAAAGTAAATAGCCGATTTTATAGTGGTTCCAGGTGATGTAATCCTGTCAGTCCACTCTTCTCCTATGATGTTGGAGGAAATTCACTAGAGATCTTTGATGTAGCTTTTACAAAGATTCCTAAGTTGTTTGTCCTTCACCAATGACTATGGCTTCACAAACTGAAAACAGGGAACATGTAGGATTGCTGCTCCTTAGTTTTCCACTGGTCCTTGAAGGGTAGGATTGCCTCTTCGCCAGCTCCACCACAAACAACAGTCTTTCACACCCAACAGATGCTTCATTGTCTTTAGCAGGTTCTTTATAAAATAAAGAATGAATCAAATAAATGATTCAGTTGCAGCAGCTTGATTAGGATGATGTAATCGCAGCGGCTTGCGCTCCAAGTGTGTAATCTTGATGCAAAATTGAATACGAGTGCACTTGAAGAAATTCACTAGATCAGCAATCTTATGCTCAACAAGTTCAGCAGGGTGTTTTTCAGCTCAGTATTATCACTTAAAGTTTATCCAAATTTCATCATCATTTTCTGAGTTGAAAGTCCTCTATTTATAGGTAGGAATGCATGTGACTTGTATTTGAAATTCAAATGTGACCGTTCCTTGTTTTTGTCCCATCTGATATGCGATCGTCACTATTCATAGGATTGACACCGTCGAATTCCTTTTTGACAAGCATGTACCGTCCACCCCTTTGACTTGTATCCAATGGATAAAAATATGGATCATCCCAACGTCTTTTTAATCTCGGCTTTGATTTTCTTGATAAGTCGAGGTAGTTGGCTATCCTTATCCATGTAATCTTCCAATAAACTCGAATTAATCGAGGTAATATATCGACGAGGTTCATGAGTCCGTCCGAAGTACCTATCGTCTGTCGATCATTATATTTCGTATGTAAAATATAATGCGGTGATTACTTTTATCTAACTTTTATTTGTGAAGTTAGATTACATCATTTTAATTATAACCAAGTTCCAAACATCATCCAACTTATGGAACTTAGACCTTCTACACAAGGTATATGTAATCATTTTAGGTCATCACAGACTTGCCTAAATTCTGATTCCATATCCTTGACTTTAAACACTAAGTTTGATCCCTTAGCCTTCATTTACTGAGTTTGAACCCTCAGCCTTCGCCTTCGCTTCGCCTTCGACGGGTTCCCGACTAGTCTACGACCTATCTACCCTACGACCTAGACCAGTCTGTTTGAAATCAACCAAATAGACCCCCTTTACGGTTGCTTGTTTGATCAAACCTATTTATGAATCAAACTCTAATAAACCTATACATTTGATCTAGACATCTTTTTGCCTTTGCACTATAACGACTAGTATGGCACTCATCATCAAAACTAAGAAATAAGTCCAACAATTTCCCCCTTTTTGGTGAAGATGCCACTACCCTCACCTAATCAGCAAAGCAAAAAGATTAAGACAAAAACAGAACAAGTATTCATCTTTCATTAAAATCATTTGATCAAGGCTATTACAAACTAGATGCAGCAAAGATAAATTAAGATAAGTATGCTGATCTATTGTCTCTTTTCTCTTTCTTGTCTAGCCTTCTCAGCTTGCTCTTGATAGGCTCTGATCTGTTCTATCGTATCCCTCATCCACTCATTTTCAATCAGTGTAAAATCAATGTAGGGATTAACTTGCTTCCACCAGCTCCAAGCTTCAGGCAGGATAAGATTAATGTCATTCACTCTGAATCCAAACTTCATGTACAGTTCCTTGAATTCATCAAGTGAGTCCTTTGCTTTTGTGATAGGTAAGGTCCTATCACCTCTGCCACTTCTTCCACCTCTTCCACCTCTGCCTCCTCTGTAAGTTGCCCTTAAGGCTCTGACTCTTGCTTCCCAAAATTTCAATGCCAAGAAAGAGTTTAGGCCTTCAAGATATCCCATATCCTGATAAGGTCTCCTTCTGTTGTAGTATTCTTTCTTGTATTGTCTAAGGAGATCATCGGTAAGTTGAACTCGCCAGTTTCAAAGTTGCCGAGAGCATTAAGCTCATCCTCCCATCTCTTCTTTGCAAAGACTCTTGCAGCCTCCTTTCTTTGCGGTGATTGGCCCTCTTCCCCCTTAGTGACATCATCAACAAAACGGGATATAAGGCCATGAATACCCTCCCCGTGATATGATCACTCTACTCAATTGACCTTCTATAGTTCCAGTTCTAGTATCAATAGCGGTGATCCCGGATTGCAATGTCTCCTCCAAATCCGTTGATCCTTTCGGTAAGTTTGGGATCGTGCACAACAAGTTGTTGTGCGGCGAAGAAGAGCTCGGCGAGGTTTAGTTGTAGCAACAAGGTTGTCAAGTTTCTGATGGATAGAAACAAATTGATCTTTCAGAAATTGCTCTTTTGCAGTATTTCCAACCTTGATGCCCCTCACATATAGTATCAGGTTATTCACAGCATTTTGAGTAGATGTGAAGTTTGAAGCAACTGTGGCGGTAAATTGTCTGTTCTCATTTACCATCTTCATCAGTTCTTCAAATCTCTCTTCCTGTCTATCCAGTTGTGTCCTTAACTGTTGCATATCACTCCTCACAGTTCTTAACTCATTTAGTACTTCAACCGGCACTTCACCGGTCATCCTTCCACCGGTAGCTTCATCGTTGTGCTCCTCCACATTATACTGTGGCCTCTGATTGTTTACTACCATTGCCCTACTCCTATCCAGTCCAGCAGGGTTAGGTCCTTCATATTCCTCCAGGATAGGATCAATGGCAGGTTCATCAAAAACAGGTACAAATGCCTGAGGGGACTAACATCAATATTTTCTTCTTCAGGCATCTGAAACTCCTCATCACTGAAGTCAAAGTCCAGCAGCTGCTCATCTTCATTAACAGCAGTCTACTGACCATCTTTTCCTTCAGTGGTCTTGACTCCAGTAGGCTCCACTTCAGCAGCCTCTTCAACAACAGGGGTTTCCTCCAAACCCAAAGTTTGTTCCAACCTTTGTCCAGGTGCTGTTTGAGACTCAACAGCCTGTACCTCCTGTTCCAACCTGTGTCCAGGTGCTGTTTGTAACCCAGCAACATGTACCTCCTCTTCAATTCTCTGTGGATTGAATATATTGTCATTATCCACTTGAAATCCTTCTGCATGACCAATCTTGTGCAGGATGATGGCAGTTTTAGTAAGTATACCCTCACAGTCAAATCCATCTTGATATTCAATGGACTCTTCTGAGCTGGCACTAGGTTCATTGAAATCAGTAACTTTTTCTCCATCCAAATCCTCACTCTGTTCAGCTTCTGTTTGTGCAGTAGGCTCTACAACATGGAATGTAGAAGATTCATTAGCTAGCCTGCCAGCACTCAGAGTAATTCCTTCATTGATCAATGCCTTCAGATCATCCATGGTGAGATCCCGTAGATCCTCATCCATCTCTCCACCGCCGGCCCTCGAGCGGACTTACCGCATCGTGGACCGTTGTACAGTGGTTCTTTCATTAATGCGGTCCCACTGGTTCCTCCCGGTCCGGAGGGAAATCTCCTCTAGAATCCGATGATGAGGAAGAATCATCATCACCATCTCTTGGATCTCTAAACTTGATACCCTCCTCTTTCGTTGTTCATCAAACAAATCCATCGGCCTTGATTGCGGCAAGGTGGTATCAACTAGATCCAAGCAGGGTTCTCTACTCCCAAATTTTCAAAAGCCCATTCTTCAAAATCATCATAGGTTCAAGAAATGGCTTTTTGTCTCTTGTAGAAACCAAACTTCCATTGAAAATAATCAGCAATTTGCTGAAGTTTGGGATCCACATATTCTTCAGTTTTCTTCCTTTCTTTTACATGCCTTTCAAATGGCATAAAAGATCTTCTCGGGGAGCGAGCCGTGCCTTGTTGACCTCCAAAGGTTCCAACAAGTAAATTCATGGTTTCTTCAACAGATGTTTGAAAGTCAGTAGGTTGCTGAGGTTGTACATTTGTGCCTACTACTTCCATCTGTACCACACTTGGTTCCCCCTGACTTACATGCTCATCAGCAGGGTTAGCAGCAGACTGCTCTTCCCCCTGAGTTCTTGCCACACTTGCAGGGTCTTCAACCAAGTCTTCAATTACTTCTTCAACTACCACAGCAGGTTCGGTTTCAGTGGTTTGCTGTGGTTCTTCAGTAGATACTACAGCAGGCTCAGGGTCAGTAGATCGTCAGTATATCTTCAACAGATTGCTCAACAACAACTCCGTCCAAAGATCGGATTTGACAACCTCTTCGGTGAGGAGTCACTAATTACTACAAGCGGAATTATAGTTAAGGGCTCACCTCAACGACCTCTTCTTCCTCTTCTACGATGCCTCTTCTTGGGCTCTCTGTGCCTCCAAGTTTTTCGGCTTCTTTTCCTTTGCCATGCTTTTTCTTTTTGGTAATCTCCTTCATTCTTTTGGAGAGAGGTTCATCATCTTTTTCTACTACAGTAGACTTTCTCTTTCTACTGTCTTCCTTCTCGTTGTTCTCTCGGATTTTAACAACAGCTTTTCTTGCGAAACGAACAAGGGTCGGTAACCTCCACTTTGGACCCTCGGCGGACTCGAGCGATCGTTGTTTGTTTGTTTCTTTGTTTTCTTTGAAGGCTTTGAAACTTCAGTTATTTTCTTTGTACCTCCACCCTTTCTTTTCTCAGCAGCTTTCTTTGGTGCAGCAGGTTTAACAGATTTCTTTTTAGGTTGCTTGACCTGCTCACCACCAGCATCACCATCATCTCCATCATTATCATCATCGGCAGCCTCTCCAGCAACCTCTTCATCATCATCTAGACCAGGGATAGCATCATCAATTTCCTTCTTGTATCTAGACTGATTGATCTTTTCAGATGCTACATCAGGGATTTCCAGATGATTCAGCAGGGTCTAAACCATCAGTCCTAAGGGCAGGGCCTTGGACTTCCTCTTTCCCTCTTTCTCTTCCTTGAAGACTTTATTCATATAATGGATGAAGTATCTGGCCCAATCAAACTTCATGCTCCTGCAGATGATAATCATCAACTCTATCTTGGGTCCTGATAGAGTGTCCATACTTCCAACCAGTCCAAGTATGTTTTTAGCAATCAGTTTGCTCAGCAGACTGTATTCACTTCCAATATGTTTGCAGTTGATGCCTGGAACGGATTTGATGGCTGCATCTGTTTTAATCTGATCAACGAACGCCATTTTGTCCAATCCCATTGCTTCAGGATTGACTGAGCCATCCACCACTTCAACAAATCCAAAAACTTCTCTCAGCAACCTGGGAGATACTTCAATTTCTTGCCCATTCACAGCAGTTTTGAATGCTTCAGTTCCTTCCTTTATTTGAATATTTCTCCAGAAACTGACAACATTTGTATAAGAAATTGTTTCCAGTCTTATGTTCAACACATTCTCCAGACCGGCATATCTCCTTATTCTTCGACCAATGTTAATGGCCAGTTCAGTTCTGTTTGCATCCTCAACAAAACCTCTAACACTTTGGCTTGATTCTATTTGGACATCAACCTTTTCCGCCATTTTAATGAGAAGAATTAGATGAAGAAGATTGAATCTCAAATCTGTGTTCACACAGTGTAGAAATCGCAGTGATAAAGCAGAAATTGCAAGTAGAGAATCCGCTGTGTGACAGTCTGATTATATAGCCAGTGGGTAGTTGAAACTGTCATTGCACGTACATTGAGGTAACCACGATTTAAATTGAATAAGTTCTGTCTTGACACGTGGCCCATTACTCCTCCATAACGTTTGTAACCGTTGGATGGTTTAACTATGGTAATAATGGATAGAATAAATATCCCGCCAAACTGCTTTTGACTTTAATAACTTTGACTGAGTAATGTTCCATCCAGCAGAGTGAACCTCAGCAGGGTAGGCTCAGCAGTCTGCTGATAAATGTACTCTGCTGATCCCTGTTTTCTTCTTGTTTTGTTCAATTGATAATACAAGATGAATTTTAATACCAATGACTGATCTGTCAAGTGAGCTCACCTAACATGACAAAGACCAATCCCCTTGGCAACCTCATTTGCTCAATTGTCCAAACATAAGTACATGGAATTGTTGATACCAATGACTAATCTGCTAAGTGAGCTCACCCAACATAGCAAAGACTAATCCCCTTGGTGAATTCCAAGACACCGCTTTCGAATATCGATCAACCTTTATGATTCCAAGTTCAGTCCTTAACTTGGCAAATCTTTCACTATCAAGTGGCTTAGTGAAAATATCAGCAAGTTGATCTTCAGTAGGGATGTATAGAACCACCACATCTTTCTTTTCAACATGATCTCTTATAAAATGATGTCTTACATCAATGTGCTTGGTTCTTGAGTGCAAAACAGGATTTTCTGTGATTGCAATTGCACTTGTGTTGTCACACATAATTGGAATTTCCTTTTCTTCAATTCCATAATCCCTTAATTCTTGTCTTAGCCATAGTACTTGTGCACAGCAACTTCCAGCAGCAATATATTCAGCTTCATCAGTGGAAGTTGATATAGAATTCTATTTCTTGCTAAACCAGGAAACCGGTCTATTTCCCATTAACGACAGGTTCCTGAGGTGCTTTTTCTATCAATCTTGCATCCAAGATAATCGAATCCGAGTAGGATATAACTTTGAAGCTTCCTTCCTTGGAATACCATATCCCTACTCCCAAAGTCTCTTTTAGATACTTGAGAACTCTCTTGACCGAACCTAAATGACTTTCTTTTGGTTTAGATTGAAATCTTGCACAAACACCTACGGAAATGATATATCGAGTCCGTTGGCGGTTAGGTACAACGGATCGCCTATCATCCTTCTGTATAAGGTCTGATCAACATCTTTGCCTTCTTTATCTTCATCCAATCTGATATTTGTACTCATAGGAGTTGAATTCTTAGTGCTGTTTTCCATACCAAACTTCTTCAACAACTCCTTGGTGTACTTGGTTTGATGAATGAAGATTCCATCATTCATTTGTTTAACTTGCAATCCCAAAAAGTAGTTCATTTCTCCCATCATACTCATTTGGAATTTACTCTTCATTAGATTTGCAAACTTTTCACAAAGTAAATCATTTTCAGAACCAAAGATTATGTCATCAACATAAATCTGTACCAGCAGGGTGCTGTCCCCTTCACTGATTCTGAAAAGTGTCTTTTCAATAGTGCCTTTTGTAAAACCATTATCCACCAAGAATTGAGATAGGGTCTCATACCAAGCTCTTGGTGCCTGTTTCAATCCATAAAGTGCTTTGTTGAGTCTATACACTTTATCTTCTTGATCTTTAACTTCAAACCCAGGAGGTTGCTGAACATACACTTCCTCCTCTAGAATGCCATTCAAGAATGCACGTTTGACATCCATTTGATATACTTTGAAGTTCTTATATGCAGCATGTGCCAAGAATAATCTGATAGCTTCCAATCTTGCAACATGTGCATAAGTTTCATCAAAATCTATTCCTTCTGCTTGAGAGTAGCCTTTTGCAACTAGTCTGGCCTTATTCCTCACAATGGTACCAGATTCATCAAGTTTATTTCTGTATACCCACTTAGTACCAATGATATTAGCATGACTTGGCCTTTCAACTAGTGTCCAAACTTGATTCCTTTCAAATTCATTCAATTCCTCTTGCATAGCAATTATCCAGTCTGGATCTAAAATTGCTTCTTCAACAACTTTTGGTTCCATTTGAGATAGAAAGCAAGTAAACATAGCTTCCAGTTGTCTTCTAGTCCTAATACCTTGCTGTACATTGCCAATAACTTGTTCAGCAGGGTGATTCCTTAACCATTGTGGATTTTGGTTACTTTGATTTTCAGGAACATCATCTTCAGTAGGGTTTGATGTAACTTCTTCTACAGGGGGTTCAGCAGATCCTTGAGTTGCTTCAGTTGTTGCATCAGTAACATTATCAGCAGGGTGTTCAGCAGGGGCAGTATCAGAAACTTTCAAGTCATTGAATCTTTCCAAGACTTCAACACAATCTGGATCAGTGACTTGTTGATTCTCAGCAGGTGCACAATCTTCATCTTCCATGCCAGTAAACTTAGGTTCATCAAACACAACATGGATTGTTTCTTCATGTTTCAGTGACCTCTTGTTCAGCACCCTGAATGCTCTGCTGACTGAGGAATATCCTAAGAAAATTCCTTCATCTGACTTAGGTTGGAATGTCTTCAAGTGTACCTTGTGATTTAAGATAAACATTTACTTCCAAATGGATGGAAATAGGATATATTAGGTTTCCTTCCATTCCAGATCTCATAGGGTGTTTTCAGCAGCTTCTTGTTCACTGATGTTCTGTTTCGTGTATAGCATGCTGTATTAACTGCTTCAGCCCAATATCTTTCAGGTAGCAATGCTTCACAAAGCATTGTCCTTCCTGCTTCCTTTAAGGTTCTGTTTCTTCTTTCAGCAACCCCATTTTGCTGAGGTGTACCAGCAGCAGCAAGTTGATGTAGTACACCATTCTGTTCACAATATTCTCTTATCACTTTGTTGAGAAATTCAGTACCCTGATCTGATCTTATCTTTACTACTGTTAAACTTTTCTCATTTTGTAATCTTTTCAACAGATTTGGCATGCTTTGAAGTGTCTCACTTTTCTTGTTCATAAATATCACCCAAGTGTACCTAGAGTAATCATCCGCAACCACTAAGGTGTACTTCTTTCCTGTTACACTTGTTGGAGTTATTGGTCCAAAAAGATCCATATGCATCAGCTCCAACACTCTATTTGTTGATTGTTTGGTCTTTGATTTAAAACTTGACTTTATCTGTTTGCCCTGTTGACATGCATCACATATGGCATCCTTCTTGAATGTGATCTCAGGTAAACCAATCACTAGTTTCTTCTTCACCAACTGATTAATATCATCAAAGTTTAAGTGATTCAACTTCTTGTGCCATAACCAATTGAGTTCTGATTTGGTATGCACAATCGCAAAGTGAGTTCTGGAACTATGGTAGACCAATCCACAACATACATGTTCTCGTTGTCTTCTACCAAAGCAAGTACAACTTGATCACCTCTTTCACTAATGACAATACGCTTGTTTTTGTCAAAAGTGACCTTGTATCCCATGTCACAGAATTGTCCAATGCTCAGCAAGTTGTAGTCCAAATCCTTCCACATATGCAACATTCTTGATTGTAAGTCCATTTCGATAAGTGTGCCATATCCTCTTGTATGTACAGGTGTATTCTTGTTGCCAAAATTCACCCTTGGACCATCTTTTGCCACAAAGTTTGATAAACAGTGTTTATTCTTTGTCATGTGTCTGGAGCATCCACTATCAAAGTACCAGACACCCTACAAAACAAAGTTAATGCATTTTAGGTACCCAAACCTGTTTGGGTCCATAGTGGTCAGTGGCAAGCATGACCCTTGGTATGTTTCCATAAGGTCTTCTCCTGAATGTGTCATACTTTGGTTCATACTTTGGTTCATACATGTATTCCACACATCCATAAGTTCTAACAGTAGGTTGTGTAGGAATCATATATGTTTTCTGGCCTTTTGGTTTATAATGCTGTTTAAAGTGATTCTTGTTGTTAAAAGCATTAGTATAACCATTATGTTGCTGTCTGTTAGAAATGTACCCTATAATAAGGAGTCCGCTAAGGTCTCTGCCGAGGTCTTATATAAGTCCTCTCCGCCGAGCCCTTTGCTGATTCCATTGCATAGGTTTTACCCTAGCAAGTATGGTTATACTTACTTGTTTTTAACGAAGGGTGCGGGAATATTCCAATCATCATCGGTAGGGAACAATCTACCTTTCCCCCGAGATAAGTATCCCTTGAATGATTAACATTTCGGGTTTAGGATTCTTATCCTTGGAATATTTCGTTTTTTACCCTTCGTGGTTCGACGGACTTGGCGGCGGTTCCGCTATCGGCAAGAGCTTAGAAGGCACAGCAGTCTATTTTTGGATTCATTCCTTTTATTAGGAGCTGTTGACTTCTTTGACTTCTGATTTTGCTTCCTTGAAGCTTTCTCAGTGGGTTTTGCTGCCTCAGCAACCTTACTAGAAGTTGTATCTTGTGCAGGCACAAACTTAGGACCAAACCTGGTACTAGGTTCAGTAGCCTTACTAGATCCATTCTTGTTAGATTGTTGAGTTCCAAATCCAAGCCCTGTTTTATCACCATAAGGCTTTCCAGATTTGTATGCAGTATTGGAACAAGAAGGTTCAGCAGATTCAGAGGCTACTGTATGTCCAGCAGGCTTAGACTGATTCTGTCCAAACTCTTTTTCCTTACCCTTGAGAACTCTTAATTCAGCTTTCAATCTTCCAACTTCCAACTCAAGTGCTTCTTTTTCAGCCTTCACAACCTCATAACCAGATTGTATTATCCTCAGTTGATTAAGGATGGCATCCAAAGTCTCATTGTTGTCAGAATTTCTAGGATTTGAACCACAAGTTGATTCACAATCACTTCCAGCAGGAGTGTTTATAGATACAGTGTTATATACCTCCTCAGTCTCATCCATATTTGCCATCAAAGCATAATCTTCCATCTCAGCAACCAATGCTGTGTCATCTGATTCATTTCCCTTTTCAGATTCAACTTCATAGCCTGATTCATCTTCAGTAACCATAGCCTTCTTGCCATGTCTTCTTTGTTGACTCTTGGTCTTCAGTAAGTCTGGACAATCAGGTCTAAAGTGTCCAGGCTTCTTACAGTTGAAGCAAAGATAATCAGGTTCCTTTCCTTGTTTTAACTCAGGACATTCAGGTTTGAAGTGTCCTGGTTTCTTGCAGTGAAAGCACAGATAATCATTATCTTTCTTCGGTTCTTCTTTTCTTCTTTCAGTAGGCCTCTTTGTAAAGTTTCTTGAAGGGGCCTTTCCAGTCTTCATCATCCTGATTTTCTTGCTCAGTAAGGCAATTTGTTCTTGCATCTCATCCAGCATATCATCCTGTCCTCCTGATGTTTCTTCATGATGTGAAGCAGCCAATGCAGTGGTCTTTGGCTCTTCCTTTTCAATTTCAGGCACAATCTTTTTGCTAAATTCATAAGCCTTTAGATCTCGAAAACAATTTGAAGGTGTCTTCTTCATGCAACTTTCTCATTTCTTCAATTGCGGTCACCTTCATTTTCCAAACATCTTTTGCGGTAGAGCTTCCAAGATTTTGGTGTTTATTTCCTCTTTTGAATAACTTACACTCAGCAGGGTAAGTTCATCCAGGATTGCATTGAATCTTGATTCCATTTGCTCAATGGTCTCATTTGGCGGCATTTTGAACTTTTGAAATCTCTTTCTGGCCACACTGATTTTGTTCTTCTTTATTGCATCAGTGCCTTCACAGATCAAGTGAATCTTGTCCCAAAGTTCCTTTGCAAGCCTTGCAATCTTTAACCTTCATGTACATATTGCTATCCAAGGTTCGTAAATGATATCAATAGCAATGTTGTTGAGGTTTGCTCTTTTTCTCGTCTTCTCGCATTCCATTCTCTTTTTGGTTTAGGAATGTACTCGCTTCTGTCACCCACCGTTATTCTTGCCTTTGTAATCTCCGGTGGTCCATCGCTTAGTACATACATCATCTCATCATGAGTAGCGACAAGATATGCCTCGCATTCGACGTTTATACTCATCAAATCTATCAAGAGAACACATCAACATAGTTCAAGCATACCGTGTGTTGTCCATGATGCAAATCTTGAAAATCGGTAACTTGAAAGAAAGTTTTAAAGAATTTTCACAAGCACAACAAGTAGGATTCTTTCGAACGTGCTAATCGCTCCGATACCAATTGTTGGTCCCTTGAAAAGGCTTTGGTTAAGTTTAGAGGGGGTGAATAAACTTAACACTTAAAACTTTGGAGTTAACAAATTCTGCAACTTCAGCAGTCTGCTGATACTTCAGGAGTCTGCTGAGACTTCAGTAGCCTGCTGATAAACAGTAGTCTACTGATAGTTGAGTTTGCTGAATTTGTGCAGCGGAATTATATCAAAATTAAGCCTTAATACTTGTTAAATATGATGCTAAGTATTAGATACTCAGTAGTGCAAGTGTGAGATTACAGTTGCTAGATTCAGTAGGTTGATGAGTGAAATAAACTAAGTGCAGAAAGTAAAAGCAGAAAGTAAATAGCCAGATTTTATAGTGGTTCCAGGTGATGTAATCCTATCAGTCCACTCTTCTCCCGTGATGTTGGAGGAAATTCACTAAAGATCTTTGATGTAGCTTTTACAAAGATTCCTAAGTTGTTTGTCCTTCACCAATGACTATGGCTTCACAAACCGAAAACAAGGGAACATGTAGGATTGCTGCTCCTTAGTTTTCCACTGGTCCTTGAAGGGTAGGATTGCCTCTTCGCCAGCTCCACCACAAACAACAGCCTTTCACACCCAACAGATGCTTCACTGTCTTCAGCAGGTTCTTTATAAAATAAAGAATGAATCAAATAAATGATTCAGTTGCAGCAGCTTGATTAGGATGATGTAATCAGCAGCTTGCAGTCTCCAAGTGTGTAATCTTGATGCAGCTTGAATACAGAGTGCACTTGAAGAAATTCACTAGATCAGCCATCTTATGCTCAGCAAGTTCAGCATGGTGTTTTTCAGCTCAGTATTATCACTTAAAGTTTATCCAAATTTCATCATCATTTTCTGAGTTGAAAGTCCTCTATTTATAGGTAGGAATGCATGTGACTTGTATTTGAAATTCAAATGTGACCGTTCCTTGTTTTTGTCCCATCTGATATGCAGTCTGTCACTATTCATAGGACTGACACTGTCAGAATTCCTTTTTGACAATGCAGTCTATCCACCCCTTTGACTTGTATCCAATGGATAAAAATATGGATCATCCCAACGTCTTTTTAATCTCAGCCTTTGATTTTCTTGATAAGTCAGAGGTAGTTGGCTGTCCTTATCCATGTAATCTTCCAATAAACTCGAATTAATCGAGGTAATATATCAGCAGGTTCATGAGTCTGCTGAAGTACCTATCAGTCTGCTGATCATCATATTTCTGTATGTAAAATATAATGCAGCTGATTACTTTTATCTAACTTTTATTTGTGAAGTTAGATTACATCATTTTAATTATAACCAAGTTCCAAACATCATCCAACTTATGGAACTTAGACCTTCTACACAAGGTATATGTAATCATTTTAGGTCATCACAGACTTGCCTAAATTCTGATTCCATATCCTTGACTTTAAACACTAAGTTTGATCCCTTAGCCTTCATTTACTGAGTTTGAACCCTCAGCCTTCAGTCTTCAGTCTTCAGTCTTCAGCAGGTTCCTGACTAGTCTACTGACCTATCTACGCTACTGACCTAGACCAAATTGAAATCAACCAAAGAAACCACTTCACAGTGCTTGTTTGATCAAACCTATTTATGAATCAAACTCTAATAAACCTATACATTTGATCTAGACATCTTTTTGCCTTTGCACTATAACAGCTAGTATGACACTCATCATCAAAACTAAGAAATAAGTCCAACAGTGTATTTTAACCCCAAATCTATTTGTGTAACATGAATTCCTTGTGCACGTATAGTCTCAATCTTTTGTTAACATGAAACTTTTGTATGATATCATGTAAGCATGCTTCCATAGCAACTAGAACTTAGGCTTGATATCCTTTCGAGGCGAAATAGAAAGGTGTTTGGAGTTAAAGTTAGGGATGACGGTCATGGCATTTCTTTGACTCAACCATAGCCAAATGGCCTTCCCGAACATATTTTTCACCTGTCCCCATCTCAGCCTTGTAGAGTGGTGAGACCCCACTCAAAACTAGTCATTCATTATTAACCTCGTTATATCCAACCCTTAGCCTAATTTTGGTCTATGTTCCCTTGATGTCCCGCAAGTTTAGCAAGTTTATATGTGTTGTTGTGGTGATTACATTGGAAGTTGTGTTAAGAGTTGGATGACATTAAATGGCACAAGTTTAGATGATATCTATCAAGTTCGGAGTTCATTGGTGTTAGTTCCAAAAAAAAGTTCAATAAATGGTTAGTCAAGAAGAAGCCATTTGAAGACTAGTTTATCAAATTCAAGTGACTCAAGCTTTGGGAAATTGTATTGATTTGAAGCGGTGTTTCTTAGCTCTTTTTCTTTGTTGAAGCGTCCACCTCGACATTTTTGCAAAAGGAGAGGAGATACCAATTCGACATTTTTGGAAGTGAAGGTGTAGAGGCTTTCTACCTTGCAATTGTTCTCTTTGATATATCCATTTTACCCTTCGCTTTGCCAACTACCCGGGCCTAACTTTACAAACTTGCAACTCTTGCCCGATCTATCTTCTTGACTCTGAATGCCTCGATTAGTAAAGATTGGTATCATTCTTAAGCCTATGGATTGTATTTTATAAGTATTGCATGCTTGATTTCAACTTTAGTTGCTTGATAACGATTTTGAGAGACTATTCACACACGCACTCTGTTACACACTTAACTTGAGGTTAACGTGTGGTTATTGTTCGAATGGATGCATTATCCGGTTGTCCCTTACATCTTATATCATCATGAATTTGTCCCTCATTCATTTTGTTTTATCGATTGTTTTGCTCGAGGATGACCAAAAGCTAAGTAGGGAGTTGTGATGAGAGACGAATTGTCGCTTATTATTATGACATTTTACCCCATTTCTGATACCACTTTGAGCATTATTGTACCAATTCAAGTCATTAATTTCTTAATTTCATCCCAATGTCTAGATAGTAATTATTATATAAATTATCGTATTTTGATAGGTTTTGTACCGGTTTAGTAACCGGAGCGTCGTGTCGGGTTTACACTTGGTATTTTTGTGATTTATAGCAGGATTATAGGTTGACCAAGACCCCGATGGACGACATGTGTTGAGGCTAGACACGTATTTTGAGGGCTAGAAGAGTATGCCGGAAGCTATCAAGTTCAAATGGATCAATTGTCATTAGTTCTTCTACCGTAGCCTATCTTCAACGGACATTTTACCCAACTTAATTGCATTTTGTGGAGAATACTTATTCATGATAGTTGTAGATCAAGAAACAAGATTTCCAACGCACTTTGAATCACATCAATCGGAGGTCTACAACTCAAGTTATGATCATTTTACCGAGCTGTTGTAAAGAACCGGCGCAGACCGGACCTTTTGCGGCGCGCACGCCGAATCGTTGCAGAAAGCTGTCGGAGCTATCAGAGTTGGTTATACCGGCGCGCCGAGTATTTAGCGGCGCACGCCGGAACGCCACAGAAGCAGAATTCAGCATAAAAACATCATTCTGGGTCGGTTTTTCCTAATTCTTTCAACCCCAAAACCTTCATCTTCTTCCCCCCTCTTCTCCAACTCTTGCAGGCACACACCCACGCCCCAAGGGGATCTACAAGCCTAAATTAGTTACAATATTTAGCTAATTTCATCACAAATATAATCCTAGAATGTTAGTCTAATTTCTTGGTGTATCTTACGTGGAAGAAGCTCAACAAATTGGTGCAACCTCCATTGAAGCTCACCGGAGATGGAAGAAAGCTTGCCGTTGAAAGGAATTCAACATTTTGATGGCTTTTTCCATTGAAGCTCAAGAAGGAATATGCAAGCTTTCTCTTTTACAATTCAAACGTTGTAATCGGTAATATTCTAGTTTTATTTTTGTTTTGATAATTTTATTGCTATGAATACTAATTTCAACGTGTTAGTAATTGTAGTAATGAGTAGCTAAATTTGTAACTAGCCAAGATGATATTGTTGTGATAGTTATTAATCTCTATTATGTTGATTGGGAATGTTAATTCATATATTTCATAGCTTTTTGTGTTGTTGTTATCTTTTCCTATTTGCAACGTATTGCTTGTTTGTGTTGGATTGATCATCTAGCACTAGCACACACACACTTAGTTGAGACCGAAAGGAGATATTAGGTGTGGGAGAATGAATAGGGAAACCGGATGGTAAAATTGACCTTAATTGGAATTCGATTTCTTATCCGGGGATTATTGACACTGTCATTGCATTCAAGATCTTAATCATGTTGAATCATTAGGTCTAGGGTTCTTAGACCAAGGAGGAGACATACTCAGCACAGCCTCGACCTAAAACTGACAAAACTGTAAAATCAGTTAGTGGCAATCCACAAACTGACAGATTCTACAGAAAAACTCAGAAGGCTGAAAAAGGCAGATCTGATCATAGATCATTTAAAAGAACATTCAAGTCTCATCCATCATGGAATGAAAATCATTCATGGAATACAAAATTTAGGGGGAAATGAAGACTTTTTCCCACTGATGAAGACTGGAATGGACCTATGATTACTTAGTTTGTTGGGAATAAAATTTAGTTTTGATGATGATTCATCGTATTTATTCATTTATTATCTTAACCTCATTGATGAAGTGCTGAAGCTAGCTGTTATAGTGGAAAGCTAAAAGATGTCTAGAACTGAATGTATAGGTTTTACTAGAGTCTAATAATTGTATAGGCTATATCAGATAAGCACTGTAATAGATAGAAGTGTCGTAGAACTGAAACCGGAAATCATCTCAGAAACTGGAAAACACTTAGACAACTGGAATTAAACTTAAGACTGAAGATTTACACCAAGAACTGAAGTTAACTCAGAAACTGAAGAAGGTAAGTTCGCTGAGGGACACAGACTCGGTTGGCTTATCTAGAACTGAAGGCTGAGGGAACAAACTCAGTATTTGAAGAACTGAGGATCACAGACTCAGTTAAGGAAGATTTAAGAACTGAGGGTTCAAACTCAGTTTTGAAAGTCGAGACTGTAAAGTTAGAATTCAGGCAAGTTTATGGTGACCTGAACTAAATTTATGGATCTTGTATGAAGACCTTAGAGTCATAAGGACAATGAACCCTTAGATGATATATACTTATGGTGTAATCCGATTCAGTCACGTAAAATCAGATAAATAGAGTACTGAAGGTTTTGAAGAAGAGTAAAAACTCAGTTAATGCTCTAAGTCAGTAGTAAACTGAAAACTGACATACTCAGTATAATATTGATCAGGAAACTCAGTTTTATAAGACAGTCATCGAACAAACTGAAATTACATTCGAACGTTGTAAAGTAAGCAACCCTATTGGATGAAATACTGACAAGTCAGAACGGTCACTAAATATAGCCGTTACAAGATAGACGTTGATACAATTCGAATTCAAGCGAAATGAACGTTGGACCTCACTATAATTAGAGGACTTTGCACCAAGGATCAAACATAGGAATTACGAAGAATTAACAAGATTACAAGCATTTTGTGCAAGAGTCTAGTTCATTCGAATTGCTATCATCATCTGCGCTCAACAAGATCTTATCTAGATTTCTTCAAGTGTTCAAGCTACACAGAACTTATCCAGATTTTTACACTTTGAAGAACCACAAACAAGAATCAATTTATTGATTCTCAGCCCAACTTTGATTCTCAATCAAAGGCTTAGACTGTGAACCAATCCGGTCAAAGAGTTGCCAAGGACAGTTGTGACATTTGCAGTCGGGTAGACTGTGTTTGTGGTGGTAGATGGTGAAGAGGCATACGTAACCCTTCAAGGACCAGTGGCTCAAGCATTTGGAGAGCAGCAATCCAACCTGTTCTTTGATTGTTTAGATAGTAAAGCTAGGATTAGCCAAGGACTATTGTTTAAGACTTTTGTAACAGCGTACCTCAAGAAGTTCTAGTGGAATTTTCCTCTTACACCACAGGGGAAGAGAGGACTGACAGGATTACACCACCTGGAACCTCTATAACTCTTGCTTTATTTACTTTACGCATTATTTATTGTTTCAGCATTTAAATTTGTTTATACAGCATAACTGAAACTGATTGTTATACAAACTCACAGATCACAAACTAACATTCACCAGAATTCAGTTTAACATACTCAGCTTTCACATAGAATAACAAGATCCGGATAAAGGCTAAAATCTATATCCGCTGCCGGTTGACTCAGTTTTGCTATAAGTCAGTTTTGACTTAAACTCAGCTTTTCCACTTCACTCCACACAAGTTTTAACTGAACCTTAATCGTTAATTAATCTAGTTTTTGGTGACATGTTTATTCACCCCCCTCTAAACTTGTGTTAGCCTTTCCAAGGGACCAACACAGTTTCACAAAATCCTCAATAAAAAGATGTTCGAGTCCAAAAAGCAGAATTTTATGAAAACTGACCATACTCAGTCAAAACATCAAGAAAGGTATAAGGATAAAACTGATAAGTCATCTAAGACTTACAGAAATACAAAAACTAATCAAAAAGGACCCAAACATATATGGGTACCAAAGATTTGTTGTTGGTCCCAGAGAAGGGTAAAACTATAGTCAGAGGGGGGTGAATGACTATAGTGGAGTTTCAAAAACTTTTCTTGTATTTAAAAACTTTTGGGCCGTGGATGAGTCCCTTCTTAATGTGTTGATTCAAAGTAGTTTATGCAATCACAGATATATGATATGATTTGAGCAATTAAATAAATGCAGTAAGGTAAATTGCTGAAAGTAAATTGACACAGAGGTTTATAGTGGTTCAGGGTGGTGTAATCCCTTAATCCACTCTTCTCCTGTGATGATTGGAGGAATTTCACTATTGTTTTCACAGATACAATAGCCTGATTGTCCTTGACTACACAAGCTTCACAATCTTCAAGACTATCACTCCCTAACTTCAACAGCTTCAGTGACTCAGTCTCTTTCACTGCTCCTTGGGAACAAATCCTTCAGCAGCTATCACAAACACAACTCCTTCTCAGATGGCTCTGATTCAGTTGCTTGATTGAAATGAATTGGATTCATAAAACTTGTTGATCAGACTCAATGCTTGATGTTGGAATTGTAGTTCTGAGTATTGAGTTGATCATTAGATATTCCTTTTTAAGCACAGATGAAGGATTTTCGATTTGACAGAGTTTCTGCTTGTTAGTTCTCAGACTTGTTCGTTCTCTTGTGTATTTTTTCTTGTCTGTCAATACCTTCTATTTATAGCCTTGATAATCCTTGATTTGAATTTCCGTCCATTGGCTATATTAATGAGGGGAATAATCCTTGATTTTATTCTTGATTCCCCTTTAATTAAATCCTCATTGATTTCAGTGATCGGATTTTTCTTCAAACGTTTATCAAAAAATCCGTCCTTGATTGATCATTAATTTATTATGCATTTAATGTTTGATCCTCTGAATCTTCTTCATATTTCAAAATCTCATCAAGTAAAGTTTACTTGGCCGTTCCCTGAACGGTTAAGTGATCTTTCTGACTTTTCCGCTTAGATCTTCCTTCACTGCTTTGTCATTACTCAGCCGATAGTCAGTTCACTTTGCCGATTCACTGTTTCCTTCATTCTTTTCAGTTTAGGAGAATATTTGTACTTCACTGATCCTTGATTTGTGTGAGATCAGTGTACACCATATTTAAACATTAAGTTTCATCACTTGGAATGTAACTTAGACTTATCCAAGGTCATCACAGACTTCCTTGGTTATAACTCAGACCATATGTCTTCATGCTTCACTGCTGGTACTTGGCCGCTTTTACTTTGCCGAAAATCTGATTTTACTTTGCCGTCCTACCAACTTGTACAATACTAGTTTGACTCAACTTATACAACATGTCAGACTAAGAACTCTGAACAATAGTTAATCTGTAGATATACCTCTGGCAGTTTTAAAAACGCTGAGAGAAATTATCATAGTAATGGGAAGAATGCTTAGCTGTTATTCGAGTCAGTAAGAGGTTTAGTGCTTATCTTACTCCAGTTAAGTTTTTAATTAGGACGGATAACAAGAACTTCACTTACTTTTTAAATACTAATTTAAAAGGTGATAATAAACAAGGTAGACTTGTAAGATGGCATATGTGGCTATCACGATATTGTTTCGAGGTAGAACATATCTCGAGAAACAAAAATATATTTGTTGATTTCTTAACACGTGAATTTGCAGGTTAAGGAGCAAAAGAATCTCCACCAGGAGATAAAAGGGGTAAAACCCAGGGACTAGTTGTCCTTATAGGACTTCCAAAAATGGAAGAAATACAGAAGCTTAAGCTTCAAGAAAAAACGATGGTTTTGGAACTTGAAGTTCTAAGATTTCAAATTCGTTTATTAGAAGAATCTAATGAACAACAAAAGGATATTGATATTCCTTGCACTAGCAATAGTAGCAAAATATCAGCTATTCCAATGCAAACGGGAATCGGTAAAGAATCATCAAATCCGTTGATTCCTAGCATCTTGGAAAATTATGATACTTTTCTCTATATTTTGGTGCATTTACATCCTTTTTCACTTTCCAATATGCAGTGGGAAACCTGTGTTCATGTTGCTTCATATGTCTAGGAACATGCCTAAGTTGGCTTTTCCTAAACACATGTTGCATAGTATGAAATGGTTTCTTCCTGTATTTTGGAGGTGCAACATTCCAATCATCCTCTGAAGGGTAAAGTATTCCCTTACCTTTCAGAAAACCTTTGCCTTTATTTGGCTGAATTGTTTATTTAGTCTCCTGTTTCACTACACTAGGTTTTGACTTCACCGGTGCAAGATGAGTGGTTGAAACTATGGTCTGTCCTTTTCTGAATTTTGGTCCATTATTGTTCCGGGATTCAGAATTGTGTTGTCCATTGTTTCTATTCTCATCGTGACTGTTGTATCCAAGACCAGATCTGGATCCAAACCTTTTTGAGGGTTTGTAAACTGGTGCACTTAGTGGTGCAGTGGTTATCTTAACTAGTAGGGAAATTTTCTCAGCTGGTCTGTCAACACCAGATGTATGATTATCTGCTGCTTGTTGATCATTTGAGTAAGTCTCTTTACTAGTTAGTTCAGTTTTTACTTTATCCAGTTCTTTCTTTAATCTTTTGTTTTCCTTTCTTAGATTTTTACACTCCTGTTCCAGAATTTCATGATTCAACTCAATTTCATCAAATTTACTCATGAGATTTTGGGTTATGTTTGCAGAATCTAGTGGGAGAATATAAGATTGTGCAGTGTTAGAAGTGGATGCACTAGATGATGAGCATGAGCTAGATGTTACCTCAGTTCATTAGATTCTTTAGCCATAAGGCATATGTAAGCTTTTTTGTTTTCTGAGCTGTTAGCTTCATCATCATCTGAATCATTGTCTGATGATTCTTCATTCTTTTCACTGCTGGTTTTAGCTTTGAGTGTCTTCTTGTTTTTCCTCTTTCAGCTTCAGCTGTTTTGTACTTCTTCTCTCTCGTCTTTGTCATTTTCTTTAGGGCAATTTGCCTTGAAATGACCTTTGTTTTTGCAATTGAAGCATCTGTATTCATCATCCTTCTTCTTTATGTATTTTTTTGAGCTTGACTTTTTGTATGATGATGAACCTCCTTTGAATTGCTTCTTCTTGGTAAACCTGTCAAAACATTTAACCAGTAAAGCTATATGTTCCTTCAGCTCCTGTGTCTCTTTGCTGTTTACATCAGCTGTGTTACTTTGCTGAGGTGCAACCAGTGCACTGGCCTTATGTGCCTCTGCTGGTGCACTTTCTTCACCGTTCAACTCAAATTCATGAGCCTTTAATTGAGGCATCAGAGTCAAGGTGTTAGTGTTTGCAAGATTTGTTGTCCCTCTGATTCCTGATGTAATGATCTTCCATCTTTCAGGTAAGCCTCTCAAGATCTCCAGACACACTTCTTTCTGGGGATATGTGTGACCAAGTTGTTTTAGTTCATTAATGATGCTTGAGAATCTGTTGTCCATTTGATCAATGGTTTCACTAGTCTTCATTTTGAAGTTCTCAAATTTCTGTTTTTCAACAGACAATTTGTTTTCTTTGACTGCTTCTGATCCTTCATTGATCAGTGCCAATTTGTCCCACATTTCCTTTTCTATTTTGCGGTCTTTGATCCTCATGAACATGTTACTGTCCAGAGTCTTCAAAATCATGTCTTTTGCAACAAAATCGAGATTTGCTCTTCTCCTCTCATCCTTGGTCCAATCTTTCTTGAGTTTGTCTATCACTTTTCCTTGATATGCTCATGTGGCTACCACAGTTGTAATTTGATTGGCCCATCATTGATCACATCCAACATCTACTCATGAGTTGCTGCAAGATTAGACAACATTCTTATTTTGTATTCATCAAAATTATTAACATTGAATATAGGTACCTTTGACATGAAATTTGAGGAATCTATAAGTACAAATAAGATATATATATATATATATATATATATATATATATATATATATATATATATATATATATATATATGTGTGTGTGTGTGTGTGTGTGTGTGTGTGTGTGTGTGTGTGTGTGTGTGTGTATAGAAAGCACAAATTTGAAAACTACTTTGAAAATGTGTGATCTCCTTGTTACCAGAAATTAGATCTGAACGGGTTCTGATACTAGGAACAGTGCTCCGATACCAATTGTTGGTCCCAGAGAAGGGTAAAACTATAGTCAGAGGGGGATGAATGACTATAGTGGAGTTTCAAAAACTTTTTTTGTATTTAAAAGCTTTTGGGCAGTGGATGAGTCCCTTCTTAATGTGTTGTTTCAAAGTAGTTTATGCAATCACAGATATATGATATGATTTGAGCAATTAAATAAATGCGGTAAGGTAAATAGCTGAAAGTAAATTGACAGAGAGGTTTATAGTGGTTCAGGGTGGTGTAATCCCTTAATCCACTCTTCTCCTGTGATGATTGGAGGAATTTCAGTATTGTTTTCACAGATACAATAGCCTGATTGTCCTTGACTACACAAGATTCAAAATCTTCAAGACTATCACTCCCTAACTTCAACAGCTTCAGTGACTCAGTCTCTTTCACTGCTCCTTGGGAACAATTCCTTCAGCAGCTATCACAAACACAAATCCTTCTCAGATGTCTCTGATTCAGTTGCTTGATTGAAGTGAATTGGATTTATAAAACTTGTTGATCAGACTCAATGCTTGATGTTGGAATTGTAGTTCTGAGTATTGAGTTGATCACTAGATATTCCTTTTTAAGCACGGATGAAGGCTTTTCGATCTGACAGAGTTTCTGCTTGTTAGTTCTCGGACTTGATCGTTCTCTTGTGTGTTTTTTCTTGTCTGTCAATGCCTTCTATTTATAGCCTTGATAAACCTTGATTTGAATTTCCGTCCGTTGGCTATATTAATGAGGGGAATAATCCTTGATTTTATTCTTTATTCCCCCTTAATTAAATCCTCATTGATTTCAATGATCGGATTTTTCTTCAAATATTTATCGAAGAAAATCCGTCCTTGATTGATCCTCAATTGATTGTGCTTTTAATGCTTGATCCTCTGAATCTTCTTCATATTTCAAAATCTCATCAAGTAAAGTTTACTTGGTCGTTCCCTGAACGGTTAAGTGATCTTTCTGACTTTGCTGCTTAGATCTTCCTTCACTGTTTTGTCATTACTCAACCGATAGTCAGTTCACTTTGCTGATTCACTGTTTCCTTCATTCTTTTCAGTTTAGGAGAACTTTGTACTTCACTAATCCTTGATTTGTGTGAGATCAGTGTACACCATAGTTAAACATTAAGTTTCATCGCTTGGAATGTAACTTAGACTTATCCAAGGTCATAACAGACTTCCTTGGTTATAAGTCAGACCATATGTCTTCATGCTTCTCTGCTGGTACTTGGACGCTTTTACTTTGCCGAACATCTGATTTTACTTTGCCGTCCTACAAACTAGTACAATACTTGTCTGACTCAACTTATACAACATGTCAGACTCTAAGTAAAGACTTACATAGAGAATTCTAACTTATTTTCAGGCTTGCTATAACAGCTAGTATGGACATCATCTAAACATAATAAAATGTTCCTAACACTTGTTAATTTGTTTTGCAGGAGGAAGTTAACTGAATTTTGAAACCTAAAGAGTCAGCTGATTCAAATTTTGGATATAATCAAAGCCAGATCTTTATAGCTGGAGATACACCGCATCTACCGTATTTACTGATACAAGCTACGTTTGACAGAAAAGATATGACCTACGTCAATCTTAACCGTTCATCCTCTCCACTCACCCTCTCTTTTTTCTCAATCTCAACATGAAAAGTAATTGATGAAAAAACGTCTTAAAGACCCATCCGAAACTTTCTAACTGCCTCTTCCATCACCCACAAATACCCCTCCCTTCTCCACAAAATTTCTTTACACTCAGTTTCTCCACAATTCCTCTATTAAATATTATTCCATTCAACCTTCAAGAAATCATGTCTTTTACCCGAGTTGAACCCGGATTGATCATCTCACTCGATCAATTTGTTGCAAGATACACAGATCAAACCTTAGCCAAAGAAATTGCACATAAAATCAGAAAAATCAAAGGGTTGGAGCAAGTGTTCAACATCAATCTAAAGAACGTATGTCTAGATGACTTTTATGAGTTCAGAAGCAAAACCATAAAGAATGATGTAATCACTTATATCACTCGAGTCAATAGAAAGGAGATTAAGGTTACAGAGACCCTAATTGCGGATATTTTGGTTTTGAGAAATCTGAACATACTTCTATTCTCAAAATATCAAAAGAACGAGAGAGAGAAACTTTGGAAAGATATTCCAATCTCTGGAGAATCAAATGTATCATTGTCTGGATCAATAGGGCTGCTCAAGCCAAAATTCAACTTCTTAACCAAGATGCTAGCTAATTGCGTAATTGGAAACGCAAGCAACTTCAGTAATCTCTCCGGCACAAAATTAGACCTGCTTTATGTAATTTGGTTCGGAGAAGATTTCAATTGGCAGAGATATATTTTTGATCAGCTGGTAGCACAATCTTCTAATGTGCCCAAGAAGAAAAATGCAGAGAAGAAATGAAGATTCTATCTCAAGAAGACTCTTGCTCTCCTAGCTCAAATAATTATTGATCATTTTGGTATCGCAAGGAGAAAAGAAACTGCAATTGTTGATGGCAAAATTGCACCCAAGAAGAAAAAACTCCAAAAAGAGAAAAACTGAAGGTTCTAAAGCTGAACCTAAGAAGAAGAGATAAAGATCATCCAAGAAGAAAATGACATCTGGAGAAGCATTGGAAGACTTTGAAAAATTAAGTGAAAAGAACAAAAAACTGGAAGAGTTGGAAAAAGGGAGTACTGTGGCTTTAGCTGAAAAAGTTTTGGAAGTTTCACCAGAAAATCAGCTACCTCAGTTGCTGAAAGCCCAGAAAAGAAATCTAGAAATGAGGAAACCCCCACCAAACAAGTCGTTGCTGAAGTAGAACATGTTGCTGAAGACATACCTGTTCAAGAATCAGCAAAGGAATTACAAGACATTGTTCCATCACTATTAGAAGCTGACACTCAGAGGGAACAAACCCTGAGAGCTGAAGTTGATGATGAGGAAACTGATAGTGATGAGGAACTGGTTGGACCTGGTGTAATTGCAATGCTCATTCTTATATCCTTATCAAGATCAACACCACAAAAATCAGCATCCAGAATCGAATATGAAGAATCCATCAAAGAATTGGAAGCTTCTCAGTCACAAGAAAGAGAAGCTGTTGAAGTTGAATCTAGACCGTCACAAGTCATCACTCTGGATGAGCTTGTTAAAGAAAGAGAAGCTGAAAAGGAAGTTGAAGATATCAAAGAGAAAGAACCAGTTACTGAATTGGGTACTATACCTGTCAGTGAACCTGTTGCTGCTGAGCCACATGAAACTAAATCAAAGAAGGATTCCGTACAAGTTGTTGAACCTGCAGCTAAAGCTGAACCTATCACCATAACAGAATCCCAACCATAAGTTGTAGCTGAAGAAAAACTGGAAACTGAACAAGCTGCCTCAGTTCCAGAAGTTAATGCTGAATCGTTAATCATTCCAGTTGTTACTGAGGGGGAATCAAGCAAAACTGAAGCTGAAAAATCTACAACTGATAACGTTTTAGGACAAGTTGAGAACCTAGCTCAATCAAATTTGGAACCAGTTACTAGAAGCTGAGGATCCAAGTATTAACATTGGAAAACTATTGATGCTGACTGCAGAAGACTTGATGATTATCAGTATTGGAAGTTCAGCTCTATTCCAAATCAAAGAAGTCAACATGCGGAAATGGAAAGAACTGAAAAATGGGTTTTTGAGCTATTCGACATCACTCATCTATCCCAACTCTTTAGATCTGAAGAATTTTTTAACACTGGATACTCACTCATTAGAAACAGATATTGGGAGAGATATGCCAAAAAGGGAGACTCAAAAACAAAGAAAGATGATAATGATGATGATGACTCTCAGGGAGACCCTGATTTACAGAAAGGGATTCTTGCATCTTTGCAAGAAAAAAAAACAAAGGAAGATGTTAATGAAGAAGCACTATCAAAAGAAATTCTTGATGGAAGTGAAGAAACAGAAACTGACTCAGATAATCAGTCTGAAGACCAAGAGAAAGATGTATATCAATCTCCGACTGACAAAATTATTCTGGATATAACAAAATCTAAGGCTGACCAAGCTAAGGCTAATCTAATTGGAGAAGAAAATGAAGCAAAGGAAGTTGTTTCAGAAGGAGAAAGAAAACTAAAGATTTCAAAGATAAACTGGAACATGTTGAAATTGTCAAAGCACCTGAGCTGACAAAGGTAAATATGAAGATAAGAAAACTGAGAACGAAGTGCCTACACAAGCTGACACTATCAGATTCTACTTCAATGAGCTTGTGAGAATTCAGAAAGATGATCTAAGTGTGTTTGGAAAAGTATTAAAGTCAATGGAAGAAAGCAGAACTGAAAGAGATAACATGGAAAAGAAACTGAACAGTGTCAAGAAAGACTGTCATGACACTCTAATCGCCATCAGGAAAACAACCATTGAATCTGACGCAAGAAAAACTGAGACTCAAGGAAGATTGGAAGGCATTCTCAACAATATGGTTGATAGACTGATCTTACTGGAGAATGCAATGAAAGACTCAGTTGTTGCACAAACCATATTGGCATCAAATCGGCAACATCTAAATTCCTACTTCAGGAGCTTGATCAACAAAGATGATGTCAATAAGGGGGAAAGTTTGGACATGTTAAAAGTCAATGAAATTGATATGCCTCAAGTTCTTGGATGTATTGATAAGAAACTGACTGAACTGAAGAAATCTAGAGGTGAGTTCACTGATGAAGAAATGGAACTGATTGCAAAGTTCTCAGAACCAACTGAGAAAAGACTCGCTCTAGACTCACAGATGTACTGTGTTTTCAAAGGACTACCTACTCAAGAAGGCATATCAAGGGAACAAGCCTTAGAGACATTTCTGAATATGCAAAAGGTTCTTGTTCACTATTGGAACAAACGGGGTAAATGGGAAAGAAATGGTACTTTAGATTAGGCCTCAGATTAGGTTGAAAAGACTGAACCTGAGTTTGTTCAGAATTTACTGAAGACATCCACAAGTGAAAGATTAAGGATAGCTGTTTTCATTTTTGCTGTGTTATTCAAAAGAAAGTTTTTCAACAAGCACAGTATGACAGATTCATAGAACATTTGGGCAAATATTCATGGAATCGAGAGCATAGAAACTAACTTAGCTATGAAAGAAGCTGCTGAAATCTTTGACATCAAGTCAAGTGAAGCTGGTCAAGAGATAGGAAAAGAAGCTGGAACTTAGTTTCTTTTCATGTTCTTGTATTTTAATACCGTGTAACTCAGTTATCAATAAAATCTCAGTTTCTCAGTTCTTTGTGTTCTTTACTTCATTTTGTCCTTATCTTTTTGCATTCCTTTTAAGAAAGGTATTGACATCATAAAAAATGGTGAAATTGTTGGAAATAAAATTTATGTTTTGATGATGATTCATCAGTTATCCTAATTGATATATTTAACCTCATTGATGAAGTTTCATAACTAAATGTTATACTGCAAAGCAAAAAGATGTCTAGAAATCAATGTATAAGATTTAATAGAGTCTGATATTTGTAAAAGTTAAATCAGACAATGATTGTAATAGATCTAGGATCAGAACTGAGAAAATGAGAAACTGATTTATTGAGCTGAGTTCATAGCCGAAGATTAATCAGCTTTGAGAACTGACTAAGAGCACACCCACTGAACGGAAGAAGGTAAGTTTGCTGAGGGACACAGACTCGGTTGACTTATCTAGAACTGAAGAATTGAGGGTTTAGACTCAATTATTGAAGATTGAAGAACCGAGGGTTCAAAATCAGTTTTGAAGACTTAAGCCGAGACTGTAAAGTTAGAATTCATGAAAGTTTGTGATGACCTGAACTGACTTTATGGATCTTGACAGGAGGACTAAGTGTCATAAGGACAATGATATCTTAGCTGAGTTATGAGTTATGGTGTAATCTGATTAAGTCAATAATAATCAGATGTGAAATGGAGTACTGATTTTTTGAAGAAAAGTAAAAACTCAGTTAATGCTCTTGAGCTGAAAACTGACTAAGACAAGCTTTCATGCTGAGGTCAAGGAAAGCTGAAAGAAAATCTGACCGTTATAAAGATAACAACTTTATTGAACGCACAGAAATGTCAAAATGGACACTGACATATATCAGGACAAGCAGGACAACTAACGGATACAAGAATTCATGTTCTAACATTCAATTTCATCTAACCGTTGGTAAAACCCCTATAAATAGGTTAATTCTATTACAATTTGTTGGTCCCATGAAAAGGCTTTGGTTAAGAGGGGGTGAATAAACTTAACACTTAAAACTTTTGGAGTTAACAAATTCTGCAACTTCAGTAGTCTGCTGATACCTCAGTAGCCTGCTGATAAACAGTAGTCTACTGATAGTTGAGTTTGCTGAATTTTTGCAGCGGAATTATATCAAAATTAAGCCTTAATACTTGTTGTTAAATATGATACTAAGTATTGGATACTCAGTAGTGCAAGTGTGTGATTTCAGTTGCTAGATTCAGTAGGTTGATGTGTAAAGTAAACTAAGTGCGTAAAGTAAATGCTCGAAAGTAAGTAGGCGATTTTATAGTGGTTCCGGGTGGTGTAATCTGTCGGTCCACTCTTCTCCTGTGATGTTGGAGGAAATTCACTAGAGATCTTTGATGTAGCTTTTACAAAGATTCCTAAGGTTGCTTGTCCTTCACCAATAATTATGGCTTCACAAACTGAAAACTGAGAACATATAGGATTGATGCTCCTGAGTCTTCCAGTGGTCCTTGAAGGGTAGGATTGCCTCTTCACCAGCTCCACCACAAACAACAGTCTTTCACACAACTGTGCTTCACTGTCTTCAGCAGGTTCTTTATAAAATAAAGATTGAATCAAATAAATGATTCAGTTGCAGCAGCTTGATTAGGATGATATAATCGAGCGGCTTGCGAGCTTCAAGTGTGTATGCTTGATGTAGCTTGAATGCGAGAATACACTTGAAGAATTTCTCTAGATCGGTAGCTTTAAGTTCGGTAAGTTCGGCGGGGTGTTTTTCAAATCGCAAAATATCTCTTCAAAGTTTATCAGTTTTCATCATCTTGTTTCTGAGTTGAAAGTCTTCTATTTATAGGCAAGAATGCATGTGACTTCTATTTGAAATTCAAATGTAACCGTTCCTTGTTTTTGTCCCATCTGATTTGCATTCTGTCACTATTCATAGGACTGACACTGTCAAAATTCCTTTTTGACAATGCAGTCTGTCCACCCTTTGACTTATTACCATTGGATAAAGATCTGAATCATCCCAATGTTCTTTTAATCTCAGCCTTTGATTTGTTTGATAAGTCAGAGGTAGTTGGCTGTCCTTATCCATGTAATCTTCCAATATAATCTTGAATTAACCGAGGTATTTTAACAGCAGGTTCATCAGTCTGCTGAGATACCTATCAATCTGCTGAACTGCAATTTGCTGTGTATAAAATACAATGCAGCTGACTTATTTTATCTAACTTTTATTTGTGAAGTTAGATTACACCTTTTTAATTATAACCAAGTTCCAAACATCATCCAACTTATGGAACTTAGACCTTCTTCACAAGGTATATGTAATCGCTTTAGGTCATCACGTACTTGCCTAAATTCTCGATTCCATATCCTTGACTTAAATTACTAAGTTTGATCCCTTAGCCTTCAGTAATCGAGTTTGAGCCCTCGGCCATTCGGTCTTCGGCGGGTTCCGGACTAGTCTACCGACCTATCTACCCTACGATGTGGATCGGTCTGGCGATATGAATCGGCGGCCACTTTACGATGCTTGTTTGATCAAACCTATTCATAAATCAAACTCTAATAAACCTATACATTTGATCTAGACATCTTTTTGCCTTTGCACTATAACAACAAGTCTGGCACTCATCATCAAAACATAGAAATAAGTACAACACAATTAAAAGTGTGGAATTCTAAGATTCAATCTACTCAAGAAAGATTATCTAAAGTGGGAAAGTAAAACAAGAGAATTCCTGCTAAGTGCTTTATTTCAAGATCAAGAAATCTTCAAGTGTTCACAAGCATTCAAAGAAAAATCAAGAACAACACTAAGATGGATGTTCATAAATAGGTGCCAACATCATTGGAACAAAATGGGTGTTCAGAAACAAGATGGATGAACAAGGAACAGTTGTCAGAAACAAAGCAAGGCTAGTTGCAAAAGGCTACTCACAAGAAGAAGGAATAGATTATGATGAAACATTTGCACCAGTAGCAAGATTGGAAGCAATAAGACTCTTCCTAGCTTTTGCAGCACATAAAGATTTCAAGGTATATCAAATGGATGTCAAGAGTTTATTTCTACATGGACTCTTAGAAGAAGAAGTGTATGTGGAACAACCCCTTGGTTTTCAACTCAAAGGGAAGGAAGACAAAGTGTACAAACTCAAAAAGGCACTTTATGGACTCAAACAGGCCTCCAGAGCCTGGCATGAGACACTAACACAATTTTTGATCAACAATGATTCAACAAAGGGACTATTGATAAGACTATCTTCAAGCTAGAAGAAGGAACAAGCACCTTGTTAGTTCAAATCTATGTTGATGACATCATCTTTGGATCAGAAGATGAGAAGTTGTGTGAGAAATTTGCAAATCTGATGAAAAGTAAATTTCAGATGAGCATGATAGGAGAACTAAATTACTTTCTAGATCTACAAGTGAAGCAATGAAGGATGGCATATTTATCAATCAAGCCAAGTATACAAAAGACTTGATACACAAATATGGTATGGATACGAGTGGCACATCAGATACACCAATGTGTGCAAGAGTCACTCTTGGAAAGGATGAAAGTGGAAAGGATGTTGATCAGAAGCTTTACAGAGGGATCATTGGGCCTCTACTTTATCTAACTGCAAGCAGACCTATATAGCATTTGCAGTAGGGGTTTGAGTCCTCCATCTTTTGGATACCAAATTCCTACATTGATGGTGTTCTTCAGGTATTTGATTATTCTTTTAGCTGCTAGTAGGTGAGATTCCTTTGGTTGAGCTTGAAATCTTGCACATACTGATATCATTCAGACTCAGACTATGTTGGATGCAAGATAGATAGAAAAAGCATATCTGGAACTTATCAAATGCTAGGCAGCAGGCTATTATCATGGTTTAGCAAAAATCAAAACTCTATATCCACATCAACAACTAAAGCAGAATATATAGCAGCAGGCAGTTGTTGTGCACAAGTGTTGTGGATCAGATAACAGCTAAGGGGATTATGGAATGGAGGAGAAGACAATTCCAATCATGTGTGATAACACAAGTGCAATATCTATCACAGAAAATCCAGTACTACACTCAAGAACAAAACATATTGATGTAAGACATCATTTTCTCAGAGATCATGTAGAAAAATGAGATGTTATTCTAAGATATATACCAACTGAAGACCAATTGGCTAACATCCTCACAAAACCACTCAGTCATGAAAGATTCGGCAAGTTGAGAACTGAGTTGGGAATGATAGAAATTGATTAAGTTATAAGGAGCAGCTAACTGGAGTAATCAGCAAAGTAACTTCACCAGCTGACTGAACCTTTGCCACTTCGGGTGAGCTCTTTTGGCAGGTAAGGCACTGGTACCCAGCGAAGTTAACTTCATTGATTGTTAGGAACAATTTTATACAGCAGCTCAGTAAAGGAGTCACTAAACCGGCATAGTGACCAGCCAAGTTACTCCACCAATATATATCTTGGAGTATACAGTGAAGTGAAGTGTGAACAAAATCAACTGTATACATGTGGAAAATCGGTTAATTTATGGAGAATAATTATGGAAGATTACACACGTGGATTATATTGGGTAATCGTGGAAGTTATATTTTGCATTAAGGTATGATGGCAACGCCTCGATTCCCGGGATTTATCATTACATACCTCAATCCACTCCCCCACTACACTCAAATACCATGATTTATATACATAAAATCGCATCATTACGTCACAAAATCCCTCCATATTCAACCACGTTCACACTACCCAAAATTATCCTATATAAACAACACTTAGAGAATTTTCAGAATTCTTTACGCTCCTTTGCATTCATAAACCCTATTTTCTCTGAAAAATTGAAGCTTTCTCTCTTCAATCTCAAACTTATTCAAAGAATGGCTTCATCCTCTTCAAACACGCAAACTGGAAAACAATATGAGAAGTCAATTGCCACTGGATCGTTCTTTCAAGAAGAACACTACTTAAAGCTATGTGGAAATGACGAAGAAGCACAAAGATTGTCGACTGGATGCAAAAACGTAAGATTGCCGACTTTTCTAAATCCTCCCATCAAGGACATTTGTTATGAAAGCCTCATCTCTTTTTGGAAAACCGCCAAGTTTGTTTATGGGCTCTTTGCTGAGGAAGGTTTCGAAAAGGGTGAAGACAAGATTGTTGCATCTGTCAATGGTATAAAAGTGGTAATTACAGCAAAGGTAATCCGTAAACACCTTAAACTCTCCAATAAAAGTCAAGCAAAAGTGGATCTTTTTCCACAAAACTTGGATGAATTATGGGTAACAATCGCTAAAACGGCGAACCCAGGCTCTAAGAAATTCAACTGTCTTAGATCCACCTTGAAGAAACCCTTCAATTAATTCAGTGCTCTAATTGGAAAGACAATTGAAAGCAAGCTAGGGGCAAATAATGCCATGACAGAGGTTAGAATGCGTCTTATGGGAATCATCTACAATAGTCTGGAGTTCAATTAGGCCAACTATTTCTTCCGGAGAATCAAAGAGCAAATCCAGGAAGAGGCCAATGCCACTAAAAAAGGACTAGAAGAAGGAAAAAAAGAAAAAGAGAATCTTCTGGGTGAAAAAGTCCTACGGGATTCAGTTACACTATCTGTTGCAATGTCTGCAAGTTCCTGTTGTCAAAATCTAAAATCATGTTTAAC
This sequence comes from Gentiana straminea, assembly GCA_036785695.1. NCBI lineage: Eukaryota > Viridiplantae > Streptophyta > Magnoliopsida > Gentianales > Gentianaceae > Gentiana > Gentiana straminea. The sequence goes on along the minus strand of JAVUPR010000464.1, from coordinate 230,896 downwards.
TATGTCAAACAGAAAAAGGTCGCAGGAGGTGGAAAGAGAAAGAAAACACGAAGCAGCACCTCCGGCCAAAGAAAGAAACGAAAAGTTCAAAGAAATTTAGACAAAGAGGATTTTGGAAAATTAATAGATGAAGATGAAGAAGAGGAATTAGAAGAAGAGGGAGAACAACAAGAGAAAGAAGATAGTAGTGAGGATGACCAACTTGAAAATAAAGAAGTTGAAGAAGACAATGGAGATGATAAGGAAACTCCAGAAGAACTAGCAGACACATCTGACAGAGACATTGATGATAGAATTGTTGTATATCTCGAATGGAAGGAGGGTGATTCCAGACATCAGCTTTAAAATTCAGAACATATGCTTGACGAAGAAGCTTGGTTTTTTGATTTTCTTGGGATCACAACCTTGGTTGGTGTACTTGATGAATCCCCACTATGGGATATGGTTGATGCAGCAAAGGCAAAAATACCTCTCATTTCTGAAAAAGAAAGTGATGAATCATATGATGATGGTGGTGATGATCAGGATGATGATGGTGATGATCCAAATAATGATGATGATGGACAAGATAAAGAGGTTGAACAAACGGCTGATGCAATTGATGATAACATCCTCTTGAGTACTTTTCTACAAACACAAGAGCCAGCAAAGTCAATTCCACCAACTAAGGCAACACCATCAGCTCAACCACAAAATCAGCAGACCATGGAAGCTGCTAACACTTCTGAACCGGTTCCACATGCTCCACAACTATCTGTTGACACTACAGCTGAACCAACAACAGTGTTGGACACTGGATCAGATGCTACCACTCTAGTCAAGGGAACTCCTAAAAGAGCAAGGGGGAATAGGAGACGGTGCTACCCTAGAAATAACATCTACTAAAGTACTTGAAGAAGTAGAAGCTGGTGTAGATGTAACTCAACCGACAACACAACACCGAGAACCAGCTGAGATTTCTACCACTTTGCCGCACCAAGACAGAGACAACAAATTGAACCAGAACCAGCTGATATCCGTCACAAACTTACTCAACTGTCTAATGGCATATCAAATAAAGGTTTTCAAAAAGCAGCAGATCTGTTGGCTGAAGAACTGGAACAACAAGCAATGTCTCTCAGATCCATGACTATGGCATTTAAAGATTAGAGCCACTCCATAGAGAAAATATTTTAGGCTATTGCTGAGTATATTGATGCACAAAATATTGTTGTGCAAAGGCAGGGTGACTTGATGCGCTAGATGAACATAAATTTCACCAACAATATTGCAGGCCTTAGACATGTTTCTCAAGAAAATGAGTCAATGGCAATGGCTTTTGGAACAATATTTGGCAGTGTGACCAAAAATTTGTCTGATCATGATAACAAATTCACATCTATTGAATCTAAATTAGCAATATCATTGGTACATCTGAAGCTACAAATAGCATCCTGCTACAACAAAGGGATGATGCTGCCAAAAAGGGGGACAGAGAGCTAAGAATCCAAAATGAAGCTGAAGAACAGCTAAGGAAGGATAGAGAGAAGAGGGAAAATGAAAAGGCCTCAAATGAACCTTGCACAAGATTCCCTAATCCTATCCAAAGAAGAGATTACTACAGAGATAGACCAGGAAGGCAGCAAAGGCCTGGATCCAGTCAACAAAGAAGCTCAATGAGTCTACACAGATCTAGCACCGGAAGAGGTAGCAGCAGTACCAGATATGTTGGTGAGAAAATAGCTTTCATAACTCACAAAAATAGGCAAGAGTATGATGTAGAGATATTGGACAATGTAAGAGAGTTTTCAGAACTCAAGATAGCATGTATCCTAATCAAAAGCAAGATGAAGCATGGGCAGACTAGCTAGTCTACTATGATGAGAAGATGAGAGCTGATATGGCCAAAGTTTACAATGATGTCAAAAGAGAATATGCACCTCTTAAACAAAGTACTGGATCTGGCTCAACCAGCAGACCAAGTCAAGCCATACCCCTTACTGCAAAAGGACCAGAAGATCTATCCAGTGAATAATAGGAGGATTTTAACAACATGATAAAATTCTTCAGTCCTATAGGGAGAATGAACCGTCGGGAACAATGGAGTCTGTTCAAGAATCTCAAGTTTGCTGATTCACACATTGTTGAAGCTAAGGATAGACTTGAGAAATACTTTGGAGAACCCAAGGCAAATTAGACTATACCTGACTTTCACAGACTCATCAACAAGAGAGTATTTCTTGGGGTCTTTGAGTACACTGCCATGGCTTACTGGATATGCAAGTTCCCAAAAATTAATTGGAAAGACATGGAGGAGATTCAGACTAAAAAGTTCAAGAGGTACAAACAACACTTAAGCAAAATGTAGATGTAGCAATCTGAATCTGTTTTGAACTTACTTATCTTTTTGCCCTTGAATGGATGAATAAAATTGTTGAGTTTTATTCTGATTAATATTATGAAAAATTTGCTTACTTATGTTCAGAAAAATTGTCCAATATCTCTGCTTAATTGTTGAGTTTTATTCTGATTAATATTATGAAAAATTTGCTTACTTATGTTTTGGCATCATCAAAAAGGGGGAAATTGTTGGGAACATTTTATTATGTTTTGATGATGGCTATACTAACTGTTATAGCAAGCCTGAAATAAGTTAGAAATCTCTATATAAGTCTTTACTTAGAGTCTGACATGTTGTAAAAGTTGAGTCAGACAAGTAATGTACTAATTGGTAGGATGGCGAAGTAAAACAGAAATCCGGCAGAGTGAAGCCAGCCAAGTACCAGCAGAGAAGCATAAGAGACATATGGTCTGACTTATAACCAGGGAAGTCTATGATGACCTTGGATAAGTCTGAGTTATAATTCAAATGATGGAACACATTGTCAACTATGGTGTACACTGATCTCACCCAAATCAAGGATCAGTGAAGTACAAGAAGTACCTGAAAGATCAAAGAAAATAAAAATGCAGTAAACCGACAGAGTGAACTGACTATCGGTTGAGTAAAGACAAAGCAGTGAAGGAAGAACTAAACAGCCAAGTCAGAAGGATCATTTAACAGTTCAGGGAACGGCCAAGTAAACTTTACGTGTTCAGATTTTGAAGAATAAAGAAGATTCAGAGGATCAAGCATTCAATGCATAATCAATTGAGGATCAATCAAAGACGGATTTTGTGATAGACGTTTGAAGAAAAATCCGATCATTGAAATCAAGGAGAATACAATTAAGGGGGAATCAAGAATTAAATCAAGGATTATTCCCCACATTAAATAGCCAACGGACGAAAATTCAAATCAATGGTTATCGAAGGCATTGACAGACAAGAAAAATAACGATTGAATCTGATAAGAAACAAGCAGAAACTCTATCAATTTGAAAAGCCTTATATCTTAACTTAAAGGATACATTTAGAGATCAACTCAGCAACCAGAACTTAAATTACATATCAAGCACTGAGATTGATCACAAATCTGTGAATCCAATTCACATCAAACTGAAGCAATTGAATCAGAGGAATCTGAGAAGGATTTGCAACCTTTGTGATAGCTACTGAAAGATTTGATCTCAAGGAGCAGTGATAGAGACTGAGTCACTGAAGCTTTTTTAGCCAGGGAGTGATAGTCTTGAAGATTGTGAAGCTTGTGTAGCCAAGGACAATCTAACTATTGTATCTATGAAAACAATGGTGAATTCCTCCAATCATCACAGGAGAAGAGTGGATTAAGGGATTACACCACCATGAACCCTATAAACCTTTATGTCTATATTATTTCAGAAATTTACTTTACAGCACTTTATTTCATTGCATATTATATCTGTGATTGTCTAATCTACTTTGAACCAACATTTAAAGAAGGGACTTATCCGCTGCCCAAAAGCTTTTAAATATAAGAAAAGTTTTTGAAACTCCACTATAGTCATTCACCCCCCCCCTCTGACTATAGTTTTACCCTTCTCTGGGTCAAACACTTCTATTGATTAAGTAGCAAGTTGTGCTTACAGCCTCTGCCCAAAATCTCCTTGATAAACCAGCATGAGAGAGCATGCATCTTGATCTCTCCAGAAGAGTTTAATTCATTCTTTCAGCTACACCATTTTGCTGAGGAGTATTCCTGACTGTATGATGTCTGGCAATACCCTCATTTCTGCACAACTCATCAAACTCATTCTAGCAGAATTCCAGACCATTATATATACGAAGCCTCTTAATCTTCTTTCCCAAGTGATATTCAACTAGAGCCTTCCATTGCATCAAGCTCTTGAATGCTTCACTTTTGTGTTCCATCACCACCACCCAATTCATCCTTGAATAGTCATCTATGAATGACACAAAATATCTATGACCACCCAAAGAATCCACCTTTGATGGCCCCCAACAATCAGAATGAGTGTAATCAAGTTATGACTTTGTGTTGTGTACCCCTTTTGAGAACATGCTCCTATGAAGCTTCCCAAACACACAATGCTCACAAAAGTGCAGATGCTTGACCTTACACTCCCCGATAAGATCTTTCTGAGAAAGAACCTGCATCCTTTTTCACCCATGTGACCCAGTCTCATGTGCCACAGTTTTGTAAGCTGTGATTGATGAAACTCAACTGATGCCACAGCAGCAAAACCAGCAACAACTGACCCTTGTAGTATATATAGAGCCCTTTTCTTGATTCCCTTGAGAACCACAACTAAGTTTTTATAGACACTCAGTTTTCCAGCTTCACCCTTGAAATTGAATCCCTTGTTGTCCAAAGAATTGAGAGATACCAAATTCTTGGTCATCTGTGGAACATGTCTAACTTCACTCAGTTTACAGAATCTTCCATCCTCTGTCCTCAACTGAACTGAGCCAATCTCAACCACCTTGCAGACCTTGTTGTTTGCCATAGATATATGACCACCATCTATCTGCTGATAACTTGAGAACCACTCTCTGTGAGGGAAAATATGAAAGGATGCCCCAGAGTCCAGAATCCACACATCAGTTTGTTGTACTGACTCTCCCGTCACTAGAACCATATCCTCATCTGAGCGAGGCTCAGCTACCACAGCAGCTGTGCCAAAACTGTTCTCCTGCTATTTCTTCCTCTTTGGACAAATGGACTTCCAATGTCCCTGCTCCTTAAAATATTTGCAAACATCTGTGGCCTTAGGACCTTTGGACCTTGTCTTCTTGTAATTCTTTTTCCTAGACTGACCATGCCCTTTTCCACTGCTGCTACTGACTATTAGTCCAACAGCCCGATTGTCTGCCCTAGCTGCCTTATGTCTCAGCTCCTTGGCATGTAAAGCTGACCTTACATCCTCTAAAGCAACTGTATCCTTCCCAACTATGAAGGACCACACAAAGTTCTCATAGGAAGCTAGTAATGAAACCAGCAACATCTTCATCCTCAATCTTAACATCAATATTCTTGAGATCAAGAAATATTGTGTTTAACTGAGCAAGATGATATCTCATATGAGCCCCCTCATGCATCCTCAGGTTGAATAGCCTTTGCTTCAGCAGCAACTTGTTGGTCAATAACTTAGTCATATACAGGCTTTCTAGCTTTGACCATAACTTGGCAGCGGTGTCTTCCTCATCAACTTCTGTGATAACATCATCAGACAAGCACAACATGATGGTTGAATGTGCTTTCTCCTCCAGACTGGCATAATCTACTGAACTGGCATCCCATTTATCAAATAAAGGAGTCCACAATCCTTGTTGCTTTAACAAGGCTCGAATCTTGATTTTCCACAAACTGAAACTGTTCCTCCTTATAATTTATCAATCTTTACGTTCATTGCAAACATCCTTATAATTAAAGAACAAACCTTTGATCACAAAATCCTAGCACCGGTCACCGGTCTTGGTGAAGATCAACTATGTACAACCTGCAGCTCTCTGAATCTTGAACCTTGCTCCGATACCAATTTGTTAAAACACAGACGAGAAACTTGTAGTTTAAGAAAGATAAAATAGAAGCAATGCAAACATAAAGTATGGTGAAAATGATAAAACACGGAGACAAAGAGAACACATTGATTTAACGTGGTTTCCGGCGTTGTGCCGACTACTCCACTGACATAAAATGAGATATTTTAGTATGCATAAAGTTACAAAGTATTTCACACACTTATGAAATAAACACTCTTGAAAGACACACTTGCAATGATTACAACATTGGTATTTATAGGCACAATTCCCTAACCCTAACCGCCATAAGATCTTTGTCGGAATTGTCATAAATACCCCAAATATGGACCCCAACTCCAGCTGTTATCCACCAGACAAAACTCAGCTTCAAACTGACTTTCTAGACTTGTAATCAACTGCAAAGATATAGAACTCAGCTATACTCAACAAAACTCAGCAGACCAAAACTGACTGCAGACGTCAGAAGAAACTCGGTTGCACTTCATCAAACTGACTTTCACAAAACTGAATATACTTTACTAAAACTGACCATCATTCTCAGTCTCAGTTTCACATATTAGTTCCACCAGATTATTCATCATTTTAGAGATCAAGTCACCAAAACTGACAAAGATAAAAAAATAAAAAAATAAAAAAAAAGGGATCTGAGAACCAGGTGGTTGATCACCTATCAAGATTAACTTTGCTAGAAGAGGAGCAACTAACTGAGATCAGGGAGAGCTTTCCTGATGAACAACTTTTTTCCATCTCAGTAGTAGCTCCAGTCGAATCTCAGCCCGACAAAATACATCAAGAGTGGCCAAGGTATACCCTTGGTTTGTTAACATTGTAAATTATCTAGCATGAAGGTACCTACCACCGGAATTCACGAGTGTTGATATGAAGAAGTTCTTTACAGATCTAAAGCATTATTATTGGGACGATCCCTACCTATACAAGATGTGCCTTGATACCATTCTTAGGAAATACGTCCATGATAACGAGATTCCAAGTGTTCAGAGCCATTTTCATTCTGGAGAAGTTGGAGGTCACTATGGGCTGGACAAGACAGTGTAGTATGGATTCTATTGACCGACAATTCATAAATCTGCTTACGAGTTTACAAGAGCCTATCATTCCTATCAAATGGCTCGTAACATTTCTAAGCGAAATAAGATGCCACTACATAGTATCTTAGAAGTGGAGTTATTCGACGTGTGGGGAATTGATTTTGTTTGGCCTTTCACATCATCGAAATCGAATCATTACATCCTGGTAGCAGTTGATTATGTTTCTAAATGGGTGGAGGCAGTGGCCTCACCTACTAATGATGCCAGGGTTGTCCTGAGATTTCTTAAGAAGAACATTTTGATGAGGTTTGGAGTGTCCAGAGCCATAATTAGTGACGGAGGGAGCCATTTCTGTAATAGGTTGTTTGAGAAATTGAAGTTGAGATATGGGGTTAACATAAGATTGTAGCATCATATCACCCCAGACAAGTGGACAGGTAGAGACAACAAATAGAGAGATAAAAAGGATCTTAGAGAAGACTGTGAATCCCATAAGGAAGGATTGGTCTTTGAAATTAGATGACGCTCGTTGGGCGTACAGAACTGCTTATAGGATGTCACTGTATATGATAGTGTTTGGAAAGTCATGTCATTTTGATCACGTGTAAGTCACTAACGACGATATTACTAGCAGGAATACTAGGTACATCGTGGTATAGTAAATGCGAGTCAAGGTCGATCCCACAGAGACAATGCAATTCTAACTATAAACGATTCTAACCTAATTAAGAAGAAACATAAAGGCGGTCATGGACCAACAATAAACATAACAGAAACTTGGTATTTATCCCTCTCTTTTCACCGATCTACTAACTTGGATTAGTTAATCATTACGTTACTTCCCCACATAATTTCCTTAAATTAATCGAGTGAGCTTTTGATTTAGTTATCAGCTACGGGTGCAACTCCTAACCCTATCTACTCCGACAATGGTAGTAGACAATCTATATGCAAGCTACCCTCCTTAATTAGTCTGTAATAGCCCATACGCATAAAGAATTAGAAATGCCGATATCGAGTGCTAACTCATACCGCTAACCCGCCTACACAGCTGTCGACACTGATTAGCACGTTCCTAAGGTCCTTTCAAACTATGTCCAAACTAACACTTCACTATTTGTATTTCATGCTAGTTTTACGATTACAATAAGCAGATTGGCTAGATCTAACCTACTGTTAATTAAACCTATCGATCAACGTAGTTGTAGTGAATCCCAGTTTTAAGTTTTCTAAATAATGCCTCGGTAAACCGGTATAGACCGCCGGTTTACCGGGGTCATTTTTTCCTATCCCTGGATCTACATTGCTCAATTACGATTAATCTAAGTAAATTATGGGATCTTTAAACATGCAGATTAACTAAAAGACATAAATACGAACAGATCTACCATATTGAAGACAAAAAGGAAAGTTCAATGCTTCATACCTTCAACAATGGAGACCTAGATCGATCTACTCAAGCTAAAGATGGTAGAGAAAGAGAGAAAACCATAAATAACTCCTCAAAAGCTTGGAATAACTTTATTTCATCAAATTGTATATAAAAGATTGAATATAATTGAGTGCTTGTGAAAACTTATTAAGAACTTATACAATAATATGTAAATGCGGCCTTATATACGTACAATGACCGACTTATGACTCTATAAAACCCTAACCGACCTAGTAGAGGCGGCAGAATCAATTTCGTGTCCAACAAGCCCTCGGTTTACCGGACCTAGCCCTCGGTAAACAGGGTTGACTTTTCCTCTTTTTCTTCAGCAGACTTCTTCTTGGACTTTAATCATTTGGCCCAATATACTTCTTTTGGTCTAGATCCGTTCTCCAATACTCCAGATTTGGTACATCCTATAAAACACATAAAACGAGACAAAACAGTACCAAATCTTCGGGAAAATAACATAGATGCAGAATTACGATCCTAGAAACATGCACATAGCATTTAACATATATTCCACATAATAACGAGTCTATCTATCCTCTCTTGAGCAGAATTCGGGGTGAATAAGGGTATAATTAATGGTACCATTTAGGGCGTTATCAACTATCCCCCACTTAGCTTTTGATCGTCCTGAGCAAAAAGGAGGAAAAAAAAAACAACACTTTGATCAGTATATAAGTTAATTAAAAACAACTATGCTTCACAAAGTCAAGATCAAGATTATTCCACTCATATCCATCAGTAAAGCATTAAACACTATTCACGTCATGAGCCAATATGTGTGTGCAATAACTTTCACAACCACTTAGTAATGCAGACAATCTCACATTACGTCAACCCGTAGTCAAACTAACCAGTCTCAAACATGTTATTTATTATTCAAATTAGATGGCAAGGCAGATCGAGATCTGTGTTTGTATTACTCTTAGGCTCGCGTTTATCGGTCTATGCAAAAGTCGTGTGTCTTACGCTCCACGACCCAAATTTTGCCAAAGAGAATATAGATGTATATATTTCAATGCACTTCTCTTTCTTGGCGGGTGAACTCTCATTGATTTATCTATCCTCACGGCCCCACTCTTGATAAACTACCGAATCCGAAATTCCTTTGCCTTTATAAGCGTTGGTGAAACATAATTCGAGATAAAGCCAGGGTCAACTCTACTCAAAGCAATATGCTATCGACTACACACCAAGGGAAGTGAGTTATACGTGCTTAAAATGATGGCTCATAACAGAATATGCGCTTAATATGCCACTACTTCATAAGTGGGCATTTACTCTTACTTGTGCATCGTGGAACAAAGATGAAGTCAATTAACTCAAAAAGATCAAGGATATCATATTTTTTTCGAAATTCTGTCGAAATGAATCAAAGTCTAAAGGGTGAATCGTGCATAAAAAAGAATCAAGATAATCACATTCATGGAATATTATGCTAAGAAGCTAAGTGACGTCCCGTACCCCCCCACTTAAACGAAACATTGTCCCCAATGTGTAAGGTGAAAAATGAAAACGAAAAGGAACTTAGCTTCGGTTAAGGGTGGAACCAAAGAAGAATCGGATCATCGTATAAATCATCAGGCGCATGGAAGTAATCCATGAACAATCTGCGTGCTAAGTAGCTCAAACAAACCAAGAAGAATAGTGGTGACACGAAATAGTATAACAATATCACGGCACTAAAAGAGAAAGGAAATTACGCCAAACAAATTAAGCCGTCAAAATCATTCTATTAATAAAATTCTGCTACATCAACTAGATAGGAAAGAAAAATAAAAATAAAAATAAGAAAATGGAAAACAACAACAATAAAAAGAAAGAAAAAAACTAGTCTTCCTCATAATAATCCTTCCAGTAGTCTCTAGGCTCGAAACCGGGAGGTGGTACAGAACTGGAGGCAGCAATAGTAGAAGATGATGCTCTATGACGTGGGGCAGTCCTCGGTGGTGGGGTTGCAGGAGGAACTCCTAGAAAATCTATGATCCTATCCATCTTGCGATGCAGACTCGAAATTTCTCGCGAGTGCTCCTCTAGCAAGGCTTTCTGTGTCAGAGGTGCTCCGAGGACCGGATTACGCTCTCTCTCTCTCCTCTCTGCCCGACCCGTCTTGGCCCTCTTGAAACTGAGTATGAACTAATCATCGGATCGGGGTCTTCCCACTCATCACTAACCAGAACTTTCACCTCGTTCTCCAAAGAGAACATGTCAATCATCGGTCCATACGGCAACTACTTGCGCTTAGATGTGGCGACAAGCTCGTGAATACGGTAGACCGATGTTGACTGGAGATCCCTGCTCCACGTAGAACATCAACTCTGCCCTCTTCGGTGTGACAGACACCGTGTGCTTGGTCGGAAGAAGGCGAGCACAAACAAATCTATTGACCACCTTCCTATCCCAGGATAGCTCGTTTTCCAGGAAGATTGTGGGGGCTCCCATAGGATTGCGCTTCCATTGCACCCCGAAGTAATCAGCTATCATATCCATCCTCTCGTGATCTTCAATGTTGCTCGAGGATGTGTATTCTTTTGGGCCTACTGGTGGATTTTGAACCCCATAATACTCGTTGACCCGCTCGATCGAAAAGTCAACTTTAACACTACGGACCATTGCAAAAGTAGCTCCTGGGTTATGCGAAACATAAGCATAAAATTCTCTTACCACCGTGGCGTTGAACCGTGTTGGTGCCTCGGCCACATCCAAAATGTCTTGTACCTATAGGGCTCAAGGCAAGATCTCACCGCAATCGTCCAACTCTACCCCCCATTCTCGAGCAACTGGTCTTCCGTTCCAATAGGGGTGTACACGGTTCAGTTTGGTACGGTTAATGGCCTTACCGAAACCGAACCGAAATTTTCGGTTAATTGAAATTCAATACCAAAACCGAACCATTTGATCTAGGTAACCGAATTGAACCGAACCAAAATATACGGTTTGGTTTGGTTTGGTTCGGTTCGGTTAACGTAAAATTGAAATAAAAATAACAATTCTATTCGGTTATAAACAATTTAGCTTTTATTCGAACTTTTAATTCGGATAAAAATTTGTTCGGACATCGGTTTGGTTATATGCAATTTTTCATGAACGCTTATAATATTTTGGTTATGAAAACTAGTAATACAAGTAAATCATAGACATTTGGGTTACAATTTTCTATTCGATTTCGGTTAACCGTTCGGTTTTTTATTCGGTTCGGTTTTCTGTTCGGTTACGGATAATTTATAGAGTTATCCGTAACCAAACCGAAAATTTTGGTTTCTCCATAATACTAACCGAAACCAAACCAAACCAAAATTATTACTAACCAAACCGAATTGAACCAAATGACCTCGGTTCGGTTCGGTTTTCAGATAATCCGTATCCGTGTACACCCCTATGTTCCAATGCCCTTGGAACGACTCGTAGATCTCTAATGAATGAAATTGCTCAACCCCATCTATCAAGGGGTTAGCATCTCCATATATACTCCGATAACCATTGGGACGAAGGACAGATCGGTGATGCTTAAGACCCATCCTGGATGATAACAGGAACTGAAAATGATGTTGATTCAGAAAAAGGTACCCTCTGTAAACCGGAGGTTGGCCTCGATTTACCGGCCTGAGTTTTCTGGGCTTCTGACTGGGACTATGCTTCTGGTAATGGAAATGAAGAACTTCAGCACTTCACTAGCACAACAGCACTAATCAACAACGGGAATGGAGGAAAATGATATGGTTGGTGTTTTGGTTGGTATAAATGGTAGAAAGGTTTGATTTTGGTGGAGGTATGGTGGTGATAGTGGTGATGATGTTGGTCGGATTTTTGAAAGGAAGAAGAAATAAGAGAATTGTGGTGATTGAAGAAAATGATAGTAGATGGGAAAAATGATAATGGTGGTGTAAGAGTGGTTTAAATAGGAAAAATGATGAAAGGTGGAAGGATTTGGTGGGATAATGGCTAGAGGAGTAATTAGGGTGAGGGATTTGAGGGGGTGATTGATGGGATTGAGGTGGAGTTTATGGTGGAGTGTGGGAGGATGAAAAGTTTGAAAAGAGGGGAAAATGGGACGGTTTCTACTGACCGGTGGTGTCTGATGCAACGTGTGTCCTCAACGTGTCTCTAAAAATTCAGCTTTTCAATCTGACGTTCAGAAAACTAAAAATCTTAGCTCGGTAAACCGGAGGTAATCCTCGGTTTACCGAGGCATCTTTTCCCCAGATTTCTCTGTCTGCCTTCTCTGCACACTTTACTCAACCTCTTTGCTCAATTATGACCTCAAATTGACTAGACTCTTACTCTTTTTGTTCCTATTTCCGACTCAATCCTAACCTACTTCACTAGAATCCACAACAAGTAAAAAAACCTTCTCAACAACCATCGGTTTCAAGCCTAAGGGTGCGGTAGGATGAAAAAAGGCTCGTCCCTTCTTCCAGCTACTTTTATTCATTCCTAATCTACCTAAGGGTTCAAGGGAATAGTTCTAAGTGTATAGTCGCCAGTTCGACTTTCTTCAGATTTCCGATCATTCAGGGGTTGGAGCTTTAACTCGCCAAACTTTTGCTCCAGAGGTTTGTATCTTCATAGAACCTTTTTGAGCTCTCTTCCTAGCACGCCTCTCTCTCTTAGCTTGCGTACTAGGTCTGCCTCTGCGTCGAGATTTAGACTTTATACCCAAGGACTCCACACTTTCCACTTTAAACTCTAATCCGACACTACGCAACACGGAAGGACTGGCTTCCGTGAGCGTCTTGTTGTGGTCCTTTTCTTCTCTCTCTCTAAGCATTAGTCTCATGAATTCCTGCTCATCAATTTCTACTACAACCTCTCGATGCTTATGACCTTCCGTCTCTATTTCCACAATTTCCACCTTTCCTAAATCATACGTCATCTTGCAACTTTCTGGCCTATTATCTAGGGGCTCTAAGATTTTGAAAGATACTCCATCATTATTCAACCTCAAAGTGATATACCCATTATCAAAATCTATGACTGCTCTGCTTGTCGTTAAAAAGGTCTTCCTAATGAAACTAGGGCACTTGGGTATTGGAAAAGTGAACCCTCCTGCCTTAATCGTGCACTTCCTAAGTAGACCGGCAGGCATATCTCTAGTCCTATCAACAAAAGTCATGGTTCGGGTTTGATTCATAATGACTAGAAGCTTAATACTTTGGCAGAGGGAAAAAGGTAGGATGTTGCAACTCGAGCCGGAGTCGCAGTGACCTAATCCTACTGATATACGATTGACAGAAATTAGGAGTCGGAACGTGCCAGGGTCTCCTAACTTCACCATGGTGTCTGATTTTGGGTAATCCTCAGGCTCAAAGAACATCGTGTCGGGATCCTCTTCAGGATCATCAGAATCATAATCTGAAGATGATATGTCAATTAGCTCGATAGGGAACTCACCTGGACGATCGTGCTATACTCCTTTAAGTTCTCTTCTGGCTCTCGCTTGATTGCTTCTTTCTTTTTTCCACCCGTTTTTTATCCGCTTCATATTGCTCTCTGACTGTGGATCTAGGATACATGGACATTGGTGTAATGTTCAATATTGTCCGAGGCATATTGCTTGACTCGTTTGCTCTTCTTCAACTCCAATTTGACCGAATCTCTGAAGTGTCCTGATCTTCCTGTGAAAGAGACAAAATAAAACAAAGAAAAGGTTAGCAACTTCCGCTTCAGTTGGGTATGATCCCAACTGTTGCGGACTTACTAACTAAAATCAACAGGGAATAACACAGAATAACAGACTATCAGAATTCAATTTCCCAGGCCTCGGTAAATCGGGGGTAAACCGGGCCTAAGAATTCTTATTCTGGCAGATTAATAGGTGCAGGTTTGATCCAGAACGACTCAAGACTGAAAATAAAATAAAATAAAATAAAAACGACTTCTTAATCAGAATTAAAACGTTTATCTTTAAAATTGTCCATTGTCCCTGGCAACGGCGCCAAAAATCTTGATCGCGTGTAAGTCACTAATGCCGACATTACTAGCAAGAATACTAGGTACATCGTGGTATAGTAAATGCGAGTCAAGGTAGATCCCACAGAGACAATGCAACTCTAACTATAAACAAGTCTAACCTAATTAAGAAGAAACATAAATGCGGTCATGGACCAACAATAAACATAAAAGAAACTTGGTATTTCTCCCCCTCTTCTCACCGATCTACTAACTTGGATTAGTTAATCGTTACGTTTACTTCCCCACATAATTTCCTTAAATTAATCGAGTGAGCTTTTGATTTATTTATCAGCTACGGGTGCAACACCTAACCCTATCTACTCTGAAAATGGTATATGCAAGCTACCCTCCTTAATTGGTCCGTAATAGCCCCTACGCATAAAGAACTAGAATTGCCGATATCGAGCGCTAACTCATACCGCTAACCCACCTAGACAATTGTCGACACTGATCGGAACATTCATAGGGTCCATTCAAGACTATGTCCAAACTAACACTTAACTATTCTTATTTCATGCTTGTTTTACGATTACAATAAGAAAATTGGCTAGATCTAACCTACTGTTAATTAAACCTGTCGATCAACGTAGCTGTAAGGAATCCCAGTTTTAGGTTTTCTAAATATTTCCTCGGTAAACAAGTATAGACCGCCGGTTTACCGGGGTTAGCTTTTCCTATCCTTGGATCTACATTGCTCAATTATGATTAATCTAAGTAAAGTATGGGATCTTTAAACATGCAGATTAACTAAAACACATAAATATGAATAGATCTACCATATTGAAGACAAAAAGGAACGTTCAAAGATTCATACCTTCAACAATGGAGATCTAGCTCGATCTACTCAAGCTAGAGATGGTAGAGAAAGGGAGAAAACCAGAAATAACTCCTCAAAATCTTGGAATAACTTTATTTCATCAAATTGTATATAAAAGATTGAATATAATTGAGTGCTTATGAAAACTTATTAAGAACTTATACAATAATCTGTAAATGTGACCTTATATACATACAATGACCAACTTATAACTCTCTAAAACCCTAACCGACCTAGTAGAGGCGGTATAATCAATTTCGTGTCCAACAAGCCCTCGGTTTACCGGACCTAGCCCTCGGTAAACCGGGCTGACTTTCCCTCTTTTTCTTCAGCAGACTTCTTCTTGGACTTTAATCACTTGGCCCAATATACTTCTTTTGGTCCAGATCCGTTATCCAATGCTCCGGATTCGGTACATCCTATAAAACACACAAAACGAGACAAAATTGTGCCAAATCTTCGGGAAAATAACATAGATGCAGAATTACGATCCTAGAAACATGCACATAGCATTTAACACATATTCCATATAATAACGAGCCTATCTATCCTCTCTTAAGCATAATTCAGGGTGAATAAGGTTATAATTAATGGTACCATTTAGGGCGTTATCACATTTACCTGTAGAACTCGAGCACCGAGCCCTATGGGCTACGAGGTTCCTAAACATGGATGAAAGTTTAGCCGGTGAGAAGAGATTATTACAATTAAATAAATTGGAGGAGTTTACACTTCAAGTGTATGAGAATGCAAAGATTTACAAGAAACGAAGCGCTTGCATGATAAAAAGATTCTCAACCGCACATTTCAAGTTGAAGATAAGGTGCTGGTATAATTCGCATCTTTGTATTTTTCCTGGGAAGCTGAATTCTAGATAGTTTGGACCACAAGTAGTCATAAAAGTCATCAATTCAGGTGCGTCCGAAGTTAGGAATGAAGAATCTGAAAAGACTTTCATAGTAAAAGGCCACGGGCTGAAGCATTACCTAGAGCGCAAGTATGACCCTAAATTGGAAGTCTTTATGTTGGATGATCCAATTTACGTATAAAGGAGCCGATCAGTACAGTCGAGCTGGTGACTATAAATTCAGAACTATTTCTATGAACTTTTGTTTACTATTTCTGTTGTTTGAGTCAATAAAGTAGCATGACAATCGCAAGGATTTTTTCATCACATATATCTTTGGTCATCTGACTAGAGATATATGTGGTTTTTTCCTTCACGATTCTCATGTGATACCCTCGTAAAAGTTTTCGCGTCTTGCTTAGGCCAATAAAGAATAAAGTCGCTTAAACTTTTTTTGCGCACTCTTGAGGTATGCACAATTACCGCCACCTTATTTTCTTATTTCCCTTCGCATGTTACTCACAGCTTTTGGAAGTATTATGGAATGCAGTTAAATACTTGAAGATGGATGACCTATGAGCTAATGATTATGCTTCATGATTCATTATTTGACTCAGCCGACCAATTCCAGAGCTAAGTACCTTTTTCTATTTTCTGTTTTATTATTGGTCATTGGGGACAATGCCTATAATAAGTGGGGGTAGTAAGCGGTCTTATCTTGAGATTAAACATTTTGAAAATTTTACACTGTTTTTAGCTTATCTATTGAACGTTCTGAGTAAGGAATCGGTAGAAAAAAGCCCAAGAACGATTTGAAGTTAGTTATATCATATTCAATTTAATATGGAAGAATGAGCATGTGTTATGTTGCACGAAGTAGTAACCTATTAATTGTTATTCTACCGTTGCATTTAATTATTTGAGCACATAATCTGAGTGAGAAGTGTTTGAGATGAGATGATGAGTTGTTTTAACCGGGAATCATTATTTCTCTGTGTATATACTTTAACTAATTGTGGTAGGATAAAGGAAGCAACTTGAATGCCACAAAAGGTAAACCGGGATAAAACAGGCTTGCGAGAGTGAGAGAAAAAATAGTGAGAAATCTGCCAAGAAAAAAAAAAAAAAAGAAAAGAAAAAAGAGGTAAAAATAATAAAGGCGGTGAGGGAAGCAAACTCATAGAAAAAAGGGCACGACCCTCGCATAAAGAAGAAACAAACGAGGACCTAAGAGTAATACTCGGTCCCCAAGTCCGCCCGGCCCGATTAAGGTGCCATGTTGTGTAACCAAGTCTGAAGGCAAAATGAGCGAGTGTATGCGTAGGTAAGTTAAGATTGTGGGGTTAATACAACTTGATTCTCTTCACGAATGCACTATCACGAAGGATTTATCACACGACACATTGATGCATGGTAAGTAATGATTAATGGGGAGCTTATGGATTGTGGCTTGATGTGTGTTCTGCCGGAAATCTTTATTGAATATGTGGTAGTTGATGGGGATTGCTCTTGGAGGTACATTCCGCCTTGATACTCTGCTCGAGGACGAGCAAAGAGCTAGTGGGGGGTAGTTGATGATGCTTAAAATAGTATATCCTACGACAACAACATTCTATCTATTACGAGCTAAAAATAGTTGTTTCTGCCTATAATTATGAACCATTCGAGTATTTTGCACTTCACATTTATTTTCCCTTATTTGATATTATTTCGTGCGTTATTTGATTATTTTTAGGATACAAAATAATTGGGCTAAGCATTGTGGATGATTCTGGAAGCGGACTGAACGAAAAGATTGGGCCCTAGGTATTCCAGAACCTTCCAAGTTAAGTCAGTAGAAGAAAAAGGACAAAAATGCCCCCGATTGATCGGGAGTTTCCGCCGATTAATCGAGCTACCAGAATCTTCCAAAACGCGTTTTCTTGGACGAGGGGTAGTTCTAGGTATTTCTAAGTCGGTTTACTTAGCTATAAATAAGAGGCATCGACTCCCTGTCCAATTGTACCTCGAAACTTACAATTATTATTCAATAAAAGTTCTTTGTTCTTTATTTATTTTATGAGTTCTAGCCACGGAGTCGACAGATTCGCCTCCTAGGAAGAGAGCCGAGGGAGATCTACACTCATCTTCAAGGGTACGATTTTCTGTCTTTTCCAAGATGTAAGATCTGTCGTTGTTCTATTTAACTAGGGATGTTTTAAGTGTTTATTTAGTTTAATTATGTAGTAGTTAGTTTATTTTACCCCATGTGTGTATAGATCTGATTCGTTGGTGAAGAAATCATGAATTAGTGATTGTGTTCTTCAGATCCGCGACGGTCTATATCGGTAGATCTGAATACCTAGTAAATACTAGTTCATGATAATCGGCGCCAGCTACATTAATCGAGACAGATTTAATTTACATGTTAGTAGTATGATCAACTATTTGCATGTCATTGTAAATTAGCATGAAGGACTGTTAGTGAAGTGTTAGTTCGGACATTGTCTTGATGGATCCTTAGGAATGTGCTAGTCATAGCCGATAGCTGCCTAGGGAGGTTCTCGGTCTTGGGTCGGCAACTATAAACTTAATACGTGTGAATTAATACAACCAACGAAGGAGGTTAATTGCACATAGATTATATGTTGTCCTTACAGTGGAAGAAGATAAGGTTCGGAGATTGCACCCGTAGCTGATAATGAATTATAATTTACCAACAGGGATGACTAATGCATGACATGGGGGGAATAACTAAAAACTCATAATTAGACTAATACATTAGAAACTCTTGTGTGCTCTGGTTGAACTTGCATAATCTTGTTTGCTTGTTGGCACTACTTTTTATTCATATACTATACTTGGTCGTAGACCATTATTGTGGCAACTCAATCTTGATTAATTTGCATTCTTACGACTCTCTGTGGGATTCGAGCTTGACTTTCCAGTACTCTGGTACGATAGACCTAGTCCTATTGCTAGTAAGCTCTTTGCACGCGATCACAATCAAAAGGCCAGAAGCAGATTCAACAGATTTTCATGCATGGAGACAATGTGAAACAATGGTGAGATCGCATCTTGAATTTTGTGGAGAACACCATTGCCCAGAGTTTGTTGTACTTCAAGAGTGCACATACAGTTTGGAAGAATCTTGCAGCTAGATTTTCTAATGTTGATGCCTTGAGGCTTTCAGATCTTCTTGAAGAGATGCATATGCTAAAGCAAGGTACTGATTATGTCAATCAATACTTCACAAAATTGATGGTTCTATGTGTTGGAGGGATTTTGCATCATTAAACAAAAGAAAATTTATAAACCCTAACTACCATGCAAAACCAACTCCTAACCGACCAAATATCGGGTAATTGATAGTAGAGCGAAGTGAGTAAGGGGTCGATCCACAGGGAATTGGGATGTTGAATCTAATTTCACTAATTCCTTTCAATTGTTACTTAGGAAAAACGAATAAACGAAAGAACAAATAAAATAAACGAAAGAGCAATTAAAATAAATCTAACCTACGAAATAAAATAACACAACCTAAACTAAACTAAAGATACATGGGATCAAACGAAGGCACAAACCAAGTGATTTCAATCCTATTTCATCTCATGATTTCAATTCAAATTGTGGTTTCACCTTTACACGAGATACAAATCCCTAATTCCTTAGTGAATCTATTTCTCAAGCTATGAATCCTAATTCCTTAGTGAATTCAATTATCGATCTCTCCTCTTCCGAATGTTGAGATCAATATTCCATACAAAACGAAGGTGTAGATTCAGGTTAACTCTCGTATTTTAGAACCTAACAACCTAGATAATTAACCAATTAACTTGTCATCATTAATGATTAATAATCCTATCTTTATATGGTGATCTAGTCTACGCAACTTCCGTATGTTGTAAACATCAATAGCAAACTGATCTCTCGATCTAATTCACATCATAGCATCAAAATCATAGAACGATACAAAATAAATTAAAGATCATAAAAAACGAATAAGGACTGAATAAATTAAATAAATAAACTCACGTAGTTTGGTACATGATTGAATCCATGAATCGAAAAACGGAAGAAAAACTACATCCTAATCTAACCCGGATCACCCGAGCACAAGGCTCGGGTGACCGGCCTTGAAAACCAAGTTGGCCGCTGCTTTACTGTGAGAATTGCGGCTGAATGAATTGTTGTGTAATAATATGGGATTAGGGTATTGCATGCGCATATATATAAATAGTATAAGGCGGTTTAGCGGCTGAAATTAAATCCTTATTTAATTAGGATTTATGTATGTCGGTAATATTATGGATTTAGGAATGAAACTTCTAAAATTCATATATTGAGTTGTAGACCTCCAAAAATTATGATCCGAATGTCATAAAAAAGCTCTCGGAAAACTCTACAACTTTCATTAAGGACTCTTCTTCGAAAAACGCCTTTTTGATTAGCCCGTCGTATTACGAGTCGTTTTCGGGATTTTCCCAAGCTTTATTTCATCTTCATCCTCTTGTATCTCTTTCTTTCCACTTTAATCTTCAATCAAACATCATTTAGACCTCTTCCATTCCACATTTGTGCACCTAAAAGATGACAAAACCGAGCAAAACGTAAAACCATACAAAATAGATAATAAAACCACGATATTTACTCGATTTTGCATTTTAACTATTCAAAACGTCATTTGCTCAATTAATCGATTATAAGCTCGAATTCTACGAAAAACATCCATATATGGGGAATATTGATATAAAATATATCCTTATAAAACACTACAAATTGACCCTTAACAACTCCCCCACACTTATCTTTTGCTCGTCCCGAGCAAAACAAAACAAAGTCAAGCTCGAGACAAATAAACATCCATACAAATATGAAGTATATTCAATAACTTAGAAGTTCACCCGTGTAGTGTGTGCATAGCCATAATAAACTTCCACTAAGTTCCACAATTTGAAAGTTATTCAAACCAAAACTAGCCCGGTTTCCCATCTAAGTTAGAAATATTCAAAAATTATAACGAGACACTTTACAAAACATACATATCCCAAAAAGAAATAGTAGAGAATATCTAAAACATTTCGACGGACTCGAGAGGATAATCCCTACAACATATCCTTCGGTTTATACTTTTGGGTATAAGATTAACGATAACTAAGTCCTTACTTATTCATAATAATATATTTCAATATTTTCACTTTTTCACACTTTTCTAACACACATCGAATAAGCTTTTGCCCTCATAGCGAGAATAGGACATTTCAAGATAATCCCCTACCTTACTCCAATCATAAGGCGGCTATAAACCGACGTCGTGAGCTTTTGGTCATCATAGTGGAATAGGACATACGTGGTACACCCTACCTCACCCAAATCATAAACCGACTTCCGACACACACAATTACAATTATGTTTACTTAGAGATTTACGGTGGCAAGGAAAAGATTATTTTCTAGTAGCACGGACCACGAGCATAACACCTCAAGTAAACAATTTATTACTATTGCAAAGACTTAATCACGTTTCACTTATCACATTCAAACTTTACGGATATTCACGGTATGTCATACTTTAATCCTAGAATACAAACTACTAAACTTTTCAAGAATTGTACATAAGCAAAGAAACATGCTATAATCATCAAAAATCTCCAACTAAAATGGGGTAGGCTTTCAACATTTAGCTCATCATTTACTATGGCATGTGAAAAAGAGTGTCGGGTGAAACAACTAAAATTACTAAATATACGAATATAGCAAAAATGATATAAACTCAAGCAAAGATATGCCTTTGTCTACTCGGGATATAACAAAAAATTTGAAAATTAAGCACTTTTCATAGAAATACTAAAAATATGAGCAAACGAAAGTAGACACATAAATCATCTATCCCTTCCCCCACACTTAGATTGCAACTTGTCCTCAAGTTGTGCAGAAATAATAAATTAGAGAACTTAGCTGATTGGATGCTAGCAATTCCGGAAAAATCGGTAAAACCAAAATCGCTGCATAGCTCAGTAGACTGTGGAGCATCACAGGACAACTGAATACATCTTTAAAGTGCACAATAGCTATAGAAAGTATCCTGCAGACTTGATTAGTGCAAAAAGAGTCTTCGGGGAAAAAGAAAAGATTACATATATAAAGCACATGAAGAAAAGGATCATAGAGATTTTTCAACTTAAGCTCAACTAAAGATTGAATACTATACATGAAATACTACAAAGTCGTAGGCTAGGTGCAACTATATGAAAATATACTACAATGCAATCTACATGATATGCAATCCTAAAAATAAAATAAATAAAAAAAATAAATTCGACGAGCTCAGCCGAGCAAGTTGACCCCGACAACCTACAAAGACTACGGCCTGCGCGAAACTAAAATAAAAACGAGGTAGTATTACGGAAACCGACGATTAACTACACTCAAGAAAAATAAAAGAAAAATAGAAAAACAATGCAACTAGATGACATGCAACTAAATGATATGCATCGAATGATATGCAAAAATAAAAGAAAATAAAAGAAAGAAAACTAGCCCACTCATTTGCAACATGACATGTATATAATAAACGTCTACCAAATAATGACGGGTTACGATAAACGACAAGATCTTGTTCATTACATGCAAAGGTAGACGCGCTTTAAGACTCGTCAAAGGTGATAGCATTATGGAAAACCAACGATTAGCTATACTAAACGATATATAACTCATATGGACTGGACGTAGCATACGGAAAACCGACAGTTACTACTCAAATGAGTTATAAAAATAACAAGGAAGCACATAAGTCTCAAAGCTCACAAGATTCATCACGGCGGTATGTAGCATACGGAAACCGACATTAGCTACTAATTAACAATAAGACCGCTTATAGCATACGAGAACCGACGGTGACTATAACATGCCTAGATGAATCATGAATAAGGAATTGATCAATTATACTTAGCATGAATTCATAGATGGAAAGGTATAACATTCAAGTTCGGGACATCTATGTAAAAAATAAATAGCCACGAAGCTCGAATGTAAAAATCCACACTAAATAAAAGCATTAAAAATAAAATCAAGAAAAACCGGACTGCGGGCGGCGTTCACGGACAACGAACGTTCACCTCAAAATACAAAGCTTTGGACGAGCGTTCCAAAAAAACGCTCGTCTCGCCTTGAAAACCAACCGGACGGACGTTCGAGAATTACGGACGCCCGTCCGGTCCTTTAAATCCGAACGCAGTCGAAAATATTTGAACGGACGAGCGTCCCGTAATACCAAACGCTCGTTTACACCGCACGTTAAAGAACCGGACGGGCGTTCACTAAACCTTGAACGCTCGTCCATACAACGAATACACGCATAGAGCGGCAGAAAACGCGAGAAAACCCTAAAAAACCCTAATTAACTTAGAAGATCATTATCACAAATCGGACAAAAAACGACACTTTCAATTAAAGCACAAAGGGTTAGATCGTAAAACACATAAACACATACTTCACGTTTAAACAAATCGAGTAAAAAACTTTTGCACATTCTTAACCTTATGGTCATCGAAACACGGCAAAATAAAAACTCTCGATTTGGTAAACGCTACTTTTATTAAAACGAAAAATAAACGTAACAAAATCGAGAAATAACAAGATCAGATTCAACATGACACCTATTCCCCGGCAACGGCGCCACTTTTGTTGGAGGGATTTTGCATCATTAAACAAAAGAAAATTTATAAACCCTAACTACCATGCAAAACTAACTCCTAACCGACCAAATATCGGGTAATTGATAGTAGAGCGAAGTGAGTAAGGGGTCGATCCACAGGGAATTGGGATGTTGAATCTAATTTCACTAATTCCTTTCAATTGTTACTTAGGAAAAACGAATAAACGAAAGAACAAATAAAATAAACGAAAGAGCAATTAAAATAAATCTAACCTACGAAATAAAATAACACAACCTAAACTAAACTAAAGATACATGGGATCAAACAAAGGCACAAACCAAGTGATTTCAATCCTATTTCATCTCATGATTTCAATTCAAATTGTGGTTTCACCTTTACACGAGATACAAATCCGTAATTCCTTAGTGAATCTATTTCTCAAGCTATGAATCCCTAATTCCTTAGTGAATTCAATTATCGATCTCTCCTCTTCCGAATGTTGAGATCAATATTCCATACAAAACGAAGGTGTAGATTCAAAGTTAACTCTCGTATTTTAGAACCTAACAACCTAGATAATTAACCAATTAACTTGTCATCATTAATGATTAAAAATCCTATCTTTCTATGGTGATCTAGTCTACGCAACTTCCGTATGTTGTAAACATCAATAGCAAACTGATCTCTCGATCTAATTCACATCATAGCATCAAAATCATAGAACGATACAAAATAAATTAAAGATCATAAAAAACGAATAAGGACTGAATAAATTAAATAAATAAACTCACGTAGTTTGGTACATGATTGAATCCATGAATCGAAAACGGAAGAAAAACGACATCCTAATCTAACCCGATCACCCGAGCACAAGGCTCGGGTGACCGGCCTTGAAAGCCAAGTTGGCCGCTGCTTTCTGTGATATGCGGCTGAATGTAAATAATGAATTAATAATATGGGATTAGGGTATTGCATGCGCATATATATAAATAGTATAAGGCGGCTGCGGCTGAAATTAAATCCTTATTTAATTAGGATTTATGTATGTCGGCTGAATATTATGGATTTAGGAATGAAACTTCTAAAATTCATATCTTGAGTTGTAGACCTCCAAAAATTATGATCCGAATGTCATAAAAAAGCTCTCGGAAAACTCTACAACTTTCATTAAGGACTCTTCTTCAGAAAACGCCTTTTTGATTAGCCCGTCGTATTACGAGTCGTTTTCGGGATTTTCCCAAGCTTTATTTCATCTTCATCCTCTTGTATCTCTTTCTTTCCACTTTAATCTTCAATCAAACATCATTTAGACCTCTTCCATTCCACATTTGTGCACCTAAAAGATGACAAAACCGAGCAAAACGTAAAACCATACAAAATAGATAATAAAACCACGATATTTACTCGATTTTGCATTTTAACTATTCAAAACGTCATTTGCTCAATTAATCGATTATAAGCTCGAATTCTACGAAAAACATCCATATATGGGGAATATTGATATAAAATATATCCTTATAAAACACTACAAATTGACTCTTTGTATCGGGGTTTCCCAAACTTACAAAGACAAAAACTTTATAAGTTGATGGCTGTGCTGAGTTCTGATCCTTCTAGACATGCAGGGTTTGCTATTGGCCAGCCTGCTGAGATTGTGACACACTACTCACCTGCTACAAAGACAGGTGATCTAAATTTAGTAAGATCTATACAATGGATCTTGGACATACAGAAGCAGATTCAACAGATTTCCATGCATGGAGAAAATGTGATACAATGGTGAGATCATGCATCTTGAATTTTGTGGAGAACACCATGATGACGGAAAAATTCACTATTATTATTATAACATTTCACCCCACTTCTGATACCATTATGAGCACTTATATATCATTTCGAGTCATTGATTCATTAGATTTATCTAAATGCATAAGTAGTAAGTAGTATATAAAATATTTTATTTTTAATAGTTTTTGTGCCGGTTTAGTAGCCGGAGTGTCATGTAGAATTTACGTTTAGTTTTTATCTATGTTTATTTATCAAAAAAAACAACAAAAAAATACATATATCAGTAAAAAAATGTATCCACAATACAAATATTGTACTGTTAAAACTTTTGTTTCAGATTTACTCGCGGTTCGTTTCTTTGTGTTCAGGTAAAAAAGATAAGATTTACTGCGGAAACGGAACTAAAGACTGAATCACGAGACGAGAATTTGCCTGACTGAAGAAAGCTCGATTCGAATCAAGAATGGGCTGATTCGAATCGACCCCCAAACTTGGAGTTCAAGGTTTTCAAAATATCCCACGTAACAATATGTTTTGAGGCATAAAAGATGGATTTTGAGGAAAAGAAGAAGATGCCACGAATTTACGAGATCAACGGATAATTTTTCCAACGCACTTCTACCGTAACCAGTTTTCGACGGACATTTGACCCGACTTAGAGGCATTTTCAGGGGAAGAGTTCTTCATGAAAGTTGTAGATACTAAAATGAGCTTTCCAACGCATTTTGAATCACGTCAATCGGAGGTCTACAACTCAAGTTATGATTTTTTTTACCGAACAGCTGAAATTTGGACGAATTGGAGATATTTTGTTTAAAATCCATGCATGTTACTTGCAATGATTCCTTGTAACAAATTTTTACATGACTCATCACCTTCACATGCAAACTCATGATTACATCCAAGCCTCCCTAACAAACTATTGGTGATTCACCACCCCTTCCCCAAATACTACCTCCCTTATACACTCTTAGATATATATATATATATACATATATATATATATATATATATATATATATATATATATATATATATATATATATATATATAGATATATCTCCATAGAGGAGACCCACCTCCCATTTTTTACATCACACGAGAGAAAGAGAAGGAGAGGCCCCTCCTTACACCTCCATCTCCACCCATAATGGAAGCTCTTTTCTTGTTGAAGATTTGAAGTTGTGTGTATGCATATATACATATATGTCTATGTATATCTCTATGTAAGCATATATGCAAGCTTCTTTCTTCATCTTTTTCGTATTATGAGCTCAAGTATGTATACATATGTCTATGTATGTATATGTATATGATTGTATGTATAAATAAAGTTGTAATAAAACGATGATGAGAAGCTAAAGCACGTGGAACAAGCCTTGTGAAGCCGATTCTTAGCAATATCTCGATTTCGAATTTGAATTATCTTGTGAGTTTTAATAAAAGTTGTATTTTTTCTGTGTTTTATTGTTGTTATCATTAGATATATAGTTAGATCTATATATATATATATATATATATATATATATATATATATATATATATACGTGTGTATATATAAATATAAGTATCTATAATAGTATATATATATATGAGAATCTCGCAATTGATTGGATTAAGGTTTTGATTTGGTTTTAATAGAATTTTGGCATAAATTTTGTATCATATATACAACAATTTATTGACAGAAGGATATTATGTAAAACTTCCCGCCGTTTGTAATCCATGACATTTCGACAGAGTCTGATATCTATATATATTAACCATAATGAGTAGCTAAATCTTTTCGGTGTTTTTATTGTTGTTATGCAATTTATATCAATGGATTGTTGCTATTTGATGTTTAACGGTTGACGAGAGTCGTTGTTAAACTTTAGATCACCATAGTAAAGATTGGATTTTTAATCTAATTAACGAGAGTTGTTAGGTTGAATATCTAGATTGCGAAATTGAGAGATTTCACACCTTTGTTATGAAAGCGTTAATCTTTAAAATCGAAAGATAAAAGATTGATAGGCGAACTTTTCTAAGAGATTAGGAGTTCATACCTTCGATAGGTGAATCACAATTTTCGTTAAATCACCACAAGATAATCTAGAGTCGAAATTGAGGGTTGCGGGAATCGGTGGATCATTGCTTGTTCGTTGTTAAATTAATTGAGAAAAATCGTTGTGCTGTTTTGCTTCGTTTTCATCGTAGTAACCGTAGTAAGTTTATTGTAGTTTTAGTTATAAAATAGGTACAACTTAGTTAGCTCGGTTCGTAATTATCTTTCCTGGCTTTAGATCTTTGATCTTCTGTCCAGTTTACTTTTGTTGTTTTCGTTTTTAGTTTTGTTAAGTGTTAGACGTTTTTATTTTAGTTATAATAATAGTTGTGACAAGGTTAGAAAAATTATTAAGAACTAGATAAACCTCGATTCCCTGTGGATCGACTCCGGTTTTTAATCGCTATACTACGATCCCTGCACTTGGGGTAAACCGGATTTATTGTATTACTTGTTATATTTTGCTTTGCATAAAATCCGAGACAAGTTTTTGGCGCCGTTGCCGGGGACTCAGTACGGTTGTCTAGTTTTTGTTAATTAATTTTTTCTTAAGTTTGTGCCCTTAGTGTTTCTGTTTTCTTTCCTTAAAAAAAATTTTTGGTTTATGCAAACTCGGAGTCAGAAAGGCCCACTGCTTTACACCCCTGACCTCGAACGAACCATAGTCAGATCAAACAGGCGAAGAGTCCGTCCTTCGGCTCTTCCTGACGAAGAGAACACGGCCGATCTAGATTTCGAACGAAATCTAGCAGAGGAGATTGAAGAGGTCGTCATCATGGCTGCAAATGATAGACGCACGTTGGCTGACTACGCCATGCCTGGTGAAGTCAGAGTCAACCCAGCTGTCATTTTACCGGCTATTACAACAACCTTTGAACTCAAACCAGGTCTTATTCAAATGATGCAACACGCATCTATCTTTCACGGTTTTCAATCTGAGAATCCTCACACTCACGTACACACATTTTTAGAAATATGTGGTACAACTCGCATACAAGGGGTTAATGAGGATGCAATTAAATTGAAATTGTTCCCGTTTTCCTTGAGAGGGGAAGCGAAAGAGTGGTACAACTCTCTGCCTGCCGAGTCGATAACAACCTGGGCCGAACTCGAGCATGAGTTCCTGAGTCAATATTTCCCACCCTCCAAAACGGCCCAGTGCCTGAGTGAAATCTTCACATTTTTCCAAAAATAAAATGAATCTTTCTTTGACTCTTGGAAGAGATTTAAGGCTCTCCTACAAAAATGCCCTCATCATGGTTTATACTTGCAGAGGCAAGTCAACACTTTCTTCAGTGGATTGACCGAACTCACCAAGGGCATGGTCAATAGTTCATCAGGAGGGGCATTTTTAAGAAAAACGCCTGAAGAGGGATGGAAATTATTTGAAGATATTTCCAAGTACAACTATGCCCCCTCATCTCACGCTATCCGGACACCTCCTCCACCCAGGATTGAGGAGGTGAATATGCAAAATCAGATCGCCATGCTGCAACAGCAGGTGGCAGCTCTCAAAATATCCTCCAATCCTTTGAGTCAGAATCAGTCATTCTCTCAGAACTCTCAAGTTCTGTTCTGTGAAAGTTGTTGTCAACCTGGCCATGTGGTTGGCCAGTGTCAGTTTATTTCCCCTCCTACCTATCAAGTCAATACTGTCCAGAATCAGGGATAGTTCAGTCCAGTCACGTGTCAGACATGTGATAATGTGGGGCATACCGCTCGTTTATGTCCTATGGGTGGACAGAACGCTGAAATTAATGCTTTCGACGGCCAGCAAAATCAAAGATTCAACAATCAGTTCTCTGGCCAAAGCAATTTTCAAAACCAGGGTTTTAATCAAAATCCGAACTTCAATCAGAACCATAATATGAATTTTCCTAATCAAAATCAGAGGTTCAACCAGAACTGGCCGAACAATCCAAATCCTATGTTTCAAAGTCGGTATATTCAATCTTTTCCACAAAACTTTCAGAATTATCAAGGCCCCTCTCAATCTAGTAATCTTGACACTAAATTGGATTCCTATCAGAAGGAGCAGAATAATAATTTCCAATTCCTTCTCAGTTCAATCAAGAATCTTGAAAGGCAGCTCGGGCAAGTAGCTGACCAAAAAGCTTCTAGACCCTCAGGGCAGTTTCCTAGCTTCACTGAGAAGAACCCCAAAGGTGGTCAAGTGGCTCAAACTGAGTTAAATCAAAGCCAATGCACTGATCTAGTTCCCACAACTCCCTATGGTAGAGAAGAGGCCAGTGCTATGAATTTAAGATCCGGCACTCGGATTAGTGGTCCCCCGAACCGGGAAACCACTAACCCCTCATGCCAATGATGAGGCGGGAGGGAAGTCGTACATCCATGCCCCCATGTTCGGATGATAGTACTCGGAGTGGTGATCCCCGAGAAATAAAGTGTTTGAAAGTACTCGGTGGCCGATCCCCGAGAAATAAGGAATTTAGTGGAAGTCAGGTGGCTGATCCCCTGACTGGCAAGAAAGGTGAAAAAGTGGTGAGGTGGAAAGATTTGGAAGATAAAGTTGTTAGTTCATCCTCAAAGCAAGTGTTTTCTGAGAATGATTTAAAGAAACTTCCATTTCCACCCAGAAAAAATAACATCTCCTTGCATGAAGACAAAAAGTATGAGAAAGTGCTTAATCTTCTTAAGAATACTCAGGTAAATCTTCCATTATCGGATGTTTTAGTTGAGATGCCTAAGTATACAAAGTTTATCAAGGATGTTGTGTCCTCCAAAAAGAAGCTCGAAGACATGGATCAGTTAATTGGTGAGAATTGCTCTGTGATTGATTATGATGAGTTGCCAATCAAGAGGGGTGACCCTGGGAAATTTGTGCTCACATTGTTGATGGGAGGCTTAGTCTTTCCAAATTCTTTATGTGACCTAGGTGCATCCATTAGTCTGATGCCATTGTCTGTTTGTAAACAACTTTGTTTAGATAATCTTTTAGAACCCACAACCATGAATCTTCAATTCGCTGATAGATCTTCCAAGAAAGCTGATGGGATGTTAAAGGATGTTTTAGTTCAAATCGGTAGAATCACTTTCCCAGTTGACTGGTACGTCCTTGACATCGAGAATAATGAGAATGTTCCTTTAATACTCGGCAGACCTTTTCTTTCTACAGCCAGGGCCCTCATTGATTGTGATGGTGGCAAAGTGACTATACGAGTTGGTGATCAGGAGGTGAGCTACGGCGTCTCTGAGCTATTCGAGACCCTCTGATTATCCAACCGGCTTTTCCATTGAAGACATGTCTGATGACTTTAACGACTATATAGAAAAGCAAGTCATGGCTGTTGAGACTGTGTATGAGCGATTAGTGAAGAATCTGAATAATCATGGTTGGGTGAGTCTAGAACAACTAGGAGCTGAAGTTGATGAAGGTTCGTTGAATGGTGAAGCTTTGGCAGTGGGACCACTGAGTAAACTCAGTGATGTTGAGTTGAAAAGTGGGGAGCTTAAATCTAGTTTAGAAGAACCACCTGCGGATTTGGTACTGAAACCTTTGCCTCAGCACCTGAAATACATTTTCTTGAGAGAAGGTGACAAGCTTCCTTTAATTATCTCTGCCAAGTTATCCCGGTTAGAAGAAATGAAGTTGTTGAATGTGTTAAGGAAGAATGAAAAGGCTTTCGGCTGGCAAGTGAGAGACATTAGAGGGATATCTCCTGACATATGCATGCACAAGATCAAAACTGAAGAGGGTGCTAAGTGTGTTAGACAGCCCCAGAGGAGACTCAACCCTCACATGCAAGAAGTGATTAAGAAAGAGATTATCAAGCTTTTGGACATGGGTATTATTTTTGCAATTGCTGACAGTGAATGGGTGTCCCCTACTCAAGTAGTTCCTAAGAAAGGAGGAATTACTATCGAGAAGAATGAAAAGGGTGAAGAAATAACATTGAGGCTAGTAACTGGTTATAGAATCTGTATTGACTACAGAAAACTCAATGAAGTCACGAAAAAAGATCATTTCCCCCTTCCGTTCATTGACCAGATGCTTGAGTGTCTGGCAGGACATGCATTCTACTGTTTTCTTGATGGTTATTCAGGATACTTCCAAATAGCCATAGACCCAATAGACCAAGAAAAGACCACTTTCACCGCTTCTTATGGTACATTCGCTTATAAGCGAATGCCATTCGGTCTCTCGCAATGCCCTGACTACATTCCAAAGATGTATGCTTGGCAATCTTTGATGGGCTTGTTGAAAAGTGTATGGAGATATTCATGGACGATTTCTCGCCTTTGGTCAATCCTTTGATCACCGTCTTGACAATCTTGATCAAGTTTTATCCCGCTGTGTGGAAAAGAACTTAGTCCTAAACTGGGAAAAATGCCATTTTATGGTAGACGAAGGAATAGTTCTTGACCACAAGATATCAGAAAGAGGAATGGAAGTAGATAGGGCAAAAGTTGAGGCTATAGAGAAGATGAAATTCCCTAAAAATGTGCGTGAAGTAAGAGGTTTCCTTGGACACGTTGGTTTTTATAGGAGGTTCATTAAGGATTTTTCTAAGATAGCTAAGCCTATTTCCACTTTACTCAGAGAAGATGTTGTTTTCAATTTTGATGATAGTTGCAAGCATGCGTTTGATGAGCTTAAAAGTAAATTGATTTCTGCCCCGATCCTTATATCTCCTGACTGGAACCTACCCTTTGAACTCATGTGCGATGCATCCAACTACGCCGTTGGTGCAGTCTTAGGTTAGCGAATTAAGGGAAAATTCCAGCCCATCTCTTACGCCAGTCACACACTAAACCCCACGCAAGTGAACTACACAACCACTGAAAAGGAATTATTGGCTGTAGTCTTTGCTATGGACAAATTTCGTAGTTACTTGTTGGGCGCCTCAGTCATTGTTTGGACTGACCACGCTGCTCTGCGCTATCTTATGACAAAGAAAGATGCTAAACCGCGCTTACTACGTTGGATACTGATCCTGCAAGAATTCGATGTTCAAATTAAGGATAAAAAGGGCAGTGAAAACGTAGTAGCAGATCATGTTTCTAGAATGCGAATGATGAAAAGAAAGAACACGAAGAGATAGACCTTTACTTTCCTCTCGAGTATGTTATGCATATAGACGAGTGCACTCCGGATGTTCCGTGGTTTGCCTCTATCGTCAACTACCCGCATTCCCGCATTTAAATCCGAATTTTCATATCGGGAGAAGAAGAAATTTTTCTCTCGATTTGAAAACCTTCGTGTGGGATGAACCTTACCTCTTTAAAATCAGTAAAGATGGATTGTTGAGAAGATGTGTCCCCGAATCGAGCAATGTGATATCATTGAACAATGCCACGGTGGACCCACCGGTGGCCACTTTGGTCCCCGGAAAACCGTTGCTAAAATCTTTCGGTCCGGTTTCTATTGGCCCACGATCTTCAAGGATTCAGAAGCCTTCTGCAAGGCTTGTGATAGGTGCCAACGAACCGGTGCTCTAACTAGGCGTTTTGACATGCCATTGAAGCCCATTTTAGAATGTGAGGTCTTTGATATGTGGGGTATTGATTTTATGGGCCCGTTTCCATCTTCCCCGTGGAAACAAATACATCTTAGTCTGCGTTGACTACGTATCGAAATGGGTGGAGGCTCAAGCCACTTCTCGCAATGACCACAAAACGGTCATGAACTTTCTCGGAAAAATATCTTCGTGAGATTTGGATGTCCCCGTGCCTTAATTAGTGATGAGGGAACGCACTTTCGCAACAGCCACTAGAAAAAGTCCTTGAGCAATATGGTGTCCGGCACAAAATTGGCACACCATATCACCCTATGACTAGTGGCCGTGTCGAGAGAAGTAATCGAGTTTGAAAAGGATCCTGGAAAAAGTTGTAAACGATCATAGAAAGGATTGGAGTCTCAAACTTGGATGATGTACTATGGGCATACCGTATCGCCTATAAAACCCCCATGGGTACATCACCCTATCAGATGGTGTATGGAAAACCCTGCCACTTGCCAGTCGAATTAGAGCATAAAGCATATTGGGCCATTAAGTTCTTGAACTTTAATGCCCAGTCATGTGGTGAACATCGACTGATGCAGTTGCATGAATTGGATGAGTTTAGACTCCGGGCCTACGAGAGTGCCATGATTAGCAAGGACAGAATGAAACTCCTTCATGATGCTAAAATCAAGAAGCGAGAATTTCAAGTTGGGGAGCAAGTCTTACTTTATAATTCCAGGTTGCATCTGTTTCCTGGAAAGTTGAGGACGCGTTGGTCCGGCCCCTTTGAAATTCTGCAAATCATTCCTGGAGGTGTTTTAGAACTAAGAGGTCATGGTGACCAGCCGTTCAGAGTGAATGGTCAAAGGTGCAAGCATTATATCGGACAAACCAAAGAGAAACCTTTGATTGTTCATTTCCTCGACATCCTCGGGTGTGGTATGACTGAAGTCACTGAGTTTGATGAATTTTCACCCGACTTGTTTTCTGAGGATGACGGCAGTCGTTCATTAGAGGAAGTTATGGCTGGTAGTTGGGATATGGAAGAACTCAAAAGGGAGGCACAATTAAAGAGAAAGCTGAAAAAGAAGAAGTCTACAATGGGGAGGATTAAAATTGTTTGGAAAGCAATCAGAAACTTGACCTCATGTGTTAGATGCGGTTTCTGCAGCCACACCAATGATCAGAGCTTACAAGATGTAGTGGCTGGAAGGAAGGTGAAGTGGCATGATCCAGGCTGAGAATAGATTTGTCGAGCAAACGACGTTAACCAAAAGCGCTACCGGGAGGCAGCCCGTAAAAATATTAAGTTTTTTTAAAAAATAAAATAAATAAAAAAATAAATTAAAAAAACGCAACTAAGTCCCAGGATGAATGTTTGAATATCATTAAAAAGGGAACGATTAGGTGGTTATCCGAAAATCCCAAGGGAGATTAAAGAAAACATTCAAATACATCATTTCTTGGACTTAGGTTGTTAGAATGATTTAACCCTTGAGGATCTGGGTATAAAAGACTCAATACTCTTTCACACATTTCATTTTATGATCTACTCTGTTTCCAACATGAATTTATGACTTGACTATGATATTTGCTCATGTGATACTCTCTATGATACATATATGCTTAGATGTTCTGTGCTTTACCCGTGTGGGTTATTTTTCCATCTAAAGCTTTTATGAGATTGACTATATATATATATATTGTCTATCGAATTTTCTGACGTGACAGGGCCATTTACTTATTATTCCCATATCCCTATTCGATGTCTTGGCACGAGGACCATGTCCCGTGTTTGCTTTGTTTTGGTTGTTTTTGTTTTGGTATAGGGATTCGGTTCATGTTTTCTCATGGCTGTTACGGGATTTGATAGCACCTTTCTGCCAGGTTTATAAGCTAAGTCTTCCTCTCTATCTCATTCACGTGTTGAGGGTAATGCAAAATCGTAAGTGGGAGGTAGAGTCGATGATGGTCTAGCAATGGCATTAAGTGTTTATTTTGTATCAGAAAAAAACCCTTAGTTTCTGATCTTTTTCAAGCATTATTTAGTTGATTAAAATAAACTGTACAATGTATATATTTCATGGATTTGAAGATGTAATGATCAATTTAGATATGTATAATCAATTTGACCCATAAATGCATTTTAACCCCAAATTTATTTGTGTAACATGAATTTCTTCACGTAAGCCTTTGATATTGAAGCGAAAATTTTAAACTGTACCCATTCAGTATCCTAGTGGTTGATCCTTAGTAATAACAGTAACTTAATACCTGACTTCTAAACGTGTACTGTGAATATCTGAAGGTTTGAATGTGATAGAAAGAATTTCGAACTAAGTTGAACTATTTATATGCCGGTTGTAGCTGCCAATGATTTGAGTGCGGTAGGGCATTATCACGAAACGTCCTATTTCACTATGAGGTTTAAAAGCTCCCGACTGCCTGATGATAGTAGTCCAGCTAGGGTGTTATCACGAAACATCCTATTGCTGGGAATGAGGGCATATGCTACACATATGAAGAAAGAAAAAAAGAAAAAAAGAGTTAGATAGGTATTAATGTATTTGATCTCACCTCATGACGCTTGCAAGATAGTCGATTTTGGCAATGAGTTCGGATATGTTAGTATTCTATGAAAAAAATAGAGCATGGTTGAAAATTTAGTTATCTTCTGACTATCCCCAATATAAACTGAATGATATGCATTAGGGATTATCCTAATAAGTACACGGGAGGACGTTGTGTGGAACAGTTCCTGCCTATACCTAGGAAAATCATTAGGACTGGCTGAATGGATATTTGTGCGTTTGCTTGAATTATTCAAGAGAGGATAGTGGAAATTAAAAAGGCTTGTCACCCACTCACTCTGTTATACATTTATATTAAGGTTAACGTGTAGTTATGATTCGATTGGTTGCATCATCTGATTGACCCTTGTATCTTGTATCTTCATGAATTTTTCCTCATTCATTTTATTTTATCGCCTGTTTTGCTCGAGGACGACCAAAAGCTAAGTGGGGGGTTTGTGATGACGGAAAAATTCACTATTATTATTATAACATTTCACCCCACTTCTGATACCATTATGAGCACTTATATATCATTTCGAGTCATTAATTCATTAGATTTATCTAAATGCATAAGTAGTAAGCTAGGATGCACCGACACTTCAATATGGGCGCCGTGCGCCGTGTCCGACACAAGACACGACACGACACGCTCCGACACGCTCCGACACCGTGTCCGACACGTGTCGGCTGATTAAATTAATATTATTTAAAATTTTAATATCCGACACACCTCCGACACGTTGTCGACACACCTCCGACACGGCGCCGACACCTCCCGACACCTCTGAACACAAATTTTTCAATGTTTTTTTGATGAAACCTGAAAATATACAATTTCTATTTTGATTACTCTGTATTATGTTTATATGTTTTTTTGTTATAGACAATCGTTTTTACACTTAATTTGTAATAATTTGAAAGTCAAATCATAATTTTCTTTTTACTTTTGACACCATATAGATAACAAATATCTATTTTAGATATTGATAGAGTTTAAGTATTACATATCTTATATATATTTATATATAGATGTATATATGTGTGTATATACATATATATGTGTGGTATATATATATATATATATATATATATATATATATATATATATATATATATATATATATATATATATATATATATATATATGTAACGTGTCGGGGCCGTGTCGTGTCCTTAAATTTTAGAATTAGCCGTGTCGCCGTGTCCGTGTCGTGTCGTGCGGCGTGTCCGTGTCCGTGTCCGTGCAACATAGGTAGTAAGTATTATATAAAATATTTTGTTTTTACTAGTTTTTGTGCCGGTTTAGTAGCCGGAGTGTCATGTAGAATTTACGTTTAGTTTTTATCTATGTTTATTTATCAAAAAAAAAACAAAAAAAAAAATACATATATCAGTAAAAAAAATGTATCCACAGTACAAATACTGTACTGTTAAAACTTTTGTTTCAGATTTACTCGCGGTTCGTTTCTTTGTGTTCAGGTAAAAAAGATAAGATTTACTGCAGAAACGGAACTAAAGACTGAATCACGAGACGAGAATTTTGCCTGACTGAAGAAAGCTCGATTCGAATCAAGAATGGGCTGATTCGAATCGACCCCCAAACTTGGAGTTCAAGGTTTTCAAAATATCCCACGTAACAATATGTTTTGAGGCATAAAAGATGGATTTTGAGGAAAAGAAGAAGATGCCACGAATTTACGAGGTCAACGGATAATTTTTCCAACGCACTTCTACCGTAACCAGTTTTCGACGGACATTTGACCCGACTTAGAGGCATTTTCAGTGGAAGAGTTCTTCATGAAAGTTGTAGATACTAAAATGAGCTTTCCAACGCATTTTGAATCACGTCAATCGGAGGTCTACAACTCAAGTTATGATTTTTTTTACCGAACAGCTGAAATTTGGACGAATTGGAGATATTTTGTTTAAAATCCATGCATGTTACTTGCAATGATTCCTTGTAACAAATTTTTGCATGACTCATCACCTTCACATGCAAACTCATGATTACATCCAAGCCTCCCTAACAAACTATTGGTGATTCACCACCCCTTCCCCAAATACTACCTCCCTTATAACTCTTAGATATATATATATATATATATATATATATATATATATATATATATATATATATATATATATATATATATATATATATATATATATCTCCATAGAGGAGACCCTCCTCCCATTTTTTACATCACACGAGAGAAAGAGAGGGAGAGGCCCCTCCTTACACCTCCATCTCCACCCATAATGGAAGCTCTTTTCTTGTTGAAGATTTGAAGTTGTGTGTATGTATATATACATATATGTCTATGTATATCTCTATGTAAGCATATATGCAAGCTTCTTTCTTCATCTTTTTCTTATTATGAGCTCAAGCATGTATACATATGTCTATGTATGTATATGTATATGATTGTATGTATAAATAAAGTTGTAATAAAACGATGATGAGAAGCTAAAGCATGTGGAACAAGCCTTGTGAAGCCGATTCTTAGCAATATCTCGATTTCGAATTTGGATTATCTTGTGAGTTTTAATAAAAGTTGTATCTTTTCTGTGTTTTATTGTTGTTATCATTAGATATATAGTTAGATCTATATATATATATATATATATATATATATATATATATATATATATATATATATATATATATATATCTATACGTGTATATACATAAATATAAGTATCTATAATAGTATATATATATATATGAGAATCGGCAATTGATTGGATTAAGGTTTTAATTTGGTTTTAATAGAATTCTGGCATAAATTTTGTATCATATATACAACAATTTATTGACAGAAGGATATTATGTAAAACTTCCCGCCGTTTGTAATCCATGACATTTTGACAGAGTCTGATATCTATATATATTAACCATAATGAGTAGCTAAATCTTTTCGGTGTTTTTATTGTTGTTATGCAATTTATATCGATGGATTGTTGTTATTTGATGTTTAACGGTTGACGAGAGTCGTTGTTAAACTTTAGATCACCATAGTAAAGATTGGATTTTTAATCTAATTAACGAGAGTTGTTAGGTTGAATATCTAGATTGCGAAATTGAGAGATTTCACACCTTTGTTATGAAAGCGTTAATCTTTAAAATCGAAAAATAAAAGATTGATAGGCGAACTTTTCTAAGAGATTATGGAGAACACCATTTCCCGAGTTTGATGTACTTCAAGAGTGCACATACGTTTTTAGTTTGGAAGAATCTTGCGATAAACCTAGATTTTCTAATGTTGATGCCTTGAGGCTTTCGAGACTTCTTGAAGAGATGCATCTACTAAAGCAAGTTGATGCCTTGAGGCTTTTAGAGCGATGCATCTACTAAAGTCAATCAATACTTCACAAAATTGATGGTTTTATGGGAAGAAATCAAGACTATCAGGCATGTGTCAGTTTGTTCTTGTGATCCTCAATGTCACTACAATGCAATCAGCACACTAATGGATTATATGGAGGCTGAACATGCCATGAAATTCCTAAAAGGTTTAAGGGATGATTTTGAGCCAATGGTTTCACAGGCAATGCTGATGGTGCATTTCCCAGAAATTCATGATGCTTTTGCAATGGCCATTAAATTTGAAAGACAAAAGTTATATGTAGCAAATAGGGCCAAGAATCAAGATTCCATGGTTCTCTTATCTTAGAAAAGTGGACGGGGTAAAATCAAATAGTCAGCAGACCTAACTCTGCATCTGCTGCAAATCCCAGACCTAAGAATCTCAAGAAGGTTCAATGTAGTTTTTGTGGATTTAATGGTCATACTAAAGAGACTTGTTACAAGAAACATGGCTATCCTCCTGGTTTCAAGTCAAGAAGGGCTAATTTGGTAGAGGAAAAACAATCAGCAGAAGAAGATCAAGCCCAAAATAGGTATGTTGTATCAGGGTTTCCCAATCTTACAGCACAAAAACTTTATAAGTTGATGGATGTGCTGAGTTGTGATCCTTCTAGACATGCAGGGTTTGCTATTGGCTAGCCTGCTGAGATCGTGACACACTATTCACCTGCTACAGGGACGGTGATCTAAATTTAGTAAGATCTATACAATGGATCTTGGACTCTGGTGCCACAGATCACATTGTAGGATCATTAGATCTGTTAAGAAATACCAAACCTTCATCTGGTATAAAAATAGGATTACATAATGAAATAATGTTTCTGTCACACATATAGGACAAGTAAGGGTCACCCCTCAGTTGGTCCTACATGATGTGTTTTGCATTCCTGGTTTTAAGTATAACCTTTTTTCTTTACCTGCCTTTATTAATCATACAAAAGGTGCAACTGTTTTTTCGCTAACAAGTGTGTTTTGCAGGACAAGTACAAGAAAGTGATTGGTTCAGCTAAGTTACACAAAGGACTTTATGTCATGGATCAACCAATAAGACTTTATGTTGTCAATGCTGTAGAAAATCACACATTGTCTAATATATTAGATGATGCTCTTTTATGGCATTGCAGACTAGGACACTTGCCAGATAAGAGACTGCAAGTCATTAGTACGTAGTCCGCTGATGTCAAGTTTTGTAATAATGACCTTTGTTATGTTTATCCTATGGCAAAAGTAAAGAAAAATCATTTTCCTTTGAGAACTACTGTTGTGAATGCTATATTTGATCTTGTTCACATAGATATTTGGGGTCCCTTAAGACAACATATGGTCAATGGACAACAATATTTCTTCATTGTTGTAGATGAATTTTCTAAGATTTCTTGAGTTTTTCTTATGAGGCATAAATCTGAAGCTTCGACCTTGTTAAATCTTTTGTTAAATTTGTTTCTACTCGGTTTCACAAAGTTATCAAAGTTATCTAACGGAGCTGAATTCCAGCTCACTGGTTTTTATGCTCAGCAGGGCATCATACATCAGACATCCTTTGTCAGCACACCCGAACAGAATGGTATTGTTGAAATGAAACATCAGCATTTGCTGAATGTGGCTAGCGGATTGAGGTTTTAGAGTAATTTACCCATTGAATATTAGGGTTCATGTATTTTACATGTTGTAAAATTAATTAATGCTACACCTACACCATTGATGAAGGAAAGCACTGCACACGAGGTGTTTTATGGCACTAAACCAGACTATTCTGTGTTTAAGGTTTTTGGTTGCTTAGTTTTCTCTTGCACACTTCAGCAGTACAAGACAAAATTTGACTTAAGATGTAGGACTTGTGTCTATCTTTGGAATTCAAATACATCCAATGGTGTTATTCTTTTAGACATTACCAACAAAGACATCTTTGTTGCTAGAAATACTCAATTCCATGAGACTTATTTTCCTCTATTTCAACAGGTATCAAGACGGGCTAGATATCTTGCTGACATGCCTTTACCAGTAAAGGAGAGTTTTGATGATCCGTCGAATGACTCGACGGACCAGACGGATCACGGGATCGAGTACATTGCGGTGAGGCATCTAATGAAGAGAATGCACCAGTTAATCTGGCACCTGAACTGACACCGTTAAGAAGATTCACAAGAACAAGGAAATCACCAACCTTTTATCAAAGAGGTGCTCATACTGTTCAACAAACCCCACACTTGCTGAGTGAAGTCATGACCATGGGCAATCTCTCACCAGATTATGCCAGATTCATTAATGCTATTGATGCTATTAAAGAGCCTAAGCCTTACAATCAAGCCATCAAGCATGATGAATGGAAAGAAGCAATGCAAAAAGAGATTGAAGCTCTACAAAAGACTCATACATCGGAGATAGTTGATATTCCCCCAGACAAGAAACCTATTGGGTGCAAATGGGTATACAGAATCAAATACAATCCTGATGGTTCAGTCGAGAGATACAAAGCTAGACTAGTAGCAAAAGGCTACACTCAAACATATGGCATTGATTATCAAGAAACCTTCTCTCATGTTGTCAAGATTACTACAGTCAGAACTCTACTTGCAGCAGCGGCAGCAGCCAATAATTGGCATCTATCATATAGATGTTAACACTACCTTCTTACATGGAGACTTGCATGAAGAAGTATACATGCAGTTGCCACCAGGTTGTGCAGCAACAAAACCAAATCAAGTTTGCAGATTAACCAAATCACTATATGGCCTCAAGCAAGCCAGTAGACAATGGAACTACAAGTTAACTATGTTTTTAGAAGCTTAAGGATTCATTCAGTCTAAGAACGACCACGGTTTATTCACAAAAGGATCAGGACAGTTCTTATTGCTTTGCTAGTCTATGTAGATGATATCATTGCATCAAGCCCTAGTGAACAGATAATTCAGTAGGTCAAAGATGCCTCACATCAGCAATTCACTATCAAGGATCTTGGATAATTGAGATATTTTCTAGGCATTTCAGCTTCTAGAACTTCTGCTGGTATATCAATTTCTCAAAGAAAATACACTCTTAATCTCCTAGAAGAATATGAATATTTGGGAGCAAAACCTGCCAAGACACCTATGGAGTCCAGGTAAACTTTACAACATGGTGATTCACCACTTTTGGAAGATAACACTCTTTACAGGTCATTAGTAGGCAAACTTATCTCTCTTACTTTTACCAGACCAGATATTGCCTTTGCAGTTCAGCAGCTTAGTCAATTTCTAGACACTCCTACTAAAAATCTTATGAAGGCAACACACAGACTGCTGAGGTATTTGAAAGACAACCATGGTCAAGGAATCTTGTTACCAGCAAACAATGATCTTGTACTCAAGGGATTTATAGACAGTGATTGGGCTGGTTGTCCTGAAACAAGAAAATCAATATCATGCTACATGATGTTCCTAAGAGATGCACCAATCTCTTGGAAGGCAAAGAACAAACTATTATAGCAAGAAGTTCTTTAGAGGCTGAATATAGGGCTATGGAAATTGCAGTTTGTGCAATTCAATGGCTCATTTACATTCTTCAAGATCTGAATATTCCAGTTCAACTGCCTACTGTCTTATTCTATGATAATGCCAGTGCCTTGCATATTGCCCATAATATTGTCATCCAGGAAAGAACCAAACACATAGAAATTGACTGTCATGTTGTCAAAGACAAAGTAAAATCTGGACTTGTCAAACTGCTTCCAGTCAACACAAAAGAACAAATAGCTGACATTCTCACCAAAGCCTTGGATGCACCCATTTTCTCTTATCTGGATAGACTGGGAAATTCATAGATATTTCAAAGTTCCAGTAGTTGAAGGGAGTGATGAGTGCAAGTTGTTCATGCACCACTCTCAGATTGAGGGGGTGTTACAGTATAGAGGCTGAAGGGAATGCTGAGTGCAGTTAGCTGATACACTCTGCTAATTATATGAAGACTCAGCAGCCTGCTGACAGTGTGAAGACACAGCAGCCTATTGAGTAGTCTAGTGTGCTATAATGTAGAAAGTGGTTATTCAGTTATAGTTTGTTGTAACCGCTTGTAACTTACTTCTAGTTATAAATACCCCAAGATCATTCATATTGTGATCCAACTTGTAATTTTTAGTTCATCAATAATAATTCCGCATTTTACTTTCAGTTTATAATTCTATAAACTTCATCACATAGACC
The DNA here is from genome assembly GCA_036785695.1 of Gentiana straminea. NCBI lineage: Eukaryota > Viridiplantae > Streptophyta > Magnoliopsida > Gentianales > Gentianaceae > Gentiana > Gentiana straminea. Next base: position 187,835 of record JAVUPR010000464.1, on the reverse strand, counting down.
TATGGGTGATGATCCAAATAACTCTTTGAGAGCGGGCCTGACACATGTCACCTTCTGTCCCTCAAAACCAGCAAGACGCAAGATGTATACGGTTTACTCAATAGAATACCGTTCATCCTTGACCTCTAGCAACGGTTACATTCTCTTCCATAAGAGTTCCCGACTTCATGCAATTATTACTCCATGATAATAACTAATATATTGATGGCTTTCAAATATACATTTTGTTATAGACTGAGCCATAATTGCAGGCTTTATTACATTAGTACATGGTCAACTCGCTTGACCATGACTACAATGCATCATAATTCACTCCTTACGATGGAGGATTATATAAATGATCATCATCCTCAATTACAAGGTACACACATAATACGCTTGCTATACATTCCCACTTATTGTCTTCCTCTATTCTAATTGTATGTGCATTTTATGTTGCATTCTACCCTCTCTTGATAGCGTATTGACTTTCCAGCTTGAAAGTTTCTTCTTCATTTAATCAACAATATATTCAAAGGTTCATTTGGTTGTTTTGAAACGTATTAGAGAGACACCCAAATAAGTTCCCAAGTCATTTAATGAGCTGCATATTCCGAATTTGGCAAAGGTGGGTCCTCAGCCAATGGATGGTATTCCCGGAAAAATGAATTATATAAGAACTCACCTTCTGACAGGAAATTTGTAGAAGTTGTCTAAGGCACCTGCAATGGTGTTGATCTGGGCCATAGAAGCTTCATCAAACAAAATATGTTCTTCTACGAAAAAATGTGTGAGGGGGGTGTGTCCAAAATGACTTACTTTAGTAGGTTTCCATCTACACTTCTGAATAGCTTTGTCAATATACTGGTTTAAGAATTCCATGCAGAGGACAAACATGTGAGGGTAAGGGCCCTCTTGCCTAAGTCCTATTTTTGGGTTGATAGTGTCTACCTTCTTTCCATTCCAAAGCATCGAAAGTTTAGTGGTTTTAAGTCTAAACATGATCAAATTTGTGATCTTGCTAGAAAAACCAATTTTCTTGATATTATTTTCTAGAAAGGTCCGATGGACTCCGCCATAAGCCTTATCCAAAACAATCTTGAGCATCATCTTGCCTTTCTTTCCTCCATACTTTTAAAATAGTGGAGCACCTCTTGAGCAACAAGAATGTTCTCAATCCCACCTCTACCAGGTATAATGGCAGCATGGGTGTGACCAAATTTCCGTTAACAGACTGTAGTCTATTAGCTATAACTTTGGAGATAATTTTCACACAAACAGTTGTTAGAGCTATTATTAGGATCAAGCGCTTACCATTGTACGAAAATCAATTGGTTTTAGTAAAGGTGCTACTATATTTCTTTATACATTCAAGAGTGTGGGCAATCTCCCAACACCCCTCTCAAGTGTGGCAATATGTCCCAACACTTGCACAATTTTTATTCAAGAGTGTGGGAAATTTGTCCCAACACCCCCATCAAGTGTGGCCAATCTCTCCCAACACTTGCACAATCTTTTTTAAATAATGTCGATATCAGGGTTCGATCCCATGACCTCTGGCTCCAATACCATGTAAAGATCAAGTGCTTACCATTCGACTAAAACCAATTGGTGTTAGTAAAGGTGCTACTGTATTTCCTTATACATTCAAGAGTGTGGGCTATCTCTCCCAACCCCCATCATGTGTGGCAATCTCTCCCAACACTTGCACAATTTTTATTCAAGAGTGTGAGCAATCTGTCTCAATAGCTATAGGTCAAAATTGGGATACATATTCCAGGGGTTTCACCTTTGGGACTATGGATACATAAGTTTCATTAAGGCTTTCATTAAAATCATCCTTTATCAAATGCCTCAAATACAAATTTCAAAATTGATGAACTTACAATGGGCCAGCACTTCTTAAAAAATCAAACAGGTATTCCATCAAGCCTAGGAGCTTTCTAGTTCCCCATTTGGAACATGGACCCCTCAATTTCTCTTTCTGAAACATGTCTATTTTAGAACTGGATATATGAGTCCTTAAGAGCTTGGAATCGGATGTAATCTAAAAGATTCTGATCAATGGAACCTGCTTGGTAGAGGTTGTTGAAAAGAAAATTCATCCCATCAATCAGAACACTGTAATATGTCCACTACCCATGATTATCTTTCAAACATGTAATTATATGATTCTAATGTCTTTTGATGGTAGTCATATGGTAAAAATGGGTGTTTCCTTCCCTTTCAGCCAACCATTTAAGTTGAGATCTCTGGTGCATGTAGATCTCTTCCTGGTCCAAAGTTGTTTTTTCTTTGGAAGATGTTTTTGAAAATCTCATGGTTCCATCTTTTGGTTCTACTAGAATCAATTAGATGGTAGGGAACAAGTCATTGCTACTATTCCCAACCCTCTTCCACATGCTTTTCAAAGTTATTGTATTCAAGCCATGCTCTAGGGAAATAGAAACATTTTAGGATTTCTTACCTTTGGGTGATTAAATTAAGTATATAGACATAAGGGATTATGATCTGAGTGTCTCTTGTAGATGACTGGCATGAGCATAACTAATTTCTCAAATCAATCCTACGTTACACCAAACTGAATAAGTCATTGTTGTATTATCTCATTGTCATGAGAATTCCCACTCCAAGTGTTGGTCCCTTGAAAAGGCTTTGGTTAAGTTTAGAGGGGGTGAATAAACTTAACACTTAAAACTTTTGGAGTTAACAAACTCAGCAATGTCAGTGCCCGTTGACTGCTCAGTAGTCTGCTGACAACAGATATTACTGGATTTGTTGCAGCGGAATATATTCAAATTAAGCCTTGTTACTTGTTGTTAGAAATATGATACTAAGTATTAGATACTCAGTAGTGTAAGTGTGTGATTCAGTTGCTAGTTTTAGTAAGTTCATGTGATCAGTATACTAAATGCAGAAAATAAATGCAGAAAGTAAGTAGGCAATTTTTATAGTGGTTCCAGGTGGTGTAATCCTGTCAGTCCACTCTTCTCATGTGATGTTCGAGGAAATTCACTAGAGATCTTTGAGGTTGCAGTTACAAAAATCCCTAAGTTGTCCGTCCTTCACCAATAACTATGGCTTCACAAAATGAATATTTGAAACATGTAGGATTGTTGTTCCAAAGTATTCCACTGGTCCTTGAAGGGTAGGATTGCCTCTTCACCAACTCCACCACAAATAACAGTTCTTGACACCTGAGTGCTTCTCTGTCTTCAGTAAGTTTCTTGTAAAAGAAAGGTTGAATCAAGTGAATGATTCAGTTATCAGCAGCTTGATCAGGATGAAATGATCAGCAGCTTGATGTCTTCAAGTGTGTGAACTTGATGTAACTTGATAGCAGGTTACACTTGAAGAGTTTTCTGGATCAGTAGCTTTAAGCTCAATGATGTCAGTAGGGTGATTTTCTTGATAAGAAACTTGATAGCTTAGAGTAGATTATTACTTTTCATCACTTGTATCTGAATCAGGAGTCTTCTATTTATAGGTGAGAATCATGTGACTTATGTTTGAAATTCAAACATAGCCGTTTCAGATTTGTCCCCATCTTGACTTGCTTTCGGTCTCTGTACATAGTACTGACACTGTCAGTTTGCTTTTTTATCCGATTTCAGTCTTCCACCCTTTGAATTATGTCCATTGGTTAATCCTCTGAATCTTTCCAACGTTCTTTTCATCTTGGCCATTGATTTGTTGACAATATCAAGGCTTGTAATCCATCCTTATCCTTGTAGTCTTCCAATGTAACCTTTGATTAAATCGAGATTTATACTCAGTAGATATTTGACTTAATATAGTCTGTTGATGTACATATCGTAAGCTGGCTAAAGTCTGTTGTGTTTTTAATAACACTTCAGCTGACTGGTTTTCATCCAACTTTTTATTGTGAAGTTAGAGTACACCATTTTGAATATAACTAAGTTCCAAACACCACTTAACATATGGAAATTAGACCGTTGTACACAAGGTATATGTAATCGGTTTAGGTCATCACAGACTTCCCTAAATTCTGATTTCATATCCTTGACTTTAAATAATAAGTTTGATCCCTTAGCCTTCAATAACTGAGTTTGAACCCTCAGCCTTTAGTCTTCAGCAGGTTCCTAACTAGTCTACTGACCTAGTTACCTTACTGACTTAGACAGGTCTGCTGATAAAGTCAGCTGACCTAATTACAATGCTTGTTTGATCAAACCTATACAAAGATCAAACTCTAATAAACCTATACATTTGATCTAGATATCTTTTTGCATTTGCTCTTTAACAGCTAGTCTGGCACTCATCATTAAAACTTAAAATTAGTCCAACACCAGGTATACCTAGGTCCGTGAAAAAAGGATCTTCAAAAGATCACAATGTTGTAGCTTAATCCATAACAACATATTGAACATTTTAGATACATATATGTTAATTAAGTCATTTAGTTTAAGTGAAACTTGGATAATGTATAAAAAAAATTAGAGACTTTGGGCAAAATCGTTATTTATACATGTCAAATACATGATTTAAAAATTAAGAAATACTATATTCCTTAAAATAATACTACCTCCGTCCCAAAATTTAAGTCCATTTGAGTTTTTTCACACATACTAAGAAATTTAGTTAAGTTTGTTATTTGTCATTAATTTTGATTAAAAAGACTAAAATGACCTTTCATTGATATTAATGCAAAGTAGTAAAAAATGGTTGAGTATATAATAAGGGGGTTCTATTTGGACCCCCCTATTTACTACTTGCACCACATTAATGATTATTTTTCTTTTACTTTCGCACACCACGTAATTACTACCTACACAACATTAAAATAACAAAAACTTAAAAACTACACTTTAGTCCCTAAAATTATACAAAACACTAAAATAAGTAATAATTAAATAAAACTACTACATACATACACCTTTTCTTCTCCCACCACTTTAATTCAAAAACTCATTAACCTTCTTCCCCAAAAACCTCCCCATCGGCGGTTTACAAAAAAAAAACTGAAAATTGAAAGAGAAGAGAAGAAAAGAAGAGAAGAGGAAGAAGGAAGAAGAAGGGAGAGTGGATTTCGAATTGTAGAAGAAAAGAAGAAGGAGAGAAGAATAATCAATTCAATTTATTCAAGGTATGTGAATTTTTTAAAATGTGTTTGAATGTTTGTGGATTTGTGTTTAAATGGAAGTGAATTTGTGTTTGATGTAATGGGTTTATATTGTATGTAATGGGTTAGTATTTGGATGTAATGGGTTATGCTTTTTTGGGTTGTATTTTGGTTTTTCCGGCCATTTTTCCGGTTGGAAGGCCGGAGAAGATGATGAAACAGGGGACGTCGGTGTGACCGACGCCCGTGGTAGGTTTCAACGTCATCCACACCGACGTCCCAGCCTGTGTGTGGGAAAATAAGTTTAGCCCTGGAACGCTGGTATAAATGACGTTGTAGTTGTTCCTACAACGTCAGTTGGCGTGACGTTTTAGAACATTGGCTTGGCAATTTGTTAGCTCTTAAACGTCAGTGGTGTGGATGTTGTATGGACCTATGAAACGCTGGTGCTAGTGACGTTCCAGATCGTTGCCATGCCAATGTCTTGCACCATAAATGTCACTGGTGGTGACGTTGTAAAGGGTTTTTCAACGTCAGTGCTTGTGACGTTTGAGGACAGATTAGGGTTTTGTGTTACTTTAGAGGTTACATTGGTTAATTGATTACCATAATTTCATTAATAGGTTGTTTTATATAGGATATTTTGTGCCCCTATATGTTGTTGTTTTATGCCTTTTTTATAACTTGTTTATTGTTAGTCTCTTTTATGAATTTGTTTATCAAATTATTGTTAATGTTACATTGTATGAGGTTTATGTCATATCCTTGAGCTTTGTTTATAAATGTCTACTTTCTTTGTTAGTTGATTTCTTCATTTGATTGACAATTTATTTCTTGTATCATGTGTAGGAAATTATGACTAAGACGAGGTCTGGTAAGACTGTATGCTTTGCAGATAGAGATGAAGGTACCGCAGTGGATCAAGGTGGTGCGGAAGCACCCCTCGAAGCTCAAGTTCAGCCTAGTATTGTTTCTGAACATACAAGTGTGCCATATAAAAGAAGGAGTAAACGACTAAAGAATTTGCAAGCAGAGATAAGACATGCGAATGAGCCAACTGAGGCTGGTTTAGGAAAGACAAATGAGGTAGTTGAGACCACTGAGTCAGTTGAAACACAGTTGGGAGTGGAGGCTCCTTCACTTACAGTTGAGACCGTTGCAGATGATAGTGTCAGGGCCAACATTGAGTCTGTTGAGACACAGTTGGGAGTGCAGGCTCCTTCACTTACAGTTGATTCCAATGTCGGTGCCACCACTGAGTCAATAGAGATGGAGACACAATCGGGAGTGCAGCCTCCTTCTGGGACAGTTGATCCAGTTGCAGATTCCAGTACTTTTGGGGCCACCACTATGTCAGTTGAGATGGAGACACAATCGGGAGTGCAGCCTCCTTCTAGGACAGTTGATCCAGTTGCAGATTCCAGTACTGTTGGGGCCACCACTGAGTCAGTGGAGATGGAGACAGAATCGGGAGTGCAGCCTCCTTCTAGGACAGTTGATCCAGTTGCAGATTCCAGTACTGTTGGGGCCACCACTGAGTCAGTGGAGATGGAGACACAATCGGGAGTGCAGCCTCCTCCGGTTGATCCGGGCGGATTCCGAGTTGGGGGGGCCACCATTGAGTCGGTGGGGATGGAGACACAATCGGGAGTGCGCCCTCCTTCGGGACGGTTGATCCGATGCGGATTCTAGTACGCTTACGAACGAGAGAGCCAATCCGGCCGGGGCCACTATAGGTGAGGCATCGTGTAATCTTTGGTGCAAGTATAGGACGGACATCCGGAAGTGCCGGGGCACCGACGGATGCGACGGTGAGTGTTTACAATATGACGGTGATGATGGTGTGGTGGTAGACAACGATGTTCTATTGGGGAAGGATTGGAAGGAGCATGTTGGTTACGCGTTGTTGAATAAGAATGTATGTTTTTTTAGGTTTTATAATCTTATTACATATTTGTGAACTTATATTTTGTTCACATATCTAACTTTATATATAAACTCATTTGAACAGGACCGATGTATAATTGGATGTAAGCAGTACACATCTTCCTTGATGATATGGAAGATTGATGCAGAATGTGACGAATTCAAGGCAAGGCTGAGAGCTAACCCGTTGTACAATCTAGTACAATCTTCATATAGCCAAGCGAATCGTGTGGTAGTTTGTGCTTTTGTTGAGAGGTGGAATCCGGTAACAAACATTTTCCATTTGCCATTCGGTGAGATGACGATCACATTAGACGATGTCCGATATATCACAGGATTACCGGTTGATGGAATGGTCGTGAACTATGAATTTGCAAAAGAGGACAACCCAGTTACATTTGTTCACGAGCTGTTAGGGATTCCAATAGTAGACGTGACAAAGGAGTTAGAACATGTTGGTGGACTATGACTGTCCAAAAGTTGTCTAAAGAACAGTCTTGCGGGTAAATGCGGTGTAAGAAGCAATCAGGGTGAGGCATCGAGTTCCGGTCAGACTGCGCCGATAGTTACTGTGGATCAAGCAGTGCGCGGATATCTGTTGTATCTTCTTGCATGTACTTTGATGCAAGACCGTAGTGTGGATAAGATAAACATTAACTACCTTCCTTTTTTACGGGATCTGGATAAGGTTGGTGATTGGGCTTGGGGTGTTGCCACACTGGCAAATCTTTACCGACAGCTATCGAAGGCCACTAGGAACAGTACTGTTGGAATTTCTGGATACCTAACATTGTTGGAGGTAACACTTGTTTTTTACATTTTTTTTGTTTTTAGTGTTTATGTTTGAATGCTTAAAGAAATATTTTGTAATATGTGTTATGCAGGCATGGGTGTATGAACATTTTCCTTCATTGCGACCTCCACCAAACACGAAATTCATTGAAGGGGAGATGGTACGGACATTAAAGTGGAAAAATGTTACGGGAATTAATGACACTGTGGCATTGTCATCGTTAAGGCATACAAGAGAGGACTTGGACTTGATGGAGGCCCGAGAAGTAAGTTAACTAAATTTATCTTGTAGGTTGTAACTTGTCTGGTTCTGTTCAACTTACATTATCTTCTATTTTGTAGGTTGTTTGGGATGCTTATCGGCAATTTAGAACGGTGCCTGAGAATGACGTTTGTTGGTTCTATGGGTGCATAAGGACATTGGACATTGAAGAGGTGTATCACCCAAACCGTGTCATTCGTCAATTTGGCCATATTCAAGCTATCCCTCAGTCACCAATTCATCCAAAGGCATCGAATCGAAGCGGGAAGGCGAAACAGTACAATGTCACTCATGAATCACGCGACGATGACTTTATCCATTTTGCAAATCATCTAGTCAATAAGGAACAAAGGATGGGAAAAGCTAGGTTTGATTGGGAATGCACATCTGAGTACATGACTTGGTATCGAAGTGTTTCCGTGCGTCGTTTGACCGGTGTCAGCAAAAGAAAGCAATGAGATTCAAGAGTGGTATTTGAATATACAATCTATTTTGTTGTTTCCTTTTTCAATTTAATGAACGTTTTTATGTTTAACATGTAGGAGAATGAATGCAAGGGTAGAGTGATTGATGCGGTACGAGATGCAATTGGAAATGCTTCTAAAAAAAAGCAAAAAGGATTTAGTGAAAGCGCTTCAGATGGCAGAAGAGTTCCTGACTACAGGTGCATGTACACAAGATGTTGAAGATGACGGTTTCGAAGCACAAGAATCTAGTCAGATACAAGCTGAAAGACCAAAGAAGCGTTCGAGGGCCGCGAAAAAGACTTAGTTGTCTTATAACATTGACACATTTATAACTTTGACACGTTTATTACTTTCATAAGTTTAATGTTTGGGTTGTTTAAAATCGTGTTTATATTTAGTATTTGGATTTTGTAGACTACATTGGCTTTGGTTTGGTTTGTATTTTTATTCCCCGTTGAATTCCTATTTGTACGTATGCGATTTGGGTTATTTGGCCTTTGATATTTGAATTGGTGTCACTTGAATTGGTGTGATCTATGGGCTTTTGCTATTTGAATTGGGGTGAGTTGGTATTTTCAGAAACGTCAGCTACAGGGGCGTTGATAATACACAATGAACGTTGATATGGCTGGCGTTTTGATGAAACCTAGTGGGCATGACTCTGTACCTAAAAATCCTTAAAACGTCAGTCATATTGACGTTCCACATGCCATATGAACGTCATTATTGCTGACGTTTTAAGGATTTTTAGGTACAGAGAGTTTGATGATTTTGGGGCTTCAAACGTCATCACAAACGACGTTTATCAATCAATAAAAACGTCACTCTGGTGGACGTTTCAAGGTTTTTTTGTACAAAGTATGTTTGTTGTATGGGCTTAAAACGTCAACCGGGGGACGTTTCTAACTCATAGGAACATTAACCAAGCCGACGTTATGTGTCCCAGAATCAACATTGTTCCCTTTCTTAACAAACAATCATACCTCAAAATTAAACCAATAATCACACATCACACATTTTGGAAATACAACATTGGAATTTACAATGAAATATCACACATAGGAATTTACAATATAGATCATTGTGCATCATGCCAAAATACATTAAACTAGTTCAACATATTGCATATGAATTTACAAAACCGTGTTCCATCCTACACCCCGCTCAGTCAGATAGATTGTCCAAATCAATATGATCCCCCATCCAATGATCCTTGACCACATCATGCCATAAATCGATCCTATGTTGATATTTCTCATACCATTTATTTGCTTCCAACATCCGAGCCTTATGCCAATTTACGCTCACTCTAGGAAGTGGACAAGTATCTTTCATAAACAAACGAACAAAATGGATACCCTTGGACAACCCCATCCATATATGGCAAGCGGGCCAAACCGAAGGTTTTTTCTTACTAGGAAAGAATGTTTGGTTTCCATGCGAAACAGACAATATGCTTGCGGACACACCATATGCATTGCACACAACCCAACCAAGGTGACTGTCAAAATACTTTTCCACTCCGCATGATCCTTTTTCATGACAAACACAATCCATGCATTTTTCGTAGATCCATTCTTGTCCGCCAAATAATGCAATATAATGATCCCCGCCCGTCATCAATTCATAATGTAGTGTTTTTCTCACCAATGGCCAGTCGTTTTCTGTAAGACCTATTGCATGTGCTATTACTCTAAACCCGCAATTTCCATCACCCTCTACATCAATCATAGACGTAATGTGCTCATGAACATTTGGTGGAAACTCTTTAAGATACATGTTTCGACGGTAGAAGATACTTTACACTCAAACTTTGGAACCTTTGGCATTCTACCTTTGGATGCCGCTCGAGTCATTGGGGTTTTTTTCTTTTTGACATTAGAATCACCTTGAGATGCAGGTGGAGTTGGGGCGGAAGAAACACCTTCAGACGCTATCACGGCATTCACACTCGATAATTCTTTCTCAACGTGTTCAAACTTGCTCATCTCTCTCTTAGTTGAGGAGTCCTCAACTAATTTCCTCTTGTTTCCGGAACCCTTAGGGCGGCCACGACCCGTGGTTTTTGTTTTTGGCTCTTGCAAAACCGTATTATCCGGTTGACAAATGTCACGTATCTTCACGATCAACCGTTGTCTCTCCCAAACATCTGCCATCTTCAACTTTTCTTCTAAGGCATTCAGAACTGGCACATAGTCTAACTCGAATTCATTTGGAGGTGGCCCTTTGATATCTAGGGTCTTCCAATGAATATCAATCGCTGATAAAGGGATGCATCCTGGCTTCTTCTTAAATCTAGCCATCTCATGTCTACACGGCAATCCATGTGTTTTTCGAATAGTACATCGGCACTCCTTATTCAACGCATCGCTATCATTGGTTTTTTCCAACTCAGCATACAACAAGCCCAATGCATATATAGATACACGATGTTTAAGCTCTTTAAACAACAAAACATCTTTAAATTTTTTTGGCTCCATGAAAAGAGACGTCTCGAATGACTTTTTGATGTTTTTGATCTCTTGATCGATCAAGCAAAGGCCGGCTTCCCACTCTGCAACCAAGTCCCCAAGCCCGCTTTTTAGCCGGTTTTAAATACGAATGCATTCCCTCGACTCTCGAGGTTGATGTGTTTCCCAGATGAAAAATAGAGTTGGTCCATGCGGAGACGAATGCCTTCTTATGTGCGTTCAACCATGTACAAGAGACATAACTCATGGCGTCTTCACTAAAAATCTTCTTACACTCTTCCAATCTCTCATTCAACTCATCTTCTGATTCTGATTTAACAACCTCTGTCCAAGCAGTCATCAAATCTTTCCAAACTTCGCCGGTAGTCTTCGTCTTCAGATTCGCCACAAGACCTTTCTCTATATGTCACCTGCATATCAAGTTCTTTGCTTTTGGATAAACCACCCGTAAAGCGTTCATTAATGCTTCTTCTCTATCTGTCACGATACAACATGTTTGATCACTTTTCTCACCAATTGCTTTCCGAAGCATAGTCAAAGCCCACGTGTAGTTCTCTTCCCTCTCCAAACAAAGTAGAGCAAATCATATCGAAAATGTCATATCCGTACACGCAACGCCAACAATTTGCAAGAGGGGCATCTTGTACTTGTTCGTCTTGTATGTACAATCCATAAGCATCACGGTAGGAAAGCACCTTGCAAGGGACAAGCTTTCATTAAAGGCCCAAAAAACATCCTTCACTATATTTCCTTCGTCATGCCTACATTCCACGAATGATGTGTTCTTATCTGTCAATTTGAAAACCTCTTGCATCACTGTACGGCCCTCTCGTGCCTTTTTCTTTATCTTAGCACGAACATTGTAGATCGCCTTTGTGAGATCTTCTTATCATCCTTTCTCAACATACGTAGTACTACTTATAAGATGACGTACGCATATTAAGGAGGCGATAACTAATCTTCTTATCATCCTTTCTAAAAATTCAGTTACGTGCCAAAGTCAACGGTGACTTATATTTTAGACCGGAGGTAGTATATGTTTAGGCAAAATACCGTTGCGAGTCATTGTTGCAACAAAATCAACTTGTTCTCTATCAATCCGGCCGAGGTATGCATGACCCTCCTCATACTTGAATAACTTGTGATTATGTACACCATTCAATACTCTAACGGTCCACACCTCCCTAAAGTTATCCTTCAAGGTTTTCAATAGAAACGGACAACCGCATTTCTTTGTAGACGATTCTCTTGGCTTATTTTTTCCGGTACCGCCAACCTTTTTCTCGTATTCTCTTGGCAATCCACCCCTCTCACATTGGTATAAAATGAAATGTGTCCGCTTTCCGGTCATGTTGGATCTCTTTTTCACAATGACAATGCCTTTCTCTCTTGCCAATGCCTTGAGGTGTTTGGTGACGGCTTCATGTGAATCAAATACCTATGAATAATATATGAATGTAATGAATACCAAGTCAAGTTTAAAAATCACATACATTTAGATAGTATAAGTTTTAGAGACTTACTTGATCGGTTGTAAAATTGAAGTCAAATCGATTGATAACTCTTCATGTGGGTCATCCATCATTGCGAGTGTGGTATCTCGAACTTTCGAAGATTTTCTTGATCTTCTTCAATCATTTCATCGACCAAAAACGCAAGGAAACGTATAATTGTCATAGTCAATTGGATGAGAATAAGAAAATAACATATCCATTTAATAGTTTCTCACCTTCAAATACTCCTCGATTTGCGTCGTATAGAGGTGTTAAACGAACCGAACGTTCGCGAACAAGGCCCGAGCTCAAGCTCATTGCTTTTGTCATGATTTGCGTCGTTACATTGTTTTAGTATGGATTCAATAGTAATAAAACCAAGTAAAACACATGTTGGCAAAATGAAAAATTACGGATCCGAACGTCGGTGCTTATGAGCGTTGGGTTGGCAAATCCAACGTCGTCAAAATGAAAAATTACGATCCGAACGTCGGTGCTTATGACGTTGGGTTGGCAAATCCAACGTCGTCATGATTGACATTGTAAATGAAGCCTTTTGCGGTTAAGAGTCAAGCAAAATGTTGTCTTTATCGTTGAAATGTAAAAATAAACGTCGATGAGGTCGACGTTAACAAGAAATATGTTTAAAGTTGATTGACAACACAAGCGTCGGCGTTTGTAGTGGACAAAGGAGCGTCATCAAGGCTAACGTTTTGGACATGCATATACATCTTCTTTCTTTGTTGTAAACGTCACCCATGGTGTCGTTACTACGCCTCACGGGCGACGGTATGGTGACGTCCCGAAGCTTGCCATTGACGTTGCGAAACGTAAAAGAACGACGGGGGAAGCCACAGGGGTGATCGGAAATGGCGAAATAACACTATTTTCTTCCATTTATGACCTCTAAACATGATAATATGTATGTAGGAAGATTACCCATTAACTTAAATCACACATTGAACATAAAGAACGAAATTTTCAAACAAGAAATTACCATATTTGAGGAATCCATCTTCTTCTCAACTTGGTTTGAAAATGATATATCTTCAAGTGAGATTGCTACATCTTCTATATCACAATGCATTTGTTGTTCATTGTTATGAATTGATTCAAAATGTTGACTTTCAAAATTTGAATTGGGAGATGATGAAGGTTCCATGGATGTAGAGGGGAGGAAGATGATGAAGTGAAGAAGTGAAGAAGTGATGAAGTGATGAAGATGATGAAATGTTTTATGTTTAAGGTGTTAATTGAATAGAAGGATAAAATTGTTTATTTAGGTTTTAGGAGGACTTGTTTATAATTTCAAAAATATGTGGTGTATGTAGTAATTTTTTTATTAATTGTGTAGTGTGAGAAGTATAAAAATAATCAAAATAATCTTGTGGTGCGAAAAAATAAAATTTTATGGTACAATAGTAAGTGTAAGTAGTAAATAGCGAAATAAAGTAAATGAGGGAATATACTAAAAACATCACTCATAATTTTCCAATCTCATTACCAAGAGGAATGGCTAATGTTCCCGAGTATTTCTGCAAAATCAACATCTGGAAAAGGCAGCCAAAATGATAATCCACATTTACACAAAATACACATTCCAAGCTTTACTCCAATCCAACAAAATAACATTCAAACAGGAAAAAAGAAAATAATGCAAAACAGCATCTCATTGTGATCTGTCTTTCTCCTTTCTTTTCACCATTTTCTCTTTATTTTGTTTTTCTTTGACAATCAAATAGTGTTTTTTACATTCCGATTGAGCAAGTAAAAAAAAAAAAAAAAAAAATAGTCAACGTGAATTCTAATATACAATATGTACAACATCAAGGGAAGTAGAAATTGGGAAGAAACAGCAACCAGGCATTTTCACATGGGATGTTCCAACTTCCAAGAATACGCCATTAGTAGTTCACTGTTCACATCAACAAGTTAGTAGAACGTTTCGGGACGTAAAACGCCTATGCCATCAATTCGGCTGCCAATGGAAACGATCAATGATGGCATCAGGCTTGCATGGCTACCACTCAACCTGTAGAAAGGGGTTCACATCTGTAAGAAAAACATAATAGTCCTGAAATAAACACACCTTTTGTTGACACTAAAGAACCTCAAATATATATATATAGATATATGTGTATCAAATGTACAAAATCTTGCAGAATGGCGTACCTTCCTCTGAGAAGGAAAAAACACCTCCAAGCATGCCATCACTTTCCTCATCGTTGTCAGCTTTGTCCCGGTCATAAGGACTGTTAGTACTATCCATATCAGTTACTGCTTCAGTCAGTTCCTGTAATTCATTATCTGCAGACGCTTTACAGTAACCTTCTTCAAAATACTTCCCATACTCAGCAGAATCGTTCATGACGACTTCATGCAACGATCCCTCGTTCATGATTTTTGCACTTACATCGGTTTGATTACAACTAATACCTTTTGAAATTTCACCGGTGATGACATGTTCTGGGGACTGAACACCTCCCTGTAAACCAGTGCCTCCTGTAGAAAGCAGCCCCCCGTGCTTGGTAGGCAATGAATTATTTACAAGATAACTTTCTTCAAGAGAACACAAGATGTTGGGGATAGATGTGTCAGGAGAAACCAAGGATCTTGGATTCAGAGGGACAGAACCCGATCGTCTCACTCCATCATTCTCATCTACTGTTTGTGTTTGGTCATCACCAGCACAAATCAACGTGTTCATCTGATCTAAGTCGTTCATGAGAGATGGCTTTTTAGAGGAACCTAAAGGAATGTTAAGGATACAGATATAAATACCAAAATGTGGCATTAAAGAATATCAAATTTGTTTTCGTCAAAATAACTGAACTTTATAATAAATGCAATACCAGAATGTAGATCCCACAATGAGCCGTGAGAGGTGGCTACAGAATTTGTGACAGCAGTTTCTTCAATTTTCTCTCTACCACTACTGTGAGAAGCAGACGACAATGAAGGCAACCTGTTGTAGAGGAATAACAAAACTTCATCTAACAATACAAGCCTTTAAACATGAAATGAAATTAATCATGCAACTTTGAAGACCTACATTTTCGAATTACACTAGTGATAAACCGTACCATGACAACCCAAGGAAAAAATATATCAGTCAAACGAATGCCTCATTTTAAGACGATGTGATTGTTGACTTTCTATACACAGAAAATGCCGTTCCTTTTAAAAAACAGCAATGGCTCTTATAAAGACAATATTAAAGAGAAGAACGGGGATTTGGTTGTCTACAAATTGACATCCAGTTACCAAACCTCCAGAATCTTCAAAGAAAACATTAACCAAATTTACTCACAGTTTTAACCACTACTTTATTAGAGAGCAGAACAGAAACTACACCTATGAAATGGAAGCATATATTGCCCCCAAAATAACAAAATACAAATAAAGGAACTAAGTCAAACCAAACATGCTTCAAACAAGGTTGGTAGCCTTTTTCCTCAAACATAAAAAATTGTTAAACACTTGAAAGCATTTCTGTACACGATGGAGGGAAAACGCACGCATATACAAACAAAGTGATTATACACACTGAATAAGATGTCTTTTTTCCTCGAAAGGCTAGGAAGTAGAAATACACTGAATAAGATGTCTTTTTTCCTCGAAAGGCTAGGAAGTAGTGAACAGCCTTATAGATCACCAGACTGTTTCCACCATCACAGTGGGCGCTTGTTCTACCCTTTTAAACACTTGTACCATATTAAGCAAATACATCTACCAGTCCATCAGTCAAGCTCAGTGTTCAAAAAACGGGCTAGGCGGCCACCTAGACTGGTCTAGGCAGGTTGGGTCTTGACCGGGTCCTAGGAGGGTCTAGGCGGGGTCTATGCGGTTTAGGGCTTAGTATAGATTGTTTTTTTAAGATCTAAATTTTTAGTTCAAAAAAAAGCTAAGCGACAGCCGCATATTGAAAACAACTACACAAAAGGCTACAGATTGAGTTTCATTATACAAAATGCTTAACCCCAAAGGCAGATCCTTGTTCAAGAGATAAATTTCCTGACAATGAGGGTATTATTTTAACTTACTCTTATGTATTTTTGTACTTTTGATTCTTTCCTTAATGCTTATGCTTTATGACTTATGTTGGACAACTGTCTTTGTAGTAATTAAAAAAAAACCTAGGCGCCCCCGACCGACCTACTAGCGTCTTTTAGATCATTGGTCAAGCTTATAGCAATTATCTACTATACTCAGGTTGAAATTCCACCAGAACTTCTAAACCTGATATTATTTTCTGCTTTTTGTAATATCTTTTACTTCGATTAGGATTGTTTCCTCTTGCCTTTTTACTATCGCTTATAAGCTACAGAAGGAAGTGATCTCTACTTGCCAACGAGGCATTGTTCCAGTAGCAAAGTTGCTAGGACACCGTTCTATAGAAACTGTCGGCAGAAAAAGGTACTGCCAGATGACCATTCTGTTACCTGTCTAAATTCCAGTCATACTGATTTCCCCTGAAATGTTCAAATACAGGGAGCAATTCCCTGCGACGTATTTCGACCTCATGGACAGGAATCTTCTCGATTTCAATGTCAGCTCCACAATCCTCTTCACCATGGGCCTGCTCTTCAAGCCCATGAAGACTCATCGTATAAAAACGTACCTGGTAATTGTCTAGATAATCAGACTAAATAGTACAAAACAAAACACATATATTACAGGATAAGAATAAGCACCTGTGACTTTTGCCATATGGGTATCCTCACAGTATTCAACTGCACTTCTGCATTTGAAAGATACCAATGAGATCGTTCGTACATTTTTACTCCATCTTTTTCACCTACATCATGATCCTCAGATGAAGACATATCCATCACAGGTTCTAGTGTTTCTCGCCCACCAAGAGTGATACCTGGAATATATTCTTCTCTCTCAGGCCAATCAGATCTTCTACAAACATCCCACCACTGGATAGGTTCTACTTTCACCCCCAGATCGTCATCTTGCCCCTGCACCATTGAACTTGACCCATTTTTTAAAGATAATTCACTTTGTTCTCCACCAACTGAGGGCACAAGTTGATACTGAATCAAATGACCAGAAGGAGAGTAAACTAACAGGTGCTCTAAAGCCTTGGCATTCGCTGGAGCAGGTTGAGAAGTTTTCCATACAGAATTATAGAACACAGCAGCAACAACACCAGACGGCACAGAAACCTTTCCAGCCACAGAGGATGCTGCATTGGTCACTATATCCATCCAGCCACCACTTTTTATCCTGCAAACAACTGAAAGGGTAGTAGCCCCTGGAGGTGGTGATGCTAGCTGGTTCATCACAAAAGATGAAGTTGACCACCACGGCAAGGATAGAATGGGTAACAAGGTGGGACCATCAACACGAGAATTTTGTAACTGAAGTCCAGTGTCACCACCGAAAGGTGAGAGAACAAAAACATGGCAAGTTCCTCTGGATGATACAATAGCCACCCACTGACTATAATGGCTAAAACAGATATCTTGTATAACCTATTAATACAACAGCCAAAACAGGAACAAGTTACCTCCGACTAATTCCAAGAAAGAATGCCAAGCATATGCACGCACAAGTATATATATATGTAGAAAATACAAAAGAAAGAGAAAATAACAGATACTTACAGCTGAAGTCATGCCCCTATGCAGCTTGTACAGGTGGACATGAGAAGAACTACTATCATAGCTATGAATCCCTGACCCATTCTGCAACCTAGAAGGCATGATGCGGAAGATGTTTATGTTGTTCCCATGCACTGAGGCAGTAACAAGAAGGGTTCCACTTGGATCAAAGCATAGAGCAGATATAGGACTCATATGAGCCCTAAACTGTGAAATAACTATTCTTGACTCAATATCTTTTACAACAACCTGCAACACAATCAAAAGAAGCAAATTTATTAGTTGAAATATATGTATGTATGTATATACATATATCTAAATATGTGTGTGTATATATATATATATATATCTAAACATGTATATCCATATATATATATATATATATATATATATATATACAGACATATATTTGTCTGTGTATACATACATACATACATATATCTGTGTATACATACATACATACATACATACATACATATGTATATATATATATATATGAGTGCGTGTATATATGTGTGTGTGTATTTGTCCACGAACGTTTGCGAGCTTGCTCATTTTTGTTCATTTAATAAACGAGCACAATAATATGTTTGAGTTTGGTTCGTTTAGCTTAACAAGCATACAAACATGAGCTTATACGAGCCGAACCCGAATTTGTTCACAAATGGCTATCTTCGTTAACAGCTCTAATTATTTCCAATCTGAGGGGAAAACTAAACTGCCAAAATATGGCAAAATAATATAAACTTTGCTCCATACAAGAAATCTCTACTCTACAAAGAAAACGTGATTGGAGTCTTTGGAGATACTTATCCTACAACCCAATACACCAAGCCGCATGCTAACTTGGTAAAACGTGTAACTCATATGTGACACGTGTACTATGCATGAAAAAACAACCATGTAATAATTGATTTCAGTAGGCAATACCATAATTCTTGACATCACGAAACATTCTACAGTAAGAAATTGTAAGGGATTACCATCCCAGCGGCATCTGTTTCAGAAGAATGTGCCCCAGCCCTTCCAACTTTCCAGCTTGCATTCGCTGATACAGGTGAAGTAGAACCATCAGGAAGGAGATCATGGCAGTATTTTGAGAAAGACTTATAGCCCTTGTCTCCCAGATTTATTAATCCAGCTGCTAGATGTTTACTTGACTCCATCGCATATCGAGCAACCAGAGTTCCGTTGCCAGGTGATGTAGAAGGGCTAACACCAGGAGAAGGGCTGAGACTCTGAGGACTTAAACGCCCAGTATTTGACATCAAAGGATTATTAGAAGCATATGCCAGCCATCTGGGGCCGACAGCCATTGGACCACAACGGATGTTTACTCCGGTAATTCCCTGCCCTCCCAAAGGAGGGACAGGATAGGTTAGCACACTGAACTTGTTCTCGAGTGTAAGTGCGTCAAAACAATATATCTACCAAGAAAAGTAAATAGTAGTAAGATACGGCTACATGAGATTGAGCAAAATTTGGTACCAGACTCGCTTATAATTCTAAAGTTCAAAAGTGGACGTCCAGACTCGCTTATAATTCTAAAGTTCAAAAGTGGATGTCGGTGGACCATTGCCTTTAAGTTTCCTCTGATTAAGCAAATGAGAGTACAGTAACCAAAGATATTAACTTCTGACACAAACTTTCAAAACTATTTATAATGGAACTAAGAACTATCTGGTAGATTTCCTGGTTATATTTGGATATATGTAATCTTTTATTAGTGTTTTATTACCCCTAAGTTTTGTATTGTAGAAACTTAGATGAGAGAATAGAAATGAAGAAGACAAGATTTGTTCTTGTTATTTCATCAAAAGAGATTTACAGATGTTAAATAGATTATTACAACGGTAGTAATCAGACAAGCTATTAAATGAAGGTGGCTAATAAATGTGTAAGGGAGATCCTAGGAGACTCTTGACATAACCACTTAGATGCTTTATATCACAGCATCATTTAAGTGTTACACGGTTAACAGGGTAATAAAAGATACAGTTGAGATAAATAGAAAAACTAAATGATGCTGTGATACAGTTGAGATACACTTAAATGATGCTGTGATATAAATAGAAAAACTAATATGATAATTATAATAACTAATATATCAACTAATATGTATAATTATTGACTAAGTTTTTCCCTTCTTTTTTAGGCTTTTTCTCAAACAAGAACACGGTCCGACTAGACGTTGGAACCAAGTGTTTCCTGCTTTCATTTTCTAGCCGTTGGACCACTCTTCTATATTTAGAAGAGTTTGGTTTGTATTGTGTAATGAGCTTTCTATTCTAAATACAAGTAGAATATTTTTCTCCTTGTTCTTTATTTCTTACATGGTATCAGAGCCTTAGGCTCCTTTTCCGGAGATATCTTCGAAAATTTGAATTCCTTTTACCTTCTTCATGGCTGAATCCACTGCTACAAATACTACCACTGAACCTATTCCTTCTGAAGCTTCCATAATATCTGGGGAGCTCCAAACATTCAAGGTGCCTACAGGCTGAATGGGAGAAACTACCTAAAATGGTCTCGTTTGTCAGAGCCTTCCTGAAAGGTAGAGGTTAACAGTAAACTGATTCATTACTAGGAACTGGTCCTGCTCAAGATGATCCCAAGTATGCCGGCTGGGATGAGAAGGATTCAGATGATGTCCTGGCTCTGGAACTCTATGATTCCTGGGATCGGTAACACTTGCATGTTCCTGTCTTCTGCTAAGGAAATTTGGGATACAGTCAAGCAGACCTACTCCAAAGTGAATGATGATGCTCAAATCTATGAGATAAGAGCAAAAATTAAAAATATTAAGCAAGGTAGTAGATCTATTACTGAGTACACTAATCTCCTTCAAGGGATGTGGCATGAACTGGATCAATATCAATGTATCCAAATGAAAGATAGTCATGATGCTGCCATCCTTAGAAGGGTGATGGAAAAGGGAAGGATCTATGTTATTTTAACTGGTTTAAACTAGGATTTTGACCCTGTCAGAGTCCAAAAATCTTGGGAAAAATGATCTTCCCACATTAAATGAAACCAACTCTATTGTTAGGGCTGAAGAAGACAGAAAAAGTGTCATGTTAGACACCGTCTCTGCTGAAGGATCAGCCATTGTTGCTGTCACAACAATTATGGATATCCAAAGACAAATGAGTCTAAGGGATATTCAGAAAAGAAGCTTCCTGCTCAAAGGAATAATCTGAAAAATTGATGATCTCTTTTGCATTCATTGCAAAAAGAGCAGACATACCACAGAGTTATGTAGGAAATTGCATGGTAGACCTGGGAAGGGTAAAAATGAAACCCTGGCTCATACTGCAAGTTCTGGCAAGACTAATAATCAAGGGACTAATCAAACCTCTCAGAATCAAAATCCTATCTTAGGACAATTTGAAATAGACAAGTTAAGAAAGTTCCTGAATACCTTGGAAAATCCTTCCACTTCCATGGTGTTTTCAGGCATGGCTTCACTTAAAGTTCTAAACAGAATGTCGCTAAAGATTGGGTGGTTGATTCTGGAGCTACTGATCATATGTCTCCCTCCTTAGATCTATTTTCCTCTTATATTTCCTTGCCTGACCAATAGAGCATTATAGTGGCTAATGGCTCCTCTATTAAGGTGGCTGGCATTGGGAATGTTATCATTAAAGACTGCTTAACCTTGAAGGATGTCAAACATGTCCCTTATTTGTCTGCTAACCTGGTTTCCATTCAGACATTAAGTAGGGATTCTAACTGTTATGTTATATTCTCTACTACTTTTTGTGTGATCCAGGACTAACAACAATGAAGAGAATTGGATTTGCTAGGGCTAGACAAGGACTCTATTTTCTGATGATTAAGGAGACTTACAAGGAAGATATTGATTGTCAAAATTCTTTTTTTTTTTGGGTTGAATAAGACTGATAATAGTGAAAAAAAATTATGTTGTATCCTAGGAGATTAGGTCATCCTTCATTTCAACTTTTAAAACGTTTGTTTCTTAATCTTTGTAAGGGTTCAAATGCTGAAAATTTTAAATGCAATGAATGTGAATTTGCTAAGCATACAAGAGTCTTTTATCCTATTCAGTCTAATAGATCTTCTTATCCTTTTAGCTTAGTTCACAGTGATATTTGGGGGCCTTCCACCATTCCAAATATCAATGGGGCTCACTGGTTGTCTCTTTTATTGATGACTGAACCAGAACCACCTGGATTTATCTCATGAAGAATAAGTCTGATCCGACTCATATCTTTCCTATCTTCTATAACATGATTTTAACTCAATTTGACGTTAAAATCAAGAAGTTTAGAGCAAATAATGCCAGAGATTAATTTAACAAAGCTCTGAATCCTTATTTTTTAAAGAAAAAGGGATTATACATGAAACATCTTGTGTTTATGCACCCCAACAATATGGGGTAGCTGAGAGGAAAAATAGACACTTGTTGGATACAACCAGAGCCCTCTTATTTCAGATGAATGTTCCTACGGAGAGGCAGTCCTCGCTGCACACATCATCGACAGACTTCCTACAGAAGTTCTGGAAAAGAGGAGTCCTCTGGAAACATTGACTGGCTTCTTCCCTTCCTTTCTTACATCTGAAGGAGTTTCTCCTAAGGTGTTTGGTTGTGACGTGTTTGTTCACATACATTTCCTAACAGAGGAAAGCTTGATGCAAGAGCTGCCAGGTGTGTCTTTATTGGGTATTCTAATACCCAAAAGAGGTACAAATGTTATCATCCACCTACTAAGGAAGTCATCATCTCTAAAGATGTGACTTTCTACGAACTGAATTCTTATTTCTCAAAGAAAATACCAGATCAAGGGGAGTATTCTTCAAATGATACCGAGAACATACTCCTAGTGGATTTGGATCTTAATGATTCTGGTAAAGACAAGAATCCTATTGAGGATCAACTTGTCTATAATAAACCAAAAGATGATTTCCCTATAGAAAAATCTCATATCATCTATACAAAGAAGAACTGGGTCAGACTAAGTGATATTGTTCCTCTTGATGAGGATACGATACCTGAAAAAGAAACATCACCAGAGCTTACTTCCACTCAAGAAGAGATACATGATTTTGTACCTGATTCTCATGAGGAGAATATGGAAAGCACCTCCTCTTTATCAGGGAATGAGTTGCCAATTGCTAAAAGGATAAGTGTTAGTGCTTGCACCTTACATTCCTTGTATCCTA
Source organism: Gentiana straminea (assembly GCA_036785695.1). Classification (NCBI taxonomy): domain Eukaryota; kingdom Viridiplantae; phylum Streptophyta; class Magnoliopsida; order Gentianales; family Gentianaceae; genus Gentiana; species Gentiana straminea. Next base: position 164,566 of record JAVUPR010000464.1, on the reverse strand, counting down.
TGAAAAACTTCTTGTCCTACAACAGGATTTCACAGAAACAGAAAAGATTCATGAAAAAATTGTTGAATGATCATGTTCCCAAGAATCTGTCTGAGGCTTTGTCAGATGACAAGTGGGTGAAAGCAATGAAAGATGAAATGGAGGCCCTAGAAAGAAACAAGACATGGGATCTTGTCCATCTTCCGAAAGGGGCCAAAACAGTGGGATGTAGATGGGTTTTTACCATCAAATACAAGTCTGATGGTACTCTTGAAAGATATAAGGCAAGACTTGTTGCCAAGGGGTATACTCAGACCCATGGCATTGATTATTTTTGACACCTTTGCCCTTGTGGCAAAGATGAACATTGCCAAAATTTTACTATCTTTGGCAGTGAATTTTGACTGGAATATGTATCAATATGATGTGAAGAATGCATTTCTTCATGGGGATCTAGAGGAAACCATATTCATGGATATCCCTCTAGGACACCAAGTAGAAAAAAAGAAAATTTGCGAATTGAAAACGGCACTTTATGGCCTAAAACTCCTGGGGAATGGTTTGGAAGATTAACTAAGGCCATGATCAGCCTTGGTTACAAACAAGCCAAGGTGATCATACTTTGTTCATCAAATAGAATCAATCTGCCAGAAGATCTGTTGGTTTATGTTGATGATATCATCATCACTGGTGATGATGTGGAGGGGAATATTTGTTTAAAAACTTTCTTTGTAAAGAGTTTGACATAAGATAATTGGGGAAATTGAAGTATTTCCTTGGGATTGAAGTCATGTAATCAAAACATGGAATATTCATTTCCCAACAAAAGTACACTTTGGATCCTTTTAAGGACTGTGGCAAAACAGAGTGCAAACTTATGAAGACACCTATTGATTTCACCCATGGTCTAATTATTGCCCTTGAGGATAAAGATGTGGACAGAATGCTTAGCAAAGATTGGTAGGCAGACTCATCTATCTCTCTCATACAAGGCCTTAGCCTTTGCAGTCAATGTTGTTAGCAGATATAAGCATATGCAGGCTCAGACTATGATGGCTGCATAGATGATAGAAACTCTACTTCAGGTCACTGTATCTTTCTATTTGGGAACCCTATTGCTTGGAGGAGTAAGAAACAAAGGGTTGTGTCAAGATCAAGTGTTGAAGTTGAATTCAGGTCCCTAGCAATCGGTGTGTGTGAGCTGTTGTGGCTCAAAATCATCCTGGATGATCTCAAAAGTCAGAACATCACCTATGATCCTATGTTGTGACAATCAATCTGCTATTGACATCTCTCACAATCTTGTTCAACATGAAAGGACCACACATGTTGAAGTTGATCATCATTAAGTAAAAGCTGGAAAATGGACTAATCAAGCTCAAATTTGTCAACTCTCAAGATCAAGTGGCTGATGCTCTAACAAAGAGCTTGCCTAAGAAAGTTTTTTATTATCTCCTCGGCAAGATGGGAATGATGGATATTTGTTGAAAGATGGTCTTCTATTAGTGATAATCTATGTATTAATCTAGTGCTAATTATGTATGGATTAGCTGTTTTTTCTGTCCTAGTAAGGCTAATGAACGTAAAACCGTTTTTCCCGTTCATTAGCCGTTAAGACTTTCTGGATAAAGTTTATAGCCGTTGGAGGCTTTTCTATAAAGTGTAATCAACACTTATCCTACCCGATAAGGAGTTTTATCAATAAGAAAGTTTCTCTTCTTCTTTTTCTCTCTTCTTTCTCTACTTCTACATGGTAGCAGAGCCTGTTCTTACAAAAACTCTGTAAATCTCTTTTTCAAAATGGCTACTGAGCATTCTTCAGAGGTTAACTCAAGGGAAGAAGCCACAAATCCTTCTTCCTGGACCACTGAACCCTCTATAATGTCATTCTCCACTCCTAAACTCAATGGTGATAACTATCTCCAATGGTCTAGATCCATCAGACTCCTTATCACAGGGAGAGACAAGGAAGAATTCCTTACTGGAGAGAGCAAAGCACCAGAAAAAGGTCAACCTAACTACAAGAAGTGGAGGGTTGACAACAGCCAAGTCATGGCAATTCTTCTGGGGTCTATGACCACTGATACTCTTTCTTGAGAACTTCATTCTTATGGACACTGCTGAGGAGATATGGAATGGAGCTGCTGATCTTTATTCAAAAAATGAAAATATCTCTGCCGTCTATGAGATTGAAGCTAAGGTACAAGATATGAAGCAAGGTGATCTTAGTGTCACCATGTTCTACAACTCTCTGTCTAAGTCTTGGCAACAACCTTGACAGTTTGGAAAATATTTCCCGGCGCTCATCGATGATGCAAAGACTTATATGTCTTTGAAAAATCAAAGAAGAATCTTCAAGTTCCTAATGGGACTTAACTCCAATCTTGATGATGTGAGGGGAGGATATTAAGTAAAAAACCCCTCCCCTCTGTCAAAGAGGTTTTTGCCGAGGTTAAACATGAAGAGAGTAGGAGGAAACTCATGCCGAGTAATACTACTCCTCCTACATCTCTTGGAAAACAGTGCTCTTTTTACTAAGAGTGTATCCCAATCACAGTCCACTCAAAATCAGAAACAAAAGAACATAAGGCCTGTCTGTGAGCATTGTAAAAGGACAGGCCATACAAAGGAGACTTGCTGGAAAATCCATGGCAAGCCTCCTAATTGGAAACCTAAGAATTATGAAAATTCTGCCAAATTTGCTACCTTTGAGGAACCTAAGTCTGAGAATGAGTTCGAAAGAGCAAATTGAGGCTCTAAAAAGGCTTCTATCTCGCTCAAACTTCTCGCACCGTCGCTCCTCGGGAGTTGCAACTATGGCTAATGCGGTGTGTGCCTTAATACCTATACCAAGAATCATGTGATTAGAAATATATGGCTTGTTGATTCGGGGGCCTCCAAATATATGACCGGAAACCCCGAACTCTTTATAAAAATCACCAAGTGTGTTTCTCCTCATACTATAAAGATTGCCGATGGGACTTCTTCCCGTGTTTCGGTACCTGGGGATGTTATAATCAATGAAAAGATAACTCTTAAGAATGTACTTTATGTTCCTAACTTGCAATGCAATCTTTTATCCGTAAGCAAACGTGTAAAAGACTCAAAGTGTACTTGTCTTGTTTCAATCTAATGGCCGTAAGTTTCGGGACTTATGCTCCAAGATGGAGATTGGCGGTCTTGAAGCTTACTACGGGCCGTTTGTATTCAAGACTCACTTCAATCGACAAGTTTTTTGATGATATTCCTAGAGGCCTAGCCGATTATAACAAGTCCGTTTTTCTACTTGTAATCGATTATGTTATTACATTATAGGTTAGGACATCCTAATTTTGCTTATATGAAGAATTTGTATCCCGATCTTTTTAATGGAAAAGCTATTTCGATCTTTCTTGTGAAGTGTGTCAACTTGCTAAACATACCGTATCTGTTTTTCCCAAAGTGGAGGTTATTCTCCATCCGGACCTTTTTCCTTGATACACGGTGACATCCGGGGTCCTTCTAAGAAAGCTACAACATCCGGAAAAGATGGTTTGTAAGCTTTATAGATGACCATAGTAGAGACACTTGGCTCTTCCTTTTAAAGGAAAAATCTGAAGTTGGTGAAATTTTTCAGAGTTTCTATACCATGGTCAGAACTCAGTTTGAATCTAAGATTCAAATACTGAAAACTGATAATGGCACGGAATATTTTGAGAAGTCACTTGCTAAGTTCCTAACTGAACAAGGCATTGTTCATTTGAGCACTTGTGTTGATACCCCCCAACAAAATGGGGTGATGCAATTCTAACAGCAACCTACTTGATCAACAGGATGCCCTCAAGGGTCCTAAAATTCAGAACTCCGATTGGAATTCTTAAAGATCACTACCCTAAGTCTCATCTTTTTGGTAGTCTTCCTATGAAGGTGTTTGGAAGTACTTGTTTTGTACATATCCATGCCCAACACAGAGGAAAACTTGATCCTAGATCTGTGAAATGTATTTTTGTGGGTTACTCCTCCACTAAAAAGGGGTACAAATGCTACTGTCCCACTACTAAGAAAGTATACACCACTATGGATGTTACTTTCTCTGAAAATATGCCCTATTACAGTGCATCAACTCAAGGGGAAGGTTTTGATGAATATCACAACTCATGAACATAGTGGTTCCTGAGAGGCCGATAATAGTGTGACTATTCCCGAAACTCAAGGAACTTCCAATGAGGAATCGAAAAAGAGGAACATGATGGTGTCCTCCTCCCGGTCCCACAAATGAACCTAGTGTCATTGTGTACACCGAAAGAGGAAGGCGCTTCATCAAAATCCGAAGTTACCGACACGGATCTTAATGATCAAGGGTCATCACATGAAAATAATGATTCGGAAGAATCCTCGAAACCGATGACTCGAGGGTTCCAATGAAATGGAAGGTGAACTTGATGAGGCACCCGTTGCCCAAAGAAAAGGGGTTAGGAAGTGCACCACCGATCATCCCTTGTATAACTACTTGTCCTATGACAAGTTGTCACCGTTTTTTATGGTTTCACTACCAAATTGGATAAAATTAGCATTCCTAAGAATGTTTACCATGCTATGCAAGTCCCCGAATGGAAAGCTGCACTAAATGAAGAAATGCATGCTCTCATTAAGAACAAAACTTGGAAGATCACTCCCTTGCCAAAGGGTAAACATCCAAAGTGGGATGTAAGTGGATCTTCACTGTCAAATACAATGCTGATGGAACTCTAAATAGGTATAAGGCAAGGCTAGTGGCCAAAGGTTTCACTCAATCCTATGGGATTGACTATCATGAGACCTTTGCCCCTGTAGCCAAGCTAAATACAATCAGAATTCTCATGAGTATTGCATAGCTTAACCTTGATTGGCCACTCACCCAACTCGGATGTTAAAAATGCCTTCCTATATGGAGAAATCCAAGAGGAAGTGTATATGCATCTCCCTCCCGGATTTGAAAGCCTAGGGGAGAAAGGAACTGTCTGCAAATTAGAAAAGTCACTCTATGGACTCAAACAAATTCCCAAGGGCTGGTTTGGGAGGTTTACAACCTTTATGAAAAGGAATGGCTTTAATCAATGCCACTCGATCATACTTTATTTACAAAGTTCGGATCGGGAAAACTACTGTGTTAGTAGTTTATGTTGATGACATCATTCTAACAGGAAATGATGATACTGAAATCAGAAACATTAAAGATATGTTGGCTTCTGAGTTTGAAATAAAAGACTTGGGAAATCTAAAGTATTTCCTTGGAATGGAGATTGCCAGAAATTCTGATGGAATCTCCATGTCCCAAAGAAAATACACCCTAGATCTCTTAAAAGAAACTGGGATGCTAGGGTGTAAGCCTGCTGAAACACCTGTTGAACCTGGCCTAAAGCTAGGGAATGAGTCTGATAGCCCTCTGGTGGACAAAGGGAGATATCAAAGGCTGGTAGGGAGACTTATCTATTTATCTCATACCAGACCTGATATCTGTTTTGCTGTAGGTTTGGTGAGCCAATTCATGCATCAACCTACGTAAAGACACATGCAAGTTGTTGAAAGAATTCTAAGGTTTTTAAAGAAAAATCCTCGAACGTGGCCTTCTCTTCAAGAAGGGTGTGTCAAGGGAGGTAAAGATCTACACTGATGCTGACTATGCAGGGGATAAAACCAATGGAAGATCAACTACAGGGTACTGCACCTATGTTTGGGGTAATCTCACCACATGGAGGAGCAAAAAGCAACATGTGGTCTCGGCGGAGTAGTCTTTGAATCGAATTAAGGGCATTGGCACTTGGTGTTTGTGAAGGCATCCGGGTAAAAAGTGGTACTTAATGAACTAGGGTTCAAAAATTCTGAACCTACTCAACTCCTTTGTGACAATACTTCTGCCCTAAGTATTGCTGAGAATCCTACTCATCATGATAAAACAAAGCATGTTGAAGTGGATAGGCATTTCTTAAGGGAAAAAGTTGACAATGGAGATATAACCCTTGTTCATGTGAAGACTCAAGAACAAGTTGCTGATGTTTTGACCAAGCCTGTTTCAACTCAAGTCTTTAACCATCTTCACTCCAAGTTTGGGTGCATCAACATCTACAACCAAACTTGAGGGGAGTGTTGAAAGATGGTCTTCTATTAGTGATAATCTATGTATTAATCTAGTGCTAATTATGTATGGATTAGTTGTTTTTTTCTGTCCTAGTAAGGCTAATGAACGAAAAAAGCTGTTTTTCCTGTTCATTAGCCGTTAGAAGACTTTCTGGATAAAGTTTATAGCCGTTGGAGGCTTTTCTATAAAGTGTTGATTTTTATCAATAAGAAAGTTTCTCTTCTTCTTTTTCTCTCTTCTTTCTCTACTTCTACAATATTCATTCACCAGCTTGAGGGGGAGTGTCGGATTTCTCGGTTATATTTGGAGACATGTAATCTTTTATTAGCGTTTTATTAGCCCTAAGTTTTGTATAATTAGTGGCCAAGTGTTAACCTTCTTTTTAGGCTTTTTCTCAAACAGGAACATTGTCCAACTAGTCGTTGGAACAGTGTTTCCTGCTTTCCTTTTCTAGCCGTTGGACCACTCTTCTATATTAAGAAAGTTTGGTTTGTATTGTGTAATGAGCTTTCTTTTCTAAATACAAGTAGAATAATTTTCTCCTCATTCTTTATTTCTTACACTAACCTATCAAAAAAGGAAAGTCAATGAAATAAGTGAATGCTTACTTGTGCAGAAAGACCCACAGCTACAATCTGCGGACTGCATCTAACCATATGAACTGTTGACCGAAATCGTAGAACATGAACGTAGTTATGAGACCTTAAAGAGTAAAAACGAACAGATGTAGGAGAATTCAAAAAAGTTCCTGCATTAGGCTCTCCATCTCCACCATTCGATACTGGACTAGAATAACTTGTTTCATCACTTGCCACAATCAAAATGGGATGTGATTCTCTGTACCCTTCACATTCATCAGACTTCTTTGGTATGGGCTGCATCTGCAAAAAAGTGACTGGATCATCACGCCTCGAAACCAATTCACTGATGTTAGAAGCATCACCAACTTCTAGCACTTGAAATCCATTGGAGTAACCAATTAGAAGAACATGTCTAATAGAAAAACCAAGTTGAAGACTGTCAAAAGAGGCCCACAGAACCTGTAAAAGAAAACAATAATCTGAAAGTCACTGGATGAATATGCAAGCATAATCTGGCATATAATGTGAAGAAATGGTAATAGGTTACTTTGAAGATAAACACAGCGAAACGCATGCATACCCCCACCTATATCTATATAAATATTTATTGATAATCACACAAATTCGTATATAACACATTTTCATGAATTAAATTACCTACTATTGACTGTAAAGATACAAAATAACTTGCAGATTATGCATTTGCTCCTTTCATTAAGTGAAAATTCCTGATTGCAGAGTTAAATGGAGCACTTTATCATCTCTTGCTGTTTTGGAAAGAAGGTGATGAAAAGCGGCAAGTAATTATGAAGGTTGCACTGAAAGATTACTGTGATAGGCACAAAACATGCGCGCCAAATTAAGTACTGACAGTTGTTAGCTGTAGGAGAAAAGGTAGAAAATCAAAAACAGGCACCAGCTTTAATCTGGTCTAATCAAAGCTGCGGAAAAATAAAATATGAAGTATAAACCTATTGTTTTCATAAGTCCAGATAATTAACTTTGACACAAATAAGCAGATCTTGTACGATTTTAGGTGATTTACTAATCCCAAATTCCCAATGCAACATCTGGATTTGGGTGAAAATAGGGATGCTACAAAATATGATTGTGCATCAGCTCTTCTAAGCAGACCTCGAGTAAGTAAACAATACACCTTTGAAATCACAGATCAACCTCTCCAGCTTTACCAATTTCTTCACTCTTCTAACGCTAGAATTTCTGACAGAAATCCGCCCAGCTACTCTAAGCAGTGTATAAGGAGCTGGAAAACACCCCAATGACCAGTCCAAGAGCTACTACATGGAGCAATAAAGAAAACTTGGACTAGCTTCAAAGTTCAAGACGTTTTGGGCTATTGCATTTTATGCACTTTTGTGTAGTTAAGGCCTTGTATAGCCCTAAACCCTTCTATGGGATTTTTGTATATTATGTCTACTATATCTAGGTTGTATTAGACTAATTAAAAAGGTTGTAAACCAGCTGGACTAAGACCAACAAAGTTGCTGGGCAGGCCTTGAATAATTGGGCCGATTGACATGAATGTTGCAAATCAAGGCGGTCAAGCACCTCAAAAAAAAAGGGCAGCTGCTTGAAGAAAATGCGGCTGTTAAGCTACCAGTCAGAGAAGTTTCGTTCAAGACGAAGTATGAGAAAGTCATTCTGAATATTCTCTTGTAAATTTCTAGGCAAGGACATATTCCTAGTCGGTTTGGACTATCAAAGCAGCTCCCCCGCCTCCTTAGAAGTCTATAAATAAGATGCTAAGATCATTGTACAAGTAGAGAATGTTTGATGAATCAAAAACACCATAAAGGGTATGAAACTGAGAGCTAGAAAATCTCTTGTTGCCTGCTTCTCTTTATGAACTTATCAAGCTTATTTGAGCTACAGCTTGCGGCGATCTCAACTCTGACTTTTTGGTGTTTGGATTATACAATCAAAGGGATCAAGGTTTTAGCTATGGTTTTCTTGATATACTTCCAAATTTTGCCTTAAATCTCTATGCTCCAAGTTTTGGTGCTTGGCTGAGACTTGTCCTACTTTTGTAGGTGATTTCTTGATATTTATCAAGTGGATTGCTTACAGACTCAATAGTTTTGCATTTAAGCAATCAAGGGTTTTGGGGGATACAACAATTTCTTTAGGCAACGCGAATAGCATTCCAGAAAACAGCTATTACAGGGTTTTATTCTATACTGAATACCTCTAGTACAAAAAAAAATGAATATCTTGACATTCACCTTAGAAAATATAACTTTCTGCTTTTACAGGATCCCCCGCCATGTGATTTGGCAATATTAAAATGAATGGTGCATTTAACACTTTTCCCTTCGAATTTTTCCTATAAATGGAAACTTATATGCAAGGTGTTTACTGTTGATATGTAACCATTTGAAAATGTGCTTTCAAACCGTATGTAATTTCACCTTTTAAAACAAAGTAAACCAAAATAACTCAGTAGGTTGTAAATAATAGTATTAAAGTCTCATTTCTGAAAAGTCACAGTCAATAATTTTTATGGCTGTTTAATCATCAACCATCAGGTCAGATCCATATTGTGGCTTATACATGAAGAAAAAGTCAGCACCTTCAGATTACGACAGAGAGGAGAAGTGCTTAATGCAACAGAAAAAAAACATATACATACTGGCTCAATCATGCAAATAAGATTAAATAATTTATAGAATTAAAACGAAAATAAGTGGAGTGTAAACCCATCAGTACCCCAATGGATTCTGCCAGGAAGCTGGGAAAAGATGAAGGGATTCCTGTTGACAAAGAAATATTTCAGAGATTTGTGGGAAGGCTAATCTACTTATCTCACACTTGTCCAGATACAAGCTTTGATGTGGGAAACGTTAGCCAGTTCATGAACCGCCCAAAGAAAGAGCATATGAAGGCATTTTTCGAAATCCTAATCCTAAGATACCTAAAAATGACACCTGGACAAGTGTTGATTTTAGGGGAACTAAGGAGAAACTTAAATGTCTATCAAGATGTTGAATGAGGAGACAAAACTGACGGAGGGTCCACCACATACTATTGTTCTATGTTGAGGGGTAACCTTGTGACTTTGAGAAATCGAGTTAAGAGCATTAGACTTGGCTACGACTGAAGGCATCTGAATTTATAGTGTTTTATCTGAACTTAAGATAAGCTGGTCCCGACGTATGTTGTAAAAACATCATCATATGAAAGAGAATTAATGGAAGCTTCATGAGAAGACCAAGATGAATACAATGGTAGAGAAGAAGTTTGGTGAAATACATGTCAAGCACGTGTGGCAAGCACTCAGGATGGCACTGAAGATATTCCACAGAGCACACTATTGAGTATGAAATAAATTGGAAAATCACCCTCATCAGGTACTATTGAAAAATCTTATTCCCTATAGGTACTATTGAAAACCTTTATTGTCTTATCAGGTATCTCATATACCTTACTTTTAATATCTTAGAACAAAAATTCATCAAAGTTGTGTATGTTGATGACATCATTCTGACAGGGAATGATGAAAGGTAGGCAATATGGGTGAAGAAACAGTTGTCATCACTCATCAGAATTTGAAATCAATGATCCAGGGCCCTTGAGACACTTTACGTGAATGGAAGTGGCTAGGTCAGCTAATGGGTTAGTACTGACTCAAAGGATGTACAAATTGGATCTACTCAAGGGGACAGGGCCAGAAGGGTGTAGACCAGCTGGGACTCCAAAGGAGTGCAACCTGAAGCTGGGGAGTGCAAAAGGGGAACCGGTGGATCTAGAAATGTACACAAGGCCAGATGTGTCATATGATGTAAGTGTTGTGAGTCAGATCATGCACTCACCAAATGACCGTTCATCTTGAGGCAGTTAGAAGGATGTTGAGATATCTAAATTCCACTCCTGGGAAGGGGTTGTACTTCAAGAAATCAGATAGAAGGGATGTTTCAGTTTTACAGATGCAGATTGGGGTGTGCTTGTACCAAGGATAGAAGGTCCATGTCTGGATACTGTACTTATGTTGGGGAAAATTTGGTTACTTCGAGAAGTAAAAAAGCAGGATGTTCAGATGTTGTAGCTAGGAGTAGTGCTGAGGCTGAATTTAGGGCCACGGCACAAGGAATTTGAGAGGGAATGTGGATAAAACATGTAATGGAAGATATTGGAGCAGACTTTACTTATCCTTTCAAGCTATACAGTTTCAACAAGCACCACCTAAGAAGGCATTGTCAAGATTTTCAGGAACACAATTCCTTAGAAACCTTTACAAACTGTACGATTTCAGACTCCTAAAATATGTTAATCTTCTTATTCAAGCTTGCCTCATTTAAAGGGTACAGAAGATGAAGGGAATGAGCAGGTGCCAGGAAGAATAAGAATAAAGAGAGAAGAAGTCAGAAAGGGATGCCAAACGCAAAGTATATGGATAAATGAAGAACCAGAGAGCAGCCAAAAAAAGGCTACGTTACAAAGGTTAGAAATATATGCCTCAAAGTCTGCTGATTTCCCGGTGGTTGACTAAAGCACACTGTCTCCGGAAGAAGTGAACGAGTTTATTTCCATCCATGGAAGGGCAGTAAAACTTACAAGGATGAAAATTAGCTTAAGAACACTGCGGAAACAAGGAGAGGTGTCAAAGTTGTTTCTCAGTCCGTCAGTCGTTACACAAGTGCATGAGTCCTCATCAGTCCCAAAGAAGGAAAAAAATAAGCTGAAACCAGTCAAAAGCAGGGAACTAAGACAAAGCACTGACATAAAGGTTTACCTTTTTTGTGTGGGGGTTTTCTATAATTTGTGCATGAGCCAAGAAACGCAATGGTGGTAGCAGAAAAAACATAACTTCAGTAGCCTTTAGTTTTCGACCAATTACTTCCACAGGAACATATAATGTGAATTTGGTCCGCAAAAACTCAACTCCTATTTACAACTATGAAGTATTAGAGAACATGGGTTCAAGACGTGTAAAAAGAAGTCACGGGTTCAAGTAGGAATGCGTCTTTCTTCTAAAAATATATAGAAAGATTGGGCAAAGTAAGAAGCTGTTCTCAAGCACGGAACTGCCCTTTTAGAGCCCAAGAGGCCATTAGCATTTGGAACCTTAAATCAACAAGAATGCCCAGGACTATATCACAAAAAGAAGCATTTATTCAGTGTTGTTAAAACGGCGCTTTTTTAGCACTTAAGTGCTAAGCGATACATCAGCGCTTTGAGTCCACTTAAGCAGCGCTATTCCAGGAGGCACAAAAAATATAATTACTTTATAGTCCATTGTAGCATTTCTCAAATCCCAAGGAAACTTATGTTGTTTTTGTCTAAACATCCTTTCGACTGTGTGTGGTGTACAAGCTTCGATGCAACGAGAGCATCATTGCTTTTTGTGATTGTGGTGGTTAAGTTGTTTTGATGTTTTAATACTCGGTTTAAGTGATCTACTAAAGTAGTATACTGTTTTCGTATAGTTTATAAAAAAAATTCACAAGTATTTAGTGAAATATCAACAAAAAAATTGTGGCACTTTGAATAATTAAGCGGCGCTCTTTTAGCGCTAAAGCGGTAGTCAGCGCTAAAGCGGTAGTCAGCGCTTCACCGGCGCTTTACGCTTTAACAGCACTGCATTTACTGCCCACACCAGATGCACAGTCCTAGAGCAGGATAAATTCTTGAGCTTTCACATTTGCTCTATAAAGTTCTACAGCCAAGATTTTACCATGTTATTTACTCATTATTATATAGTTCAAAGCACATACAGCACACACAAAATTTACCAACACCAATTAAGACACTTTCTAGAAAGTTCTCATACTCAAATATGAACTTCCAGTCATCTAACCATCCACTAAAGTGCTACATCCGTCCCAATATATAAGTCACTCCACCTCTTTGGATTTGTCCTATGATATAACTCATTCTACATTGCCATTAAACATTTATTACTCTTTTTCTCTATCTTACCCTAGTTTATTAACAGTCCAACCACTTACCATTACTTTATAACTATTGCATTAATGATAGTCAAAGGGTCTTTTAGTCCTTTCTCTTTAGAATTTATGAAGTTCATCCCATTCTTAATCTGTGTGAATCTTCCAAAATGGCTTCTATTTTGGCGGAGGTAGTACTATCAACTATGCATTAACGTCAATCAGAAATTTAGGGAATTCATTCTCTTCTTAAGTACACTCCTTAACCACTTGAAGCTTAAGCTTAAAGTACTAATAGCTCCCCCCACCCCATCCCAAAAGATAAGTCATCGCAAGGTCTTCACACAGATTGAGAAAGTGGGTGAATAAATCTAAAAACATGTTGGACTATCATTAACGCAATAGTTGTAATGTAACGATAACTTGTTGGATTGATAAAGAGTAAGATGAACAAAATTGTAATAAATGACCACTGCTATATTAAAACGACTTATATTATGGGAAAAAAAACAAAGATGACTTAAATTTGGGATAGAGAATAAGATTTAACTCAAATTTGGAAAGTGAGACATTTCATTCATTCTATTGCTCCTGAAATAATTTCAGTACTAATATACAAGTTTATTGCTCATACTTAAGTATGTTTTCACTGCGTTTGAAATATCGAAACACTACAGCATTGAACATATTCAAGATTTGAAACGAAAAAAAAGAAAAACAATCCTCAAAGTATCCATCATAATCCAAAGCTTCATTGAAAGATCAGTAAAAAAGAGTAACAGCGACAAAGAAAAAGCATCAATAGAAACGACATACCTGGTCTTTGAGTAGATCGTTGGAGGAGTCACCGGAGATGGAGCCGGCGACGGAGACACTAGCAGACTTCACATTTGAAGACACCGTCTTAATGCAAGACGATATGAACTTGAAAGAGTTTGGCAAGAAACCATTTGAATGATCAGCACTTCCGTTCCGATAGTTACTGGCCTTCACAACACTCTTGTTCCTATTGAGATTCGAGCCTTTCTTCATAATCAAAACAATTCTACACAAATATTCACCGGCCAACGGAAGTAACCGGATACACAAATTTAACTGAAAAATCTACAACCCTCCGAGTTCAGGTCCTCCTCGGCCGCCGCCGCCGCCGACACCACCAGGCTCCGACTCCCCCCTCCGAAGCAAGTAGCTTATAGACTATGAAACGATAGGTATTTTTCAAATTATCTAGCATTAATTGATCGGGAAAAAAGAAATAAAAACAAAAAGGATTTTGAAGTAGGCGCCTGGGGAGGCTGGAGAGAACAGCGGGGAGGATTTTTGGGTGTTTTATTTAGATGATGATGATGATGATGATGATGGAGGTGGTGGTGGTTTTGACCTTCTTCAACTGGAGACGTGAGAAACGGTTGGTTTTCTTTTTTTTTTTTTCTTTTTTATTTTTTCTTTTTAAAAAATTTCCCTCTGTTTTTGTTCATTTTTTAAAATTATTCTTATTATGAATAGTCTTTCTTTTTCTTAATGGATGAATAGGTTATCGTGTAAATGAAATGTTTTACAATTTGCGCCTGGGGGCTTCTAACTTTGTCTATTCTTTTAAAAAATTGCATTTCTCGTAATAAATAAAACTATATAAACAACATAGAAAAAACATCTCCTCACACTCTGTTTTTAAATAATTGTACTTCTATTGACCATTCAATCTCCATAACATTTGCGCAATTTATAAAAAAAAATAATTGTACATCTTGTTATAAAACTACTACCTCCGTCGCATAAAACGTGTTTATTTTTTAAAAATGAATTGTCCTATAAAAGGTGTCCATTTAGAATATCAATGCATCATTTAATTTATTTTTTCCAAACATACTCCTATCATCATTTAATGTTTGTAAACATTTTTCATATTCCAAAACAAGCATTTATTGTAAAGTAGGGGTATATGTGTCCATTAATATTTAAAATACAACACATTAATTATTTTCTTAATCTATGCACACATAAAAGTGACACTTTTTATGGGACGGAGGTAGTAAATAAACAACATAGGAAAAATAAAAAATACAAATTATAAAGAAAAATGAAAATCGTTTGTGTATTATTTTAAAAGTATAAAGGTTATTTATAGTAGATAGCACAATGTGAATACAATAGAGTTGATAAGGCAGAAAATTTAACTAAATCAATTTGAATAATAAATAACCATAATTTTATCTTTTATAACATTCCCCTTAGATATCTATTATTCAACAACTAGCATAGATATGATATTCTCATTAAAATTGTGATACCCATGCCGCGGATACCTAGTCTTATCCGAAAAAGAACGTCTAGTGACGATGTTGGAAATCGTCGGGTAATAAATCCGGGGCCTTTTAATCCTATTGACAACCTGCACGAGCTTCAAGAACACAAAAAAAAAACGATAAAGATGGGGTGATTTGTGGTGTTTTAGACTGGACTTGAGACGATGTATCTCAAGCTGTCTACGTATCCTGTTAATTTGCTAGGAATCAAGTCATCATCGTTCCTTACGGATAGTTTATATAGAGGGGCTTATGCAATAGGCCTGCGTGGGTCGTGTCCCAGTTGGACTGTGATTTCGTGTTCCCTAATGACGAGATAATCATGATTTAATCCACTTAATTATAGGATATAATATACGGTGATTTGAATATCGGATAGGAGCTTTTATGGTGAAGATTATTTCCATGTTTATCAAGTTAATTATGCACGTGGGAGATTTGGCCCGAGATGGACTCGGGCCGACTTGTGGAGATCGACCTAGGTAGGCCGGTCTCTTGTGCTTTGGACGACCTGCGGAGATTGGGGAGGATGACCAAGCTGGGCTCAGCTCGATTCTTGGGGCTTCCGGCCCTCAAGGTGGTTTTTCTCTGTCTTCATTTATTGTTGGATCATTATGAGGATGACACGTGGCGAGGCGCTAATCCGACCTCCGTCATCTGGCACGCATATAATTAAAATTTAATCTAATTGTACACGTAAGTCGTACAGTATTATCATCAGAGAATAAGGCGGAAGACAAAACAATAGACTCGGACAACTAAAACAACTAACAAACGATCGAAAACAACATATTATGCATCTAAAACATCATTAAAATCATTACAACTGTCAATTACAACCAATCCATTACATCTTGAAACTACAAACTCAAACCACTAATCTTCCAATATAACAGAGATAAAAGAGTTTATACCCGATTTCCAACAGAATAAAGAATAACAAGCTTTAGTTGCATCATTCTGGGGTCACTCCGCAGTGGCCACGAAAACAACCTACAATCACACTACATGTACCCTTTATATAGGGGGCCAAGCACCTCCCCTTAGATCCGGAAAATACACTATTATGTATGTTGTGTAAGTACATAAAAATTTACACTCGCCCATAGATCGTCCCCCCTCATCCGGGATCCCGTGTCCTCCAATTACAATACACTACCTTTTTGTGGGTGGGGAACAATAAAGAAAGTGTGTGTAAGTACATATATATTATATATAAGAGAATCGATACAATTAAATAACATACGTGTATATGTGTGTGTGTGTGTGTATGTGTATATTTCTACAATCACTAGCACGTAGGTTGTAACAGGGAAGCTCACTCACCCTCTACTAGCTCCGCAGTATAACCTTGCACAAGTAGCTTTGTTACACCAAGATCAGAGGACACAACGTATGGTGAACACCGCACCACAACACAGTTAGCACCTCAAGGGTACAAACAATACCGTGAGGAAGATCACACGAGTCCCTTGGCATTAGACCAAGTGGAGAGGTGCAATAGTTCCATGCTACGAAGTGCCTCACCAATGATAATGGTGTTTTAGCTTTTAGACACAAACATATGTGTATTACCGAGTTTAATCTAACCATATGATTCATTCACATAAAATGATTCTTAAGGACATCTAGTCATAGACATCTAATTAAACTACCTAACACGTTGTAAAAATGATTATTGACTACTAAGTCAAACTCAATATCCTACACAGGGGCGGAACCAAATAGCTAGGGTGGTCTCAAGCCCCCCCCCCCCCCCCAAAATGCTCTCAAGCCCCCCATATGGTCTCAAGCCCCCCCTCCCCAATTTTTATTATCAGTATTAGTAGTAGTGTTAATATTAGTATGTTATGCGTTTTTTTCTTGAACAAAAGACCTTATATTCTAGTGGTTTAAGAACAAACCATTTTCAGTCTCTATAATTCTAGGTTGTAAGTTAAGTTCAAATTTCACTACCAACATTTTTTATTTTTCATACACACCAAGTTATAGTGAGTAACACGCTAAAATAAGGTAAAAGTATGCTTTCAGGAAGTGGCTTATATTCATAGGACTTTAACATATCGAATGGCATGGAAAATTAGCCAAAACAGTGCTGCCCTATTTGGCACAAACCTTTAACTTAACGTCAGAACATTGACTAATCACAAATTGTTATTTGTCCTCTTTATACCATTTCAACTTTTAATGTTTATTTTAAATATTTAATAAATTTAGGAAAACATTAAGATTTTAAATTTCTTATTTATTATTCTTCATTTCAGATTCATTTAATCCTAAAAAAAAAGGATAATCAGATACATTTGAAAAGGAAAAAAAAAAAAAAAGGGAAATAAATACCATGATCTCAAGTTAGTTAATTAGTTTCATTGTTTTTTTTTTTTTTTTTTTGTTATAAGAGATAAGAGATATATACATTAAGGGGAAAACCTACATTTTGACTTCAAATCAAAAGGGGATATTTGATGTTGCGTTAAATTTTGGGGAAGCATCGGCTATTGACTAGTAAAATGTACGAGACCGCAACCGAAAGCATGGGAAAATTAGTTTACGTCACGATACGAGTTTGAGAATATCTTGAATTAGATGCGGAAGCAAAGAGGGAAGTTTTCGCCGACATTAGGCATATGCTTAATGCTTCTTGTGTACGGCTCCATTGCAAATCGATAAAATAAAAAAATAAAAAAATAAAAAAATAAAAAAATAATCCAACCCAAAAAATCCTAACCAATAGGCCCTTATGATTCATTCATGGAAGATGTAAATTAAAGATATGTATTAGCAATTCAAGATGTTTAGATTGTCCTTCAATTTTTTTTTGGAAAAAGACAATCTATATATTATATGATTTGAACCCCCACAATACAACTCAATGTTGAAGTGTTATTACAATACTCAAGTTATATAACCACCGAGCTATGAAGTTGACGTGGATATGACTTGATATCGTACACGTAGCACTCAAAGACGCAATTTGGGTGATTTAAGTGAGATGGAATGACGATGCTAAATAATACACCACCGGAATAACATGCCACGTGTAATCTAAGGATGAGCTGTAAAGGGAATCGAATGGCTGAGAGTGAGTAAAAGATGGTGTTTTTAAGTACTTTATGGTGAGTCCAAGAATGTATCTTGGATTGCCTACGTATCCCGTCTTAGATCCAGGAATCAAGCCTTACGTAGTTCCGGAATGATGTATTTATAGGCACATGTCCTTCCTCTCGCCCTAAATTTAGGGCGGTTTGGTCCATTGGCATAAATACCCTTAAATGGGCCTTGCCCTCCCCCAAGCCCACCACCCACTTGGATGGTGGACCCGGGGCCTTGGACAGAAGTCTCCGTCTCGACTCGATACATGCCGACACGGGTGATCGAGGCTAGATACTTGAAGAATCTTCCGGTGATTGCGGTCTCTCGCCGGTGCATATCGTGTCGATTTGATACTGCTAATTTGACATAGACTTTTCCACATGCCGAATTTGGACCACCCGGATAATTCCACGTGGAGGAGTAAACCCCCGTATCATCATAAGCCCCCGGATCGGAGGGAAGCTCATCTCGAGATGCTGATGTCGGATCTGAAAATTTGAATAATCTCTTTAACACGTGGAATTCTTTAGGCGGGAATAAGGCTGTCTCTCCTAGCCGATATAGGCTGTCGTAGGGTGACGTCACACTGTACCAACATTAATGGGCGTAGGAAACGAAGCGTTTTATCCGGCCCACTACCCTTGATTCTCGCGTTATGTATTCTATAACTGCCCTCAAACTCCACCCTTTCAAATCACTTGCAAGATTTATACGCATAAAATGAGTCCAAGACCTTGACGTTTCTCATTCGCCATTATAAACTTCGCAAATCTCGCTTCTTTAGCCGAAAACTCAAGTAAGCCCTAATCTTGCTTAAATTTTCCTTCTTATTTTTGTTTCTTGCATCTTTTCCCATTGAAGCCCATGTCTAATAGCGATAGTGACTCCCAAAACAGAGAGGAACTTATCGAAATTGAAGAAGAATCGACGGAAGAAACGGTTTCGAGCATCCTACCGCTTCCTCCGAGAGAGCGCCGGAGAAGAGGAAGAGGGAGGAGAGGAAGAGGGAGGAGAGGAAGAAGCGTCTTCTCGACCCGCCGGATCTTCTCGACCCATGGCCAAACGCCAAACTAGGATGAAGGGCCAAGGGCCATACGGTTGTATGTCGAATCTCTCCCCAGAAAAAGCCAAAGTTATTTGCCTTCGATACGGCATCCCTTACTCCTCTGAACATATCAAAGTATCACACGGCCAGTATCAGTTCGCCTGTGACCCTCCCCCTGGGTTCTGCACCATTTACGAAGCGCAATTAAAGGAGGGACTTCGGTTTCCGTTCGACCCGTGCCTAATCGCCGTCCTCCAACACTACAAAATCTGTGTCACCCAGCTCGCTCCCAATGGGGTCAGGAGTGTAATGGGTTTTGTGTTAGCGTGTCGAATCGCCAAGGTTGAGTTCTCGGTTCGACTATTCCGTCAGTACTATGCATTGTCGAGCTTGCAGGACGCGGGGTGGTATACATTTCAGAAGCGTCCTCTGGCATCGGAATTCGTGAGAAAGGTGACCTCGTCTCAAGGCGATTGGAAGCCTAATTTTTTCTTTATCTGACACGGGCTGATTGATATTGACATTCACACTTGGTACAACAGGCCGCGAAATGGCATGACCGACTCGACTCGGACGTCCCCAACGGGGTGTGGGATTATCGAGAGTGTCCATCCCGACGTCTCGACCCGAAGTCCGCACTCTCTCGTATCCTTTCGCTGACATCGAGACGGCTGGACCCGGCGCCTATCTGGAACTCGATGAGGATGTTCGAGTTTTACGTAGGATACTTTTTCGCATTGTCAAGCCGTTACACTTTTGTTTTTCAATACTGATTAAGGTTTCTTGTAATGCATTAACGCCGATTTGTCTCTGTTTGCAGTGGAACACTTTTCAAAGATGGAGGCATTAGGTAAGATGCCTGATCCCAAGAAGACGGATCCTAAGAAAATCCAAGAACTGGCCGGCATCAAATCGAAAAAGCCGACATCCGGTGCCGCATCTGCGGGACAGAGAGGGTCGAGCCGAGCTCCTACCCCGGTATCAACATCTGAAATTTTAAGGGGTCAACCCGACGAGGCTAGGGTGGTAGAGCAGACCGAGGGTGACCTCGTCCCAAGGAAGCGCCAGAAAACAACCGAGGTGAGGCACGGGGTCGGGAAGGAGACCCGTAACCTTGCCCCACCGGTTTCCACCGATCCGATCCCAGAGACAAGTGTGGCAGAGATGGAGGGTATGACTCCGGAGGAGCTACACGACCTTATTATGAAGGGCTATCGAGTCGTGAGTCCCCTTTTATTTCCTTTGTAGCTTCATTATGTTTCGTCTGTTTTCGACGTTAACGGCATTCTTCCTTGCAGGCCCGACTCGCTACTAAAGTAGCTCTGAATAAAATTGAGTCTCCCGCAGCAGCTTTGGAGGAGCAGAAGAAGACTATCGCTACTCTGACCTCCGAACTCGAGAAGCTGAAGGCCAAGGTCAACAAGTTGGACGACCGACGTGTGAAACTGGAGTCTGATTTGTCTAAAGCACACAAAGACATATCCGCTAGGGAAGCTGAGTTGGCGGCAGTAAGATCGGAGTTGGACGAGACTAGGGCTGAGTTGGCTGCAGTTATCAAGGCTCGGGACGATCTTCAACTCGAGGTTGATAGCTTCCCAACTCGCTTAGAAGCGACTAAGAAAGATTTCCTGACGTCGGAGGAGTTTGATAACGATTTGTCGCTACTGATGACTCAAGCAATGAAGGGGGGATTCTCGAACGCGCTGGATCAAGTCAAGATGGTCATTCCTGACTTTGAGGTTAAAAGTATCGATAAATCTTACATGTATGACCCAGAGTCCATCCCCAGATATGGTCGATATATCACCGACTTCAAGGCTGGCGTGTCTCTCTATGACAAGTATGTGGTCCCTGCCCTGGAGGGAGACGGTGAGGGGAACGCCGAGTCGGAAGAACAGGTCGATCCCAATGCTTCGACCTCAAACCAGCCTTCTGCCTGATGCTCTTCCCTTGTTGTCTTTTAAAACAATTTGATTTGATTTGGTTGTAATAACTTTGATATTTTTTACTTGCCTGAACTTGCATTTTCTCGATCCGATCTTGTAAACTTTTCATTTGAATGTCTTTTTCAATTCGAATCGTGGTTTTGCATTTGAATGTCTTGTCTTTTATTGATCATTTGCTTAGGGTGTAGTCCTCTGGACTTAATCCCTTTGCAAACACTGCCTTATGGGGTGTAGTCTTATTGACTTAATTCCCCTGCTGGCCCCTCGAAGTGTAGTATGAGTACACAACTCGTAGCACACTTGAATATGAGTCGACCTAGCATTGTATGGCCTTATTGGCTTGACTTGGCTATTTGGTCGGAGCTCGATTCGACTTTCCCGCCTCGTCAGGCTTATTGGATATCTAATTAAGAAATCCTTACTCGACTGTCGCACATCGTGGTGCTTTCGATCTGGTCGAGTTAGGTATCCGTCGTGGGATCTTCCGACCACCTCGCATCGTGGCTTATAGGCATGTCGGGGGTGATATAAGCGCTGTCAGTGACTTGGCTTTTTTCACTATTTTGCTATAACTCCATCAAGTCGATGGAGAGAAGCTCGGAGGTGGTGTAAGCATTGTCAGTGACTTGGCTTTACTCACCATACTGCTTTGATTTGGTCGTGTCGATGTCTTTTGTTGGAGTCGATTTTTGGTCTCTTTTTTGTTCCGGCCCCCTTTTCTTTTGTACATGAGCGTGTGTATTAAGTACAACGTAGAAAAGAAAATTGCGTGAATAAAAGGCATTGAAATCAAACGTCACATCGACCTATTACAAATAACTCAAAAATTTGAAATTGCAAATGTCATAAATTGAATAAACAGCTTAAACGTAGTATTTCTGGAGATTGGTGGCGTGCCACGTCCGAGGCACTGTGCTGCCGTCTGATCTCCCCAACTGATACGACCCTTTTGGGTGTACCTTCAGAATTTTATAGGGTCCTTCCCAATTCGGCTCAAGCTTGCCTATTGGGTCCTGCCTGCTGGCTTCGTTCTTCCTCAACACGAGGTCCCCCACTTGGAAATATTTGTATTTCACCCTTGCGTTGTAATACTGTGAAATCCTCCTTTTATAACTGGCCATTCGACATGCCGCCATCTCTCTCTTCTCTTCGACGTTATCTTTTCCTTCCATTAGATCGGCTGCATTAGTTTCGACATTGTAAGCTAAAACCCGAGGTGATGCTAGCCCGATCTCCGCAGGTATCACTGCCTCGCATCCATAGGCCATGGCAAAAGGAGTTTCTCGGGTAGCTGAATTGGGTGCTGTTCGGTATGACCACGTATACTGGGTAACTGAGCTGCCCAATCTCGACCTTCGTCTTCTAACCGCTTCTTTAACCCAAACTTGAGCTGCCTGTTTGTCTGCTCGACCTGTCCGTTGGACTGAGGTCGGGCCACCGATGTCGTTCTGTGTTCGATCTTGAATTCTTTCAACCAATTATGCACTCTATCATCAAGAAATTGAGTTCCGTTGTCCGAGATCAGATACTTTGGAATCCCAAACCTGCACAAAATATTCTCCCAAAGAATTTTTTTGATGGTCTGAGCCCTGATGTCAGTAAGAGCTTTGGCCTCGACCCACTTAGTAAAATAATCAACTGCAACGACCACGTATTTGAAATTTCCCGGAGCTCGAGGCAGAGGTCCGACTATATCGATCCCCCATTCATCGAACGGCCACACCGACTCGATGGCACTCATTTCTCGTGCTTGCTGGTGAGTCACCACATCATGTACCTGGCAAGCCCTGCAACTCATAACAAACCGATTTGCATCCTTCTGCATGTAGGGCCAAAAATATCCTGCCAGTTTTCATTTTCTTGTCAACATTCGAGCTCCGCAATGATTACCACAAATTCCTCGATGTATTTCTTCGAGTAGATACGCCCCTTCATCTTCCGACACACATCGCAACCAAGGTGTTACAAACGATTTTCGATAAAGCACATAGTCGAATAGGGCGTACCTCGATGCTTGCAGTCTAATTTTTCTGGCCTGAGACTTATCAGATGGGAGAACTCCATCTTTTAAGAATAATGCTATGGGATCCATCCATGTTGATCCTTGAACCACTGGCTGCACGTCGACCTCGTTATAGCTTCGTTCTGCTAGCATCTCGACCAGAACTTTCCTCTTAGATTTAAAATTTGACGCGAGCTTAGACAAAGCATCGGCTCGTTTGTTTTCGCTCCGAGGCACCTGCTCAATGCGAACTGTCTTGAATTTCGACATTAATCCATGTACAACTTTTAGATAACTTTTCATTGATTCTTCTTTAGCTTCATACTCTCCCCGTATATGATTTACCACGAGCTGAGAGTCACTGTATACCAAAAGATTCTCGACCCCCAACTTCGATGCCGCTTTCAAGCCCGTGATCATGGCCTCGTACTCGGCCTCGTTATTCGTAGCTTTGAACTCGAATCGGAGTGCATATGGGAACTCTTCCCCTTTCGGACTAACCGCAATAATCCGCCCCAGCCTCCTTCTTTACTTGAGGCACCATCGACGTGGATGGTCCATTGTTCTTCCGACGACGCTTTTCTTGCTCCAATTGAATCGACGAGACCTTCGGCTAGAAATCGCCGCTGTGCCCGACCCTTGATGGCGGTACGGGGTAAGAACTCGATATCATATTCTGCTAGCTCGACAACCCACTTGGCTAACCGACCCGATGTCTCGGGTTTTGCCAGAATTTGCTTTAAAGGCTGATCAGTCACCACAGCGATGGGATGCGCTTGAAAATATGGCTTCAGCTTCCTTGACGCATGAACCAGACCCAATGCCAATTTTTCAGCAGGTGTATATCTGATCTCGGCCCCATGCAATGCCTTACTTACAAAATAAATCGGGATTTGCCCCTGGTCCCCTTCTCGAACTAACACCGCGCTCACAAACCTCTTCGCATTGCCGATAAACTAAGAGATTCTCTCCTTCTCGAGGTGAGGACAAGCAGTTGGTAAATCGATAAATACTTTTTCGCATCGTCAAACGCTTTTTGACACTTCTCATCCCACCGGAATGGACTCGCCTTTTTCGCATCTTAAAGAAGGGCGGGGCCTCTGGGTCGATATCGACAAGAATCGATTGAGGGCGGCCATCCGACCCGTCAATCGTTGCACCTCCTTTACGTTACGAGGTGCGGGCATGTTTTTCAGAGCTTCGATCTTATCTGGATTGGCACGAATCCCGTCCCTTGATATCATATAGCCTAAGAATTTTCCAGATCGAACACCGAAGGTACACTTCTTCGGGTTAAGCTTCATTTTTACTGCCCGCAACACCTCGAAAACTTCCCTGAGATCGACAAGAAACTGTCCCATGGACTTGCTCTTGATCAATAAATCATCAACATAAACCTCCATATTCCGACCTATCTGTCTCTCAAAGATCTTATTGACGGCCCTCTGATAAGTGGCCCCTGCATTCTTCAAACCAAACGGCATTGTTACAAAGCAAAAAGTACCAAATTCAGTGATAAACGCGGTTTTCTCCGAGTCCTGAGGGTCCATGAAGATTTGATAGTATCCCCTGTACGCATCGAGAAAACCGAAAACCTCGAAGCACAATGTCGAATCGACCAATTGATCGATTTTCGGAAGAGGATATGAATCTTTGGGGCATGCTTTATTGAGATCTGTAAAATCGACGCACATCCGCCAGCTTTGATCAGGCTTCCTGACTAACACGGGATTGGCTAACCAATCTGGGTATAATACCTCCTTCACGATCCCAGCAATCAACAACTTGTCAACTTCTTTCTTCACTGCCTCTTTTCTTTCAGGTGCAAGATTTCTCTTCTTTTGCCGTATCGGCTTCTTTTTTGGGTCGACGTTAAGGCGATGCACTGCCACGTTTGCCGATAAACCCGGTATGTCATCTGCCTTCCAAGCAAAAACGTCTCGATACTCCGCTAGGAGGTCGACCAGGGCTTGCCTATCGGGGTGTGGCATCCACTTCCCGATCTGGACCCCTTGGTCCTCATCCTCCGTCCAGACACAAACCTCTTCCGTCGGATCGACGGATATCCAGCTTCGATCCTCTTCCTCTTCTGGTATCAATTCCTCAATCAAAACTTGTCCAACTCCTTTCCCCTTTGTCGTGACCAAACTACAATTTCTGGCCACCTCGATGTCTCCTTTTACTTCATGGGTTCCATACCAGGTGGGGAACTTCATGCTGTTGTGGAATGTCGAGATGATGGCCCTGAGATCGTATAAGGCAAGCCGACCCAGTATCGCGTTATATCCTGACGGGGCCTTGACCACGACATAGGTCATTTCCATAGTTCGGCCCTTTTCTCCGTCTCCGACTGTTGTCAACAAATTAATCGATCCGACAGGGTGGATGGCCTGCCCTGTGAATCCAAACAAAGGAGTAGACAACGGTATAATGTCTTCATCTTTCAACTTCATAGCTTTGAAAGCCGAATAGTAGAGAATATTTACGGCGCTTCCACTGTCGACACAAACTCTTTTGATCCGACCTCGACTTATTACTGCTTCGATCACCAACCCTTCGCTATGACTATGGGAACTCGGAATATCATCTTTTGGCCCGTAGCCCACTTCCGTAGTAAATCTCACCTTCTTCGATTCTCTAGATCTATCCGAAGAATGTCGACTGGATCGAGGTCTATCTGATTCATGCTCTGCAACAATCGTGTTTACGTCATACCCGGCGCGATTATCACGGTGGGGGTCTCGATTCTGATCTTCTCGATGGTCATCACGGCGATTATCTCGGTATGCCGGCTCAGCTGACCTGTCTCGACGATTTCGATTGTCACGACGCGGGGATCGATCTTTATTTCCATTATAAGTCTTCCTCTTGTACTCTCGACGGCCTTTTGGCTCGTCCTTTTCCGACCCTCTTCACCTTGGCAAAACTTATGGACTATGTTCACACATTCATCCATATCATTCGGCATCTTCTTAGACAATTTGTCATATAACTTCATATTTCGCAGACCTCCGACAAAAGCATTAACTTGCAATGCATCACTGGCATTATGCACTTTCATGGCCTCGAGATTAAAACGCCTCATGAAGTCGATAGTCGATTCCCCTTTTTCCTGCTTGATATTCATTAGGTGTGTAGCACTAAGGTGGAACTTCTTATTCCCAATGAAAGCGTCTCGGAATTTCTGCCCCAGCTGTAAAAAGCTTGAGATCGACCCGGGGTGTAGCTTGTGAAACCACTCTCGAGCTCGACCCGTGAGCAGCGTGTCGAAGGCTCGACACTTCATGGCATCGTTCGCGTTCCTTAACCTCATCAAAGATATGTATCGATATAGATGATCCTCTGGGTCTGTTGTACCGTCATAAGGTTCCATCTTGGGTGGTTTGAAGGACTCAGGCATCGTGTATATCTCAATCTCGGGACTAAATGGCGATTCGAGCCATTATGCGACCTGCTCCTTCCCCACGATGCGATTGAACTCGTTTCGAATGCTGTCCTCGACCTGCTGCTGATGCTTCTCTTGTTCAGGACGTTTGCGGGCGTTAGTCACGCTGATTTCAATTGCACCTTCCTCACACTCTCCTTGAGGATCGACAGGCCTCTTCCCTCTAGCATTATCAACTTCTTTATGACCCTGTGGGTCTAACAGGTGTCCTTCAGGGGGATTACGGATTCCCTTGCCTAAGAACGCCGAAGCCACTACCCTTTCGGGCGTCTTCATCTAAAGACGCTAAGTGATCTGCCATATCTTGCAGCTGGGGAGGAAGCTGAGGCCTGGGTGGATCTGCAGCGGCCAGTCTAGATCCCGTGGGGACTTCTTGAATCTGAGATGGAGCTCCTGCCGGATCTACATCCGTTGCTCCTCGATCTGCATGTTCTTGCTGTTCGTTGCTTTCTTCTTTGTTGGTGGTGCCATTGCGATTTCTTTACCCACTCACCGGTAGAAGGCCCTCCTTCTAGCGCCAAATGACGATGCTAAATAATACACCACCGGAATAACAGGCCACGTGTAATCTAAGGGTGAGCTGTAAAGGGAATCGAATGGCTGAGAGTGAGTAAAAGATGGTGTTTTTAAGTACTTTATGGCTGAGTCCAAGAATGTATCTTGGATTGCCTACGTATCCTGTCTTAGATCCAGGAATCAAGCCTTACGTAGTTCCCGGAATGATGTATTTATAGGTACATGTCCTTCCTCTCGCCCTAAATTTAGGGGCGGTTTGGTCCATTGGCATAAATACCCTTAAATGGGCCTTGCCCTCCCCGCCCAAGCCACCTACCGGATGGTGGACCCGGGTACTTGACAGAAGTCTCCGTCTCGACTCGATACATGCCGACATGGGTGATCGAGGCTAGATACTTGAAGAATCTGCCGGTGACTGCGGTCTCTGCTGGTGCATATCGTGTCGATTTGATACTGCTGCATTTGACATAGACTTTTCCACATGCCAGCTGGACCACCCAGATAATTCCACATGGAGGAGTAAACCCCCGTATCATCATGGAACCAATCATCCCAAAAGTATTTCAGCCCTCGGACATGCATCGACCTCGGCAGAAAGGTTGTTACGATGTGCAAAACATTCATTAGTCATCGACATGGCGCTGGTCGTCATATGTCTTATGTTGTCAGTTCGAAACAAGATAATTACCAGCTCGTTCCACCAACACGGTGCAGGCTCACCTCGGCTCAGGAAACACAGCTCGGTATAAGTCTTCAACGAGCTGAGGCAACAGTTACATAGTCAATAGGACTTTAACCAATGATCTTATAACAATTCCATGATTCATGCGGACAGGGCCCGAGGGTCATGAGTACACCATGACTCCCCTCATAACTACTCCAGGCTATTGACCATGAATCCAATGGTCGTAGAATCAACTCCCCCACGAGGGAGCCCTTTAAAAGGATCATCATCTTCAACATTCAAAACTACGTTCATAGCTTGATCCATTACAATACAAGGCACGTAGGCAGTCGATTCCGTATTTGCGCAGCGAGCCATATGATGAATCACTAAATCCATCATTCATAGTAGTTGAGTTATCCTAACGAAGCTCTATTATCAAGTCCTTGACCCGATTTTATTGGTGACGAATTTGAGCATTGTCATTTGGCGCTCTAAAGAGGATCTAATTTACAACATTCAAAAAAGATACTGTGAATTAACATCCAATCATGCCTCCAAAAGATAATAACAAAATGAGAAATGCAAGAAGTCAAAGCCATGCGTGTTGAAATAATGTCCTAAACCCAATCGGGTTGGACCGGATCCGACCGGGTCGGATCATTTCTACTATTTCTTTATGTTTATATATATATTAAATGGCTTTATGTTATTATATATTTGTTCTTTTAATGGACCAATTATGATATTGTTCTATGATAACGTCCCTTGTGTCAAACTGTGAAAGAGAAATCATAATAGTGATTATGGTTGATGAGATCTCGACTCACTTTAAAGGGTTTGATACTTAAATTGTTAGATGTAATATCGTCGGATCAATCATAGATTGACCCGATCACGCAGCGGAATGCATCAGATCTAGATCTAAATGAAACAAAGAACATAAATTAAAGATCTAAACCTACAAGGGGGTTTAGGAGCCAACCTTTTTATGGTGCTTAACTCCAAGATCAAAAGTCTCCTAGAACACGTGTATGAGCAGCCACAGCCTTCCAACATGTGTCTCCCAGCAACACCAAGTGGATGGTGTTTCCCGCCGCCGGACCTCCTTGATGCATACTCAGAAAACCCGAAGTTTTCTAAACTCGAACCCAAAAAACTATAGCCGAAAATTCCAAGCTATATTCTTTCAATAATGGCGTGTTATGTGATGTGATAAAAGGCTTGGGAGAACTCTATTTATATAGGAGAGTAATCATTGTCCTCTAAGGATTTATTTAATTAATACAAAATCAATTGAAATAATCATTTTCCTAAAAAGATATATCTAAAATATTCCAAAATAAATAATGATATATAAAAGATATTCTTTTCCTTAAATTATTTAACACATAAATAATTTAATCACATGTCTTATTATTTTATTGAGAAAACAAATTTCCCAATAATAAATAACATAATATGCGCCCCAAACCCTAATTAATTAGGTCATGTGCATTTTCCATTTATTTGGGCCGAGTCCACGGAAAAATTCTTTTCCAAGTATTTAATCATCTAGTCCAACTAAACAATTAATCCACATATCAATTAAATAGTCCAATCCAACTATTTAATTATAATTGAGGTGCAGCGACGAGAAAACCTATATGCTATATTAGTAGCCACGTCGGGATAATGGACCCATATTCAGTAGCTACAATAAATCGAATAAAATTATTCATCAGACAGAATAATCATATCCAACCTAATAATTCCGGGATTACACCACCATAAACCCGAAACTGAACTCTATCGAATATAGATAACTTACACTCAATTTATGAGTCGAAAGCGTCCACTGATATAATCATTACATACGGATAAATCCTCCATAGATTGTTCACTTCGATTTGGGATATTTCCGTAAACCCTTCTCGAAACATCTTATCCTTATTTACCATTAACCCCTAGTGATCAATTAGTTCATAACCAATATGATATGAACTCGGCCGATCGATCAGTTTCTAGGGTTAACAAATAAGGGAACTGTGTTGTCTACTTCCCGAGGGAAGGAATGGATTTCATATCTGTGATAGCACAGACTACTCACTCATCCCGTAATAGAGCCAACGAGAAGTGTTGGACCACATACTGCGAAGTGATCCTTACTAACACATCAAACCCTACCCTAGTCTAAGCAAATCATCTGTGATCACCTCAGGATTGAGATTAATCCATATATGATCATGAAGAGAGCTTGAGAAAGCAATAATACTTGAGTAAACTCAACTTATTTTATTCATGATAAAAGTATGAGTATAAATAGATACAAGCATGAGTAGAGTAATGAATGCTATTAAATGCTAGAATCGGCTAGTATTAAGTGCTAGAGTCGGCTAGAGCATAATAAGACAAAATAGAGTTACTTTATGACATATTAATTGTTTATACACTACAATTAATATGTCATGTTACAAATAAGTAACGTGTTACAAGTAGTGTAATATTTCCACACCCCCCCTCAAACTGGGTTGTATATGTCAATACAACCAAGTTTGCTACTCAGTCCGTTGAACATAAGCGGTGGAATGGCCTTGGTGAGAATATCAGCATTCTGGTCTGCTGAGGGAACATATTGAAGTTGAATGATCTTGGCATCAATCTTCTCTTTAAGGAAATGTCTGTCAATGTCCACATGTTTTGTCTTATCATGATGAACTGGATCCTCTGCCATGCATAATGCTGAATTATTGTCACAAAGGAGTATGATAGGTTGTCAAGGGTCCGTCGAAGGTCGGTAAGGACTCTTTTCAGCCACAGTGCTTCACAAATGCCTAAAACAAGTGCCCTGAGTTCAGCTTCAGCATTGCTTCTAGAGACAGTAGGTTGTTTCTTGATTCTCCAAGTGACAAGGTTACCCCACACATATGAGCAATAGCCGGTGGTAGATCTTCTGTCTATGTGGCAACCAGCCGAGTCAGCATCAGTATATACTTTCACTGATCTTTCGGTAGACTTAGTGAAGTGCAATCCTTGGCCAGGAGTGGACTTCAAGTATCGTAGTATTCTGTAGACAGCATCCCAATGGTGCTCGCAGGGCAATGCATGAACTGACTGACAAGACTAACTCCATATGCAATATCAGGTCTTGTATGAGATAGATAAATGAGTTTCCCTACAAGTCTCTGATATTGTTCCTTTCTTACAGCAATACTACCATGTACTAGTGGATTACTGGGGTCTACTGGAGAGATAGCTGGTTTGCACCCTAGCATGCCAGTTTCCTTCAACAGGTCCAAGACATACTTCCTCTGTGAGACTGAAATACCCTGGCTGTTTCTTGCTATTTCCATGCCAAGGAAGTACTTGAGGTAGCCCAAATCTTTAACTTGAAATTCCTTTGCCAGTAGGGTCTTTAAGTGTTGGATCTCAGCAGGGTCATCACCAGTAAGGATGATATCATCCACATAGACAATAAGGATGGATCTTCTCGTATTGTTTGTTTTAATAAACATCGTGTGATCTGAGTTGCACTGATGATATCCAGCAGCTTTAACCATAGTAGTAAGTTTGCCAAACCATCTCTTGGGGACTGCTTTAGGCCATACAGAGATTTTCTCAGTTTAAACTTTCCCTTTAGTGTGAGTGTTGGTAAAACCAGGAGGTACAGTCATATATACTTCCTCAGTGAGGTCACCATTTAGGAAGGCATTCTTGATGTCCAATTGGTGGAGTGGCCGGTCCAAGTTGGACAAGAAGGGAGATCGCACTCGATCGTGTTGAGCTTTGCCACAGGTGCAAATGTCTCCTTGTAGTCAAGTCCATATGTTTGAGTGAAGCCCCTTGCAACCATTCTAGCTTTGTACTTGTCAATAGTACCATCAGCATTGTACTTGATGGTGAATAGCCATTTACAAATTGACTCGTCTTCTTTCCTTGTGGGAGAGTGGTGAGATCCCAAGTATGGTTGTCAATGAGTGCGGCTATTTCGCTTTTGACAAAGCCACCTTCCACCCGTCATGTTTGAGAGCTTCCCGTATATTCTTAGGAATGGAATGAGTATCCAAATCCCGTGTAAACATAGAAAAACCAGGTGACAAGTGATCATATGACACATAATTATGAATAGAGTGGTCGCACATGATCTCTTTCCCTTTCGGACAACAATGGGTCTGTTATCAATATCAGTAGGTTCAAGACTATCAGTAGGTTGCTGAGGTATATCAGCAGGTTGCTGAGGTATATCAGCAGGTTCAGGAGGTTATGGAGTATCAGCAGGTTGCTGAGGTTCAGTAGATGTAGGGAGCTCAGAGTCAGCAGGCTGATGAGTCTCATGAGGTTGCTGAATATTAGGAATTGGTATAGGGATTGGCACGGCCTCAAGATTCTCAACTGAGGGTGCATTTGGAGTTAGAGGACTATGAGAGGATAGAAGAGTTATTGTTTCAATTAGGTTTCCATCTGTGACAATCTCAGTAGGGTTGCTGTAGTAAGGAGTTTTTTCAAAGAATTTCACATCCATAGAGTTGTAGAATCTTTTTGTCAGTGGGAGAATAACACTTGTAGCCCTTCCTGTCTTTGGCATACCCAAGGAAAATGCACTTATGAGCTTTGGGTCAAGTTTTCTTCTATGTTGGGCATGGATATAGACAAACACAGTACATCCAAAGATTTTTGGAGGCAAGTCAGCAATGAGATGAGGACAGGGATGAGTTGTCATCAGGGTTTGAATGGGAGTCTTGAATCCTAACACTCGTGGGTAACCCGTTGATCGTGTATGTGGCAAGCATATAGCTTCACCCCACATATATTTAGGCACATGTGTGGTGAACATGACCGATCTAGCCATCTCTAGTAAGTGCCTCGTTCTTCCTCTCGCAACCCCATTTTGCCGAGGTGTCTCTACACGCCTACGATGTGAACAATTCCCTTATCATTCAGGAAGGTGCTGAGGTTAGAGCTGTTAAACGAACAGAGCCGCTCGTGAACAAGCTCGTGTTCGGCTCGTTAGTGTTCGTGATCGTTTGTTCATTTAGCTTAACGAGCCGAGCTCGAACATGATTGTAGGCTCGTTTGCTTAACGAGCCGAGCTCGAGCTTGGTTCGTGAACGTTCGATTATGTTCGCGAACATGCTTATTGTTCGCGAACATACTTATATAATGTTCGCGAACATGCTTATATGCTTATAATATATGTCTAACGAACCGAACTCGAGCCGAACTCGAGCCGAATTCGAGCCAAAGTCGAGCCAAAAGACAAAAAATATGTCTAACGAGCCGAGCTCGAACGAACAGTTCATGTTTTAAACGAGCCGAGCTCAAACAGAATTTTTTGTTCGTTTAACAAACGAACGAGCTCATGAGCTTAACGAGCTCGAACTCGAACAGCCAATACTCGGCTCGGCTCGGCTCGTTAACAGCTCTAGCTGAGGTTGGACTCATAGTATTCCAGGGCATTATCTATTTTTAAGATTTTAATCTTAGTGTCAAATCGAGTGGATACCATGTTATAGAACTCTTGGAAGATGGTTCCAACTTCAGATTTATCTTTTATAAAAAAACAGCCATGTGATCCTGGTGTGGTCATCTATGAAGGTGACAAACCACCTCTTTCCTGTTATACTTTTAACTCTTGAAGGTCCCCATACATCACTATGTATTAGAGTGAAAGGTGTGGAGGGTAAGTAAGATATTTTAGTATACAAAGACTTAGTAAGTTTAGCAAACTGACAAATATCACATTAAAGGTCACTGAGGTTACATCCTTTAAACAATTCAGGAAATAAAGACTTTAAATAACCAAAACTTGGATGACCTAGTCTATAATTCCATAACATGATATTGTCTAAGGTTTGGTTGCAGGCTGCTGAGGCAGTTTCAGTCTTCAATCTTCTGTCTTCAGCAGGGTTGACCATAAATAGTCCCGAGCAGGCTTTAGCTCTCCCAATCACTTCCTGTGAAGAAAGATCCTGGAATATACACTGATTGTTATTAAACAAGACTGTCCAATTTAGGTCTTTAGTGAGTCTACTGACAGATATAATGTTACGCCTAATTTTGGAGCAAATAGACATCCTCAAGGTAGATCTTATCGCAAGTTTAACATTTCCAAAACCTTGTGCACATGAAATAGATCCATCAAAGAATCCTAATATTATGGGTCTGATGACAGGGCTTAAAATGAGATATGAGACTCTTGTTACCAGTCATATGGGATGAAGCCCCAGAATCAACAATCCAAGTATCATTACTGAGAGGTGAGTGGATTATACCTATTTTAGCATGAGTAGCTATGTCAGTGATAGAACTAACTTCCTTTTGTTGAGCAATGAAGGCTTTGAAGGCAGCAAACTGAGCATCCAACGTGGTATCTTTGTTCCCTTCTTCACCGACATGCCTGCCCTGACTCTCCCTGGTTGGTTTGGAGGGTTTAAAAGAATTAGGCTTACCATGTAGTTTCCAGCAAGTGTCCTTAGTGTGATTTGTGCGTTTGCAGTGGTCACAAAACAACTTTCTTGTCTTCTCTTTAGGGTTCCTGTAAGTCTCAGTAACCTCAGTAGGCTTCCTGACCACCAACATTGCTGAGCTATCGGTAGAGTGATCAGCAGGGTTGCTTTGCAAAGATTACTTTTCTCCTCGTTTTCCTCATGTTTGACTTCAAAAACACACATTTGAGGTTGGGGAGAGGTTTAGTAGCAAGAACTCTCTCTAACATCATCAAGGGATGAGTTCAAATCCGTAAGGAACTTGAATACCCTCTTCTTCTCAATGATATCCTTGTATAAGGTAGCATCCTCTACATCCTTCCATGGGTGAGTTTTCAACATATCTAGGTGTTGCCATGCCTTAGATAGTTGGTTGTAGTATCGAGTTACGGCATGCATGTGTCTCCTTGTCCGCAATTTTGGATTTGGGCTTCAAGTTCATAGACCTCGTATGTATTGTCCTTTTTTGAGTAAAGGTCTCGGCATTATCTCGTATATCCTTAGCAAAGTTGTCATACATCATGAAGTTCTCACCGATCTCTTTTGTCATTGACCTCGTGAGGATGGTCATGACTTGGTTATTTTCTCGTATCCCATGCTTCAAACTTGGGATCGGTTTCGGGGGCAGGTTTGGAGCCAGACAAGTATCCCATCTTGCTCTGGCCTGAGATATACATTTTCATAGATCTTGACCACAACAAGTAGTTGTTGCCATCAAGTCTATGATTTGTAAAAGAATAGTTTTCAGTGACCCCAGCCTGCTGAGGCTGCTTGGACTCAACTGAGGATGAAGAGGCGTCGGATAATGAAGACATTCTTGAAAAAAAAAAAGGGAGATTTTGCAGCGGATTAGAAAGATTATGTCTCTGATACCATGAAGAGAGTTTGAGAAAGCAATAATACTTGAGTAAACTCAACTTATTTTATTCATGATAAAAGTATGAGTATAAATAGATACAAGCATGAGTAGAGTAATGAATGCTATTAAATGCTGAGTCGGCTAGTATTAAGTGCTGTAGTCGGCTAGAGCATAATAAGACAAAATAGAGTTACTTTATGACATATTAATTGTTTATACACTACAATTAATATGTCATGTTACAAATAAGTAACGTGTTACAAGTAGTGTAATATTTCCACAGATCATCTTGTGATTCGATAAGACTTCTCGATTACGGAATTATATCGAGAACTCAAATCAAATCGGTCCAAATTTCTATATGATCATCATCATATATAAATGCCCCACTAGGTACCTTCTATTACCGACAAATCCGGATAAGACTCGTCACATCATAAAGTGTTCGGGCGCATTAATAGCAAATTAATCTTGAGACCCGTACTCAGATTAATAAACGCTACGGACTAAGTTAATTTTAAGTACATCTCACTAACTCAATCCTCTTGTGTATAGCCATACACTGAGTTATGTGATTACATAAACGAGGTACTTAGGGTTTTCAGTTGTGTCTTAATTATAAGCATACATGCATATAATAAGATGAATTATTAATTCTATCCTAAAACAATTACATAATTGTCTTTCGGGCACTACACCTAACAATCTCCCACTTGCACGAAATACAAGTGGATTAATTGTTTTAGAGCACACCATTTATATCTATATCTACAACATTCTCCCACTTGCTCAAAACAAGTGAGACATGTCCCTAAGATTCATACCCTCCAAGTGCATCCAAGTAATTCACGTTTCCAAGTACAACCGGAGTATGCCACCGTAGGGTAGGTCAGTGACCCGACGCGTACTTAAAACTGAACACCATGTGACTTGGTACACCGATCAGGTAGGTTGGCGGCTTGAGTCGATCTTTGGGATCGAAACGTCGCCTTTCCATCTAATCCGGTGGTACGATTTCAATATGCCTTTGATGAGCCAACACTGAGGAGATCGACTTAACGATCTTCCTTAATTCGACATAAAGTCAGAATCAGCGTTATCAATTATATTCTAGGTTGCACCTGAATATATGATCGGCTAAAACTGGGTGTCCAATCTTACCGGCAGTGTACCGGGTCAAATTGTAGTCTAGTCTGGTGAATCAAGATCGTATCCCTCAGGGAAATGAAAATGTAATTCAAAATGTGGTTAAACACCAATTAGCTATTATTATCTTGATCTAAGTCGCAATCCTTACCAATTAGAGTTATTCATATGATATTAATACAATAAATAAGTAGATATTTATATATAGATAGTTAAATAATAAGAACTAACCAAGACAATGTTATTGAACTATGGTCTCTTTTAGTTTAATGGATGTGATCGAACTTCTTATTTTAAGGTGTTATTGAGTATGTGAAACGGTATACTCCTTAGCTAACAAATTCCCCTCATACGAGTGCACGAATTTGTTCTATGCCTCCTCCTTGGTAAAACCGCGATTAAACCTAATGATTTGACATGATAATTTCTCGAGTATAAATATTCTATCCCTAGATAAGAAAGAGGGTTCCGTTTGTCAGACGGCCAATTTTACCTTCCAGTCTTTCTACCTTTTTCTCATACCCTAACGTCTTTGGTCAGTTCATGATTAGGTTATGTCTCTGTGATCCATACTGGTTAATTACGTCAATATAGACTGGCAATTAGTTCAAGTAGAAAGAGATTCATCATATTCAATTTTTAATCAAAAATTTTAATATAGTCATCATCCATTTCCCTAAAAGAGAAACATATTTCAATTACATGTCTTGGCTAGTTATATAATTAGCCTACATACATTATTACTATTATATAAAATTTTACATAAACAACAAACATAATAACATTAAAATATTACCGATTACAATTGTTGAAGTGGGCTTCGTCCTCTGAATGTAACAACAGTGATGAAATCAACAATCTTCGATAATTATTCTAAATATTACAACGATACTAATACTAATTTTATGGCAGAATGCCTACTGAAATAATATTTACAGAGAGTAGATAAGAAAATATATATAATGATCGAGATATATATATTGGTACCCCTTCCTCCTTCATAAAACGAAGCTATTTATAGGCGTATTCGTCCGGCGTGCGCGAGACCGATCCGGCGTACGCCGATTAACCGAAATTGAGTACATTGTGTCGACGCATGTGGAGTAACATGGGTTAATTATCAAATAATCCGGCGTGAACCGGCTTCCTCCGGCCTGCGCCGGATTTGTCAAATATCTGCCACTTGATCAGATTTTTTATATAATTTGATTCCGATTCTTCTACTTTGTATCCCATAATACCTGCATAATTCAAAAACAACAAAACCACAGGTAAATCTGATAACAAAAGTTATAATTTGTATTAAATTATTTATTTGTACTTATTAGATTTTTATAGGTTATTTTACTATCTTTTAAGATATTTAGATAAAATTAATCAATAATATGTATAAAATGTGATAAATTTTAGTTATAAATTTAACATATATCAATATACTAGCATATTTTTCCTCATTGAGACTTGAGGATTCACTAAACATCCCATTTAGTAATCATCTGTAGGTTTAGATAATCATTCCTGAGAGGTAGGGTAGACTACATCGTTGAATGCTGCATAAATGCTAGAATATCTTAACCAGGTGAATGGATGGTATTTCCAAAGATCGATTCTTGCGAATTTGAGCCAATCAAATCCTTTAGAATGAATCCCGATGGCATGTCAGATTCTGACTTCAGATAACACACCCATGTTGTATCCAACTGTTTCAGTGTTACCATTCACAAACACTAATCTACCTACTACTTTACTAATATTGATGCCCAGTCTACGAAAGAATTATCAACATTCTGGTCAAGTCCACATATTAAAATATATGACTTTGAAATGACCTAGAGGTTTGCTTTAATCCCCAAAGGATATAAGCTATGGCAGGCATCCTACCAAAGGTTCTTTCTGAATAAATTAAGATACCGTTAGTCTCGCAAAAAGGTCTTAGGGAATCACCCCTATTTTCTGCTTTGTAAAAAATCCGTTATTTGTTCTTAGCTAAAACCCTTCTGTTCTGAATGAATTCAGATTCCATTGTTCGGCAAGGAAGTCATAGGGAATCACCCCTATTTCCCGCTTTCTGACGAAATCAAGCAAGACTGAGTGGTAAGAGAGGTCACGGTCTGGTTAACTCTCTACCTTTTAGAGAATCACCCCTAAATTACTCAGCTTTGCGGTGAAAGTTAAACTATCCTATTCATTCGACTCTTCTCCGTGTAGTTCCAATTTCTCCCACTGGGCCTGAGATACTCAGGTGGTTCTACAAGAGTTTCAACAGAATTGGAGTATCGAACTCCATTCACAGGGTTATGGCTTTTAAACCAACCTCTATGATCAGGATCCTATACAGTCCATGAAGGACTATAGGTCATCAATCTACCCTATAGACCGTGAGGTCCTGTAATGGGTAATGGACAAACCATACTCCCACTGCGTCAGGGTGGATTGATATACTGATCTAGTTTAGTAGTTCTTATTAGTGTTATCACCAACCGCCGGTGTTGGATGTGGACCGAACACATCAGTTAGTAACATCTTGAGTACAAATACTTCAAGATCCAAGGTTGTTATTTATAGACTCTATCAGACCGAGTTTGACAGTATAACCGTCATTCTCTAATTTTACGAGTTTTATAACCAACCATTACTCAATGCATTAAGATATTTCACGACCTGAACGTGTACGCAAAATTTCTAAGCCCTACCTTCAAGCACTAAATGCTAAATGTCTATATTTACGGAAGTGGGGTGAACCGAATTCACTCCTTATCCACAAATGCGTAGGCATCTTTTAGGTAGACTTCTCGGTTTTTCAATACAACCGTTATTTTGCAACCAATATCTTAAATGAGTTTAGCAGCGTATCGTAGCACATCAATAACTATGTAAGGAAAATTTGTGGTGTATCCCTTAGTGAAAACATTTCACCGGGAGGCAAAGCCGAGCATCAGTCCCGAAGACTACGCAATAACCTATTTCGAGTATGGAATACTCTATCTCTTGTTGAAATCAGAGATTTCCTCCAAATATTTTGGATAAACTTACGGAGTTTCGAGTAGTTATCAGACAATATGTCACTACTCAGAAGCTCCCACTAGCTTGTATCTTTCATATGACCCCGAAGGTCAATATGAACAAGCTATGTAACTTCTTTGAATCTATTACCCATTCCCGATTGAAAGGAAACTTAGGCATTGTTCCTTTGAGACAGTGTTCCTTTGACTGGGAGATAGGAATCACCCTAAGCCAGTCTTCAGATCTTGTCTTTAGGGAATATGCACTAATTAATAGAAAAGAAAGAAGCGTTTATCAAAATACGGAAACCATTTGCGTTTATATTGTTTTAAGATGCGTTACTAATACCTTTTCAGCAATGCTTAGTGGTTCTGACTTTATCAAACAAAGTCCGAGTCATAGGTTCGTGCTACGAATGTTATATTTATCGTCAATAAGACAAACAAATTATCCTATTGAAAATGAATACGTTCGTTCCAACGAATCCGAAAACAGAAAATGAATTTTCTATGATACTCAAGAATTGAATCCGAGATTCATTTCCTTATATCACTCCCACTAGTCTATCCGAAATAACTTGCCCGTTGTCTATTTTATTTATCGTTTAATGCAAAGCTACCTAGTTCTTCCAAAGAACTTTAGCTTTCGAGAAAATTCCTAGGATGCATTGGTCAGTGATCCGAAATCACTTTCCTTATCCTCTAATTTCCAATTTATTAATTTTTCGGTTTAGCCTTAAAACTACTTAGTTTAGACGACTAACACGTATAAACGTTCTTTCCCATTCTCGACTTTCCTTAGATGGAAACAAATTCCTTGAACTAGCAGTTCGTTTGAGTAGACACTACTCTTGAATTGTGGGATGTTTAGTGTTACTTGCTTGGACTATTGATTTTTCTAATCGTCAAATCATAAGACCAAAGCTCCCACTAGTTTATCGGTTCCAAATACCGTCTAACTAGCAACACTTTGTATTTATGATTTTTCAAAGATTAGAACATCACCTAGAACTAAGCTCCCACTAGTTTATCGGGCTCCAAATACCGTCTAACTAGCAATGCCGTGTTCATGATGTTTCAAAGATTATAAAATCTCCGTAACTAAGCTCCCACTAGTTTATCGGGCCAAATACCGTCTAACTAGTAACGCTTTATTCTTGTTTTTCCAATGAATGGAAAAACTCTTGCGCAGTCCATTACACATTTCTAATGATTCAAAAAAAAAACAACAAATCATAAGGCTAAGGCTCCCACTAGTTTATCGGTTCCAAATACCGTCTAACTTGCAACGCCTTATGTATATGATTTTCCAATTTTTCAATTTAGAAATTTGTTGTGTAATTACACTTTCAAAATTCACTAAATGAATTTTATATGATAGTCCTATGTCATCTTTTGTAAACTAAGTATGGTCGTCTCTCGTTCAACACGAGTGACACCCGTGACATACCTATACTATGTCACTTAAGTTTTTAAAGGCTTAAGAGAATAAATCTTTTCTGAAAAATTAACTGCATTGTTTGATAATTACAACGTACTTGTTACTTTCCACAATTTTAATGAAGTCCTATTACTAACAGTTTAGTAACCTAGAAATTTACTTGTAAATAAAATGACAGAAAGTTAAATTCAAAAATAAATTTTCCACTACTAGATTTATTTTTGGAATAATAAACTATAAGAAGTCTATCCTACCATTCCAAGGATTTAACCTTGGATAGTACTGTCCGAGAGGGTCGATATCAGCACTATGATGGTTAAACTGAGACAATCTCTCTCAATGATTAAGCTTCGAGAATCGAACATCTCACGGGAATCAAACATCCCGGACTTTAATCATTGATTACCTTCTTTTTTCTAGCCTAGATATTTCGAAAATATCCATAAAGAGTGTGACCTACTATATCAGATCTCAGAGTACGCCACGAGTATGCCTACGAGGGGAAGGTCAGTGACCCGGCGAGTACCCGATATCCTATCCTTTCGGAGACCAAGCCTTGAATTTTGATAGCGGTGAACACCATCCAAAGGGGGCCGAAATCAAAGCGGCACGAGGTGTCACCATTCTCTCACGTCCTTGCATCTATAGTAGAGGCCGTGGGGTTGGTTGTCGCCTTCCCCGCTTCCACTCAATAATTTGAAATAGTGGTGGGTTTACTAATTACGGTTTTGGCCTTGACAATAAGAAACAATGAATCAAAGTACTCCGAATAGGGTCGGTTATGTAGGCAAGCCTACGCCTTCTTATTCGTTGGAACATATGTGACAGTTCAGGCCAATCCGGCAAGAGAAGCCCCGTTTAGCCCGAAGGCTTATCGGTTATGCTAAATCCTGTCGAACTGCTGTAACGTACATCACACGTGGAGGGGAGTCGATTGAGCCGAAGCTCGGTTGAACTCGCCCAACCATGGTTAGACCATTTCCGAACCCATGTACTAAGATTCTCCGATTTCTAAATTGTCACCCAAAGCATAATCTCGT
This sequence comes from Gentiana straminea, assembly GCA_036785695.1. Taxonomy (NCBI): domain Eukaryota; kingdom Viridiplantae; phylum Streptophyta; class Magnoliopsida; order Gentianales; family Gentianaceae; genus Gentiana; species Gentiana straminea. Next base: position 123,037 of record JAVUPR010000464.1, on the reverse strand, counting down.
TTCTGTTTAAGGTGGGTTCACTGAGAAGCCATCACCGAAAAGCTCAACGATTTATCTAAGTGGGATTCACCGAGAATCCATCACTAAAATCGTAACGATTGACAAAACCCGGGTCCTCGGTTTTTATAATTAGCTACTTATTATTTAACTACCACATATTAAATTAATAAGCATTCATACTAATTATTCGAGTTATACACGTCTATTTTAATTCGAAATTAAAAAAACTACGTGTATGCATTGGAGTGGAATCATGAAGATGCAAGTCATGGCAATTTTCCGGTTTTAAGCACGTAATCTTGATCAAACACAAAATTATACCGAAAAGTAAACACCGAGATGGACCGTTGGTACCCCCGACTAACTATTTTCTAAGGAAAAGTAAAGCTTATACTATGTCTTCGAGTCTTGATCTTTGAATCTAGAACTCGAACCGCCGGATCACGAACCACGAACACCAGAGAGGAGAAAAGACTTTTTAATTAAATAAACAAATATTATTATAATTATCAAAAACCTTTTTTTTTTTAATTTTAGGTGCGGCTGTATAAATTAAAAAAAAGGATTTTTTTTTTTGTTGATATTGTCGGCTATGTGCAGATTATTTACCAATATTTTTTATTTTTTATTTTTATAATTACAGGCCGAAAGGCTGTTTATTAAAGCAGAAAAAAAATTGTGCATGCAGCCGCTTAAAAAACCCTAGCCGCATGCTAGGTTTATAAAGAACAGACTTATAGCGACGCTTTTCCGCGTCGCAGAAAGCCCTGTAGCAGTTTTTTATTATAAGAAAAAACAGGTTTTTAACCGTTTCTCCACATTCATACCTGGGGTTTCGCCTCGATCTTCAACTTTTCTTCAAGATCTTCATCTTTTCAAGCCCGGAACATCAAAATTACAATAAAAGATGCTACTTTTACATAATTTCGAAAATTGCATAATTAAAGGTACAAATCCTATGCTCAATTGTTACTAAACACAGGAGCTACAAAATAGATCTACGGGTAAACAATACCAACCCCAATCCATCTCTTCAACCACAACATTCACAAGCATACAACATGATTAAATTTCGAATTTACAAAAAAAAAAACGAAATAAAAACACTTAAAACATATTTTTCCACTCCAAGATCTAAAATTCAGATACTTTGATCGTTAGATCAAACGCTCCGATACCACTTGTTAGATGTAATATCGTCGGATCAATCATAGATTGACCCGATTGCGCAGCGGAATGCATCAGATCTAGATCTAAACGAAACAAAGAACATAAATTAAAGATCTAAACCTACAAGGGGGTTAGAGCCAACCTTTTTACGGTGCTTAACTCCAAGATCAAAAGTCTCCTAGAACACGTGTATGAGCAGCCACGCCTTCCAACGTGTGTCTCCCAGCAACACCAAGTGGATGGTGTTTCCCGCCGCCGGACCTCCTTGATGCATACCTAGAAAACCTGAAGTTTTCTAAACTCGAACCCAAAGAACTATAGCCGAAAATTCCAACCTATATTCTTTCAATAATGGCGTGTTATGTGATGTGATAAAAGGCTTGGGAGAACTCTCTTTATATAGGAGAGTAATCATTGTCCTCCAAGGATTTATTTAATTAATACAAAATCAATTGAAATAATCCTTTTCCTAACAAGATATATCTAAAATATTCCAAAATAAATAAGGATATATAAAAGATATTCTTTTCCTTAAATTATTTAACACATAAATAATTTAATCACATGTCTTATTATTTTATTCAGAAAACAAATTTCCCAATAATAAATAACATAATATGCGCCCCAAACCCTAATTAATTAGGTCATGCGCATTTTCCATTTATTTGGGCCGAGTCCACGGAAAAATTCTTTTCCATGTATTTAATCATCTAGTCCAACTAAACAATTAATCCACATATCAATTAAATAGTCCAATCCAACTATTTAATTATAATTGAGGTGCGCCGACGAGAAAACCTATATGCTATATTAGAGCCACGTCGGGGACCATGGACCCATATTTAGTAGCTACAATAAATCGAATAAAATTATTCATCGAACGTAATAATCATATCCAACCTATTAATTCCGGGATTACACCACCATAAACCCGAAACTGAACTCTATCGAATATAGATAACTTACACTCAATTTATGAGTCGAAAGCGTCCACTGATATAATCATTACATACGGATAAATCCTCCATAGATTGTTCACTTCGATTCGGGATATTTCCGTAAACCCTTCTCGAAACATCTTATCCTTATTTACCATTAACCCCCTAGTGATCAATTAGTTCATAACCAATATGATATGAACTCGGCCGATCGATCAGTTTCTAGGGTTAACAAATAAGGGAACTGTCTATCTACTTCCCGAGGGAAGGAATGGATTCCATATCTGTGATAGCACAGACTACTCACTCATCCCAGAATAGAGCCAACGAGAAGTGTTGGACCACATACTGTGAAGTGATCCTTACTAACACATCAAACCCTACCATAGTCTAAGCAGTCGTCTGTGATCACCTAAGGATTGAGATTAATCCATATATGATCATCTTGTGATTCGATAAGACTTCTCGATTACGAAATTATATCGAGAACTCAAATCAAATTGGTCCAGCCCTATACGATCATCATCATATATAAATGCCCCACTAGGTACCCTATTACCGACAGTAAGGGCCATCCTCCGCCATTCGCACTAGATATAATTCGGTGAACATAAAGCGAATCAGATTCAATATCCACGGGCTGATCCTTATTACACAACCGAAGACCGAATAATAAAGCTTTAATCTCTGCGTCCACAACGGTACCCTGGCCAAAGCAAGCATGAAAGGCCATAATGAACCTTCCAGCAGAATCACGTAGAATACATCCTCCATAAGTAATGCCATGCTGAACACTCTCATCAACGTTCAACTTAACATTCCTAGGAAGGGGCGGTTTCCACCGCAGAGAGATCAATTGGCGTCTAGGACCGGATTTGAATTTGAACGGCCTGAAGAAAGGCGTCTCTTTATCAGTTCACAAGATAGATGCATCCAAAACCCGATGGAAAGCGAGTTGCCTGACGGCCCGCTCAATAAGAATGATAGTCCGATGAGTAGAATGTTGTATATCGTCGTGCCGACACTGGTTTCTCGTCGCCCAAATTCCCCAACAGACAATCACAGGCACAATAAGGCGATGGCTATAGATACTACTAGCCGAGTTTCTCCAAAAGGTAAAAAGCGGCACAATCCCAGAAGTAGGTGTAAATCTGAGGCCAAAATGATGCATGAAGTAGGACCAAACTGCAGTGGCGAAAGTTCACTCAATAAAGAGATGACGGATGTCCTCCCCATGAGAGCATGCAAAACACTTAGTAACCATAGGGATACCACGGCGCTGAATGTTAGGGTCCGTAGGTAAAATGTTATAAAGGAGCCTCCAAGCAAAGAAAGAGATTTTGAGAGGTAAAAGGTTGTTCCAAATCATCTTGTAGATAACGTTCTCAAGGTGGTGAGTGCGCGTCATGTCCCACGCTGATCGAGTGCTGAACCTTCCATCAAGGGTAAGGGACCATATGAGCTCGTCAACTGTCCCAGGGGCAATTGGAACAAGCAAAATCTCCTCAACAACGTGTGAGGGAAGATGAGATTGCAGAAGGTGAGGATCCCATTTGCCGTTAACCCAAAATTCATTAATCTTCCAGAAAAGATCTTCAGGAGGGTTGCCCAAGTCATGCGTAGTCCACTTTGTTAGTAATACCATCCGCAGCGGAAACGATTTATGGATCTAGATCTATAAACTACACGTAATAAAATAACTAGATCTATATCTACAAGGGGGTTGTAGATCATACCTCTTGGATCTCAAAATCCAAGTTGAAGAACCGCAATAGGATGAACAAAGGAAAGCGTGAAGAGCACCACGATCTTCCGTACGTGTGATCCAAGCAACTCCCGGTGGAAGGAAATTCTCGACTCGAACCCTTCCGATATGCTACCCGGAAAAATCTCCAAGATTTTCCCCTTGACTCCCCTTTGGCCGAAATTTTCCTTCTCCTCTCTAAGAGGTGAAGTCGAAATTTATGTGTGTGTTAAGGCTTGGGAGAACTCTCTTTATATAGGAGAGTAAAACTTAGCCTCCAAGGATTAATAATTAATACAAAATCAATTATAGTAATCCTTTTCCTAAAAAGATATATCTAAGATATTCCAAAATAAATAAGGACATATAAAAGATATTCTTTTCCTTAAATTATTTAACACATAAATAATTTAATCACATGTCAAATAATTATCCAAGAAAACTAATTTCTTGATAAATTATTTAATATTACAAACATGCGCACCTTTTTCCTAAAGGTTAAGGTCCACGCATATTTCCATTCTTTTTTTTTGACCAAATGGGTCAAAATTGTCAACACACTAATTTGGGCCAAGTCCACGAAAAATGTCTTTTCCACATATTTAATTATTTAGCCCAACTAATTTAATAGTCCACTAAACAATTAATTCACATATCGTTTTAATAAAGTCCAACAAGAACTAAATTAATATTATTAGGATTCGACGTCCGAGAATAGCTATGCTATATTAGGAGGCACGTCGGGGACCATGGACTAATAATCGCCGGCTCCGATAAATCAAATAAATAATTATAGAATAATTATATTCGATAAATCAATCACAGAATATGCCACCATAATCCCGTGATCGCACTCCTCCGATTATGAGATTATATTTATCTCCTCACGAGAATAATAATAAGCGTCCATTGATATAATCATTACATATGGATTAATCCTCCATAGATCGTTCATTCTAAATCGGGAAGTTACCGTTAACCCTTTTTAGAACCTCTTATCCTTATTTACCATTAACCCCCTAGTGATCAATTAATTCATACAACTCACCGGTGATCAATCGCAGTGATATGAACTCCATGGATCGATCGCCTTCTAGGATTAACAAATAAGTGGAACTGTTCATCTACTTCCATAAATGGAAGGAATGGATTCCGTATCCGTGATAACACGACTACTCACTCAATCCAAGACAATGCCAAGATGGGGTAATTCGACTACGTACTCGTGTAATCCTTAACCGTCAAGTCAAACCTCATACCGATTCAAGCAAACTTGATCGTGATCACCTCAGATTAAGATATATCCATAAATATGATCATCCATTGATTCGATAAGACTTCTCGATTACGGAATTATATCGTGAACTCTAATCAAATCGGTCCAAATTATATGATATATCTATCATATATAAATGCCCCATTAGGTTCTCTTAACCGAAAGTCCGGATAAGACAATCACACCAACTGTGTTCTGGGCGCATTAATAGTACGTTAAAGGAGAGACCCGATACTCTCGATTAACTTCACTACGGGCTAATTGTATTTTAAGTACATCTTCACTATCTCAATCCTCCCGTGTATATACCATACACTGAGTTAAGTGATTACATAAACGATATACTTAGGGTTTTCTGTAGTGTAAATACTATTGTCACATCGGTGATTATGAGAATAATAAATATGAATAATAACGTCAATTCATTTATTAAATAAAACAATTACAAAAATTGTCTTTCGGGCATCACACCTAACAATCTCCCACTTGCACGAAAGCATGTGATTAATTGTTTTAGAGCACACCCTATTATTTAAAATACAACAAACTACATCTCCCACTTGCTCTAAAGCAATGGAGACTCATCCCGTATTCTAGTACCCATTAAGCATATCATAACCATTTCGTATTCCAAAATACACTCCGAGTATGCCGTCGTAGGATAGGTCGTGACTCGGGGAGTACCTACATCTAAATGTCATGGATCTTAATGATTAGTCGTTTGTCGGCTCGAGACGTTCCGTAGAATCGAAACGTTGCCGGTCCATCAAATCATGTGGTACCGAGTAAACACCGAGCCCGAGATCGACTTAACGATCATCCTCAATCCGACTTAAAGTCAAAATCGTTGTATCACACATATCCAAGTTCACACATGAATATGTCCGCATATTGTTCCTCGTTCTCTTCAAGATACTAAAGGACATACTAAACTTGCTTTGTTAACCGCCGAATCTATGATTCGATCAAAATTGACGTTCAATAACCCGACCATCTCTTACTAGAAAGAGAATCTATCCCATTTCTCTTGATCCGAAGATTTGAGAGTCATTCCCGAGGCATAGGGTAGAACTTCCTCGTTGAATGTTGCATACACGTATGCATCATCTTAACCAATAAGATGGATGGGAAACCAAAGGATCGATTCTAATGAATTTGACCGAGTCAAACTCTTAAGAATGTTGTCCAAATCTCTATTGTAGAGAATTGTGGCATTGTCGTATTCGACTTCGTATAACACACCCATGTTGATTCCAACTCGGTGCGTTGTTATCCTTCACAAACACTAATATATGTATATATTCACTACCGTACTAAAATTGATATCCAAATACAAAAAAAAAGACTTATCAATATACGGTCAAATCCACATATTGTAGAAATATATGACTTCCAATGACCGAGAGGTTTGCTTTTTATCCACAAAGGACATAAGCCTTGACAGCCATCCCGTCATAAGTTCATAAGTCAATACCCTTCGTTTCGAATGAATCCGTACTCCGTTTGTTTGGCAAGAAAGTCTCGTGGAATCACCCCTATTTTCTCGCTTTTGAACGAAATCATGCAATGCCGAACTCATTTTACTCTTTTCCATGTAGATCCAATTACTCCCACCGGGCCCGAGACACTCGTGTGGTTCTACAAGAGTATGAACGTACTTCTCGGAGTACCAAACTCCATTCACAGGGTTATGGCTTGTAAACCAACCTCTATTATCGAATCCTATACCGCTCACAAAAGAGCCATAGGTCATCGATCGATCCTTAGACTACAAAGTCCGCGTAACCCGTAACGGGTAATGGATAAACCATACTCCCACTACATTCGGGTGGATCGAAATTCGATCTAGTTTAGTAGTATTTAGTGTTATCACCAACAACCGATGTTGGATGTGGTCCGATTTTAATCGCTAGTAACTACCTTGAGTAAACGTACTTCAAGGTTTAAGGTTTTACTTGTTCATAGACTCTATCGAAAGGACGCAACAAAGATAACCGTCCCTTCCCGATTTCAAGAATCTTATAACAAACCTTTTTCTCAATGCTACAAGATATAGAACGATTGGTCACTGACCGAACGTGGTCGCGAAATTTCCAGACCTACCTTCAAGCACCGTGTGCTAAATGCTTATATTTACGGAAGTGGGGTGAACCGAGTCCACACCTTATCCGTAAATTCCAAAGCATATTCTAGGTAGACTGGTTGGTCTTACATTTCAATGTAAACCATTATTTCGCTTCCAATATCTTTATTGAGTTAAGCAGTGTATTGTAGCACATCTAAAAAATATATAAGGCAATTTAACGGTTTCTCACTTAGTGAAAACATTTCACTATGAGGCAGGCCGAGCATCAGTCCCTAGGACTATGTGATGGCCCATTTCTGAGTATAGAATACTCTATCTCTGTTGAAAACAGAGAAACCTCAAAATATTTTGGATAAACTTACCGGAGTGTTTGAATAGTTATCAGACAAGAAGTCACTACTCGGAAGCTCCTACTAGCTTGTATCTTTCATCAGACCCCGAAGGTCGTCATAAACAAGCTATGTTACTTCTTTATAACCATTATCCTTTCCCGATTGAAAGGAAACTTAGTCATTGAACCTTTGAGACAATATAACCAGACTGGGAGAAAGGAATCACCCCGAGCCGCCTTCGTGTCTTGTCTTTTAGGGACTATGCACTAACTATGGAATATGAAGAAGCGTTTATCTAAATATAGAAACCAATTGCTTTTAATGGTTCTTTAAGATGTGTTTTATATACATATTTCAAATAGCGGTTGTAAGTGGTTTTGACTTTATCAAACAAAAGTCCGAGTCTTGGATTCGTACTACAAATGGTATATTCACTTTCTATACGACAAACAAATTATCGAATAGAAGGTAAATCCATTCGTTCCAACGAATCTTAAACGTAAAAATAAATTTTCCGCGATATCCAAGGATTGAACCCGAGATTCATTTCCTTATTTCACTCCCACTATTCTAGCTAAAATTAACTGCCCGTTGTTTACTCTTTTAATCGTTGAATGCACTGCTACCTTGTTCTTCCAAAGAACTTAGCTCGAGAAAATCACCAAGGATTCATAGGTTGGTGATCCAAAATCACTTTCCTTATCCTATGATTTTCAGTTTATTAATTTTCGGTTTAGCCTTAAAATCAACTCGCTTTTAGATGACTAACACTCTTAGACATACTCTCCCATTCTTGACTTTCCGTAAATGGAAACAAGCTTTGAACTAGCAGGTTCGTGTGAGTAGACACTACTCTTGAACCGTGGGATGTCTATTTCGAGTGTTACTTGTCGGGACTTCTCGGATTTTCTAATATACTAGAAAAATAACAAATCATAACATTAAAGCTCCCACTAGTTTATCGGTTCCAAATACCGTCTAACGAGCAATGCTTTATTTTTATGAATTTCCGATTTTTTCGATTAGAAAATCTTTCGTACATAGTTCTATTGTTTCCGAAAAACAACAAATCATAGAAACTCCCACTAGTTCATCGATTCCAAATATCGTCTAACTAGCAACATTTCATGACTTTCCGGTTTTTCAATTAGAACGGTTACGTGTGTAGTCGATTACACTTTTCTAATGTTCTAGAAAAACAACAAATCATAAAGCTCCCACTAGTTCATCGATTCCAAATATCGTCCAACTAGTAACACTTCATGATTTTCCAATTTTTCAATTAGAAAATTACTCGTGTAATTACTACATACTCAAAATTCACTAGAAGAATTTCAAAGTCCGAGATCACCTTTGGTCAAACTAAGTTTGTCTTCCGTTTGACACGAATGACACTAAGTGACATACCTATATGTCACTCGGTTTTTAAAAGGCTTAAGAGAAAATATCTCTTTCGAAAAATAATTGCATTATCGATTAACTAGTTCAACGTCCTAGTTACTTTCCACTTTTTAACAAAGTCATTACTAGTCAATTAAATTTTAAGCAATTTAGTAAGGGATATAATGCTGTAAATAAAATGACATGTATTAATTCAAGTTTAACACTACTATATTTTATTTTAGGAATTGTAAACTAAAATTAAGTCTACTCTACCATTCCAAGGTTTTAACCTCGCATCTCAGTGCCGCCTTAGGGTAGGTCAAAGAGATGACGGTTAAATCGAGACAATCTCATCAATGAATAACTTGTGAGAATCGGACATCCCACGAGAATCGAACATCCCTTTATTCATTGACTACCTTCCTTTTTCAGCCTAGATATTTCCAAAAATACCCATGATGAGTGTGACCTACTATATCGGATCTCTTAGGTACGCCCCGAGTATGCCGTCTTAGATAGGTCGGTGACCCGACGAGTACCCGTAAATCCTATCCTTTCGGAGACCAAGCCATGAATGTTGATAGGGGCGAACACCATCCTTAGGGGGACGAAATCAAAGCGCCTCGAGGCGTCACCCTTCTCTCACTTACTTGTATCTATAGTAGAGGCCGTGGGGTTGGCCGTCGCCTCCCCCGCTCCCACTCAATATTTTGGAAGTGGTTGTGGGTTAACTAACCACGTCTTTTTGATGTTAACATAAAAGCACATCAAATCAAGGATTCCGAATGGTGTCGGTAACGTAGGCAAGCCTACCCGTCCTATTCGTTGGAACATATGTGACAGTCGGACGAAATCGGGTCAAGACGGCCTCATTGAGATAAGAAGGAATCACCCCTCCGTTCTCCGGTGTAGCTTAGTCTTGCCGGACCCCCGTGCATACATCACACTAGAGGGTTAAGTCGGTCGAGCGAAGCTCGGCTTGACCACCCAACCTATAGGCGAACCGTTTTTATCCAAGATTTATTGTTCTTTTACCATCATTCAATCTCGTAGACACTACGAATTGAAAACGTGATCTCGTTTGTGCTTTAAGGCGGTTCACCGAGAACACACACCGAAAGGCTTAACGATTTCATAACCCGTCCTCGGATCTTTAATTAGTTACTAAATTTATTAATTACCACGTATTAATTAAATTTCAACTAATTACACGAGTTTGGATACATGCCTATTTTAATTACCAAAATTAAAATTCTACATGTATGCATGGAGTGGATTTATGATATGATGCATGTCATGGCAATTCCGGTTTTATATCTATTTTATGATCAAACACATAAAAAATAAATGCGGAAAATTTAAACACCGAGATGGATCGTTGGTACCCCCGTATCTAATCTATTAGAAAATAAAAACCAAAACCCTAACTAGGGTTTACTACTTTCTAACTAAATCTGCAGCTGTACGAACTCTTCGATGATCGGGAAACCAAACGAACTCGGATCGGGACGAAAATTTCCAGATCTTTTCTTCACTCCTTGAACTTCAATATGGACGGTTGGATCGGTGCTTTGACTTACCAATTTTCTCCAGTAAACCTCCAAACTTGCTGCTGAATCTGACTTTGACTGCACTGCATCAAGGACTTCCTGAGGCAGATCGGGAATCGAGATGAATTCCGATCGACCTGAAATATTTATGGTACGTCCAAAACTCCAAGTTGATCAATCTGAACGGTCGGATTTGCTTTTCAACGGTCCAAACTCTCCCAGAAAATCGAGGAAGTCACAGATAGTGTTTCTGTGAATCCTGCGTTTTTCTGTTACAGCAGCCTCTTCGCAGCATCAAACGGATATCGAAACGGACTCTGATCGACGCCAAAATTTGTGGAGTTGATCATCATCTTCTAATCTTGATTCTGACCGGAGGGATCTTCGTTTCAACGGTCCGATCAACGGGAAACACGAAATAACTAAACAGCTACTAAACAGATCTATTTTCTGGAAATTAAAATTGCAATAAAAAAAGAATTACATAATTTCCTATACTCATATGGACGAATTTTCATCGTTTATATGAGTTTACAATAGATCTAACGGGTAAACAGTGCCAACCCCAATCCATCTCTTCAACCACGACATTCATAAGCATAAAAAATAATCATGCATGCGCCCCATTTAAAAAATTGGGACAAAAAATCTACATGTTTTACCACTCCTAGATCTAATATTTTATACGTATAAATATAGATCACCATGGCGTCGATACCACCGTTAGTAATACCATCCGCAATGAAACGATTTATGGATCTAGATCTATAAACTACACGTAATAAAATAACTAGATCTATATCTACAAGGGGGTTGTAGATCATACCTCTTGGATCTCAAAATCCAAGTTGAAGAACCGCAATAGGATGAACGAAGGAAAGCGTGAAGAGCACCACGATCTTCCGTACGTGTGATCCAAGCAACTCCCGGTGGAAGGAAATTCTCGACTCGAACCCTTCCGATATGCTACCCGGAAAAATCTCCAAGATTTTCCCCTTGACTCCCCTTGGCCGAAATTTTCCTTCTCCTCTCTAAGAGGTGAAGTCGAAATTTATGTGTGTGTTAAGGCTTGGGAGAACTCTCTTTATATAGGAGAGTAAAACTTAGCCTCCAAGGATTAATAATTAATACAAAATCAATTATAGTAATCCTTTTCCTAAAAAGATATATCTAAGATATTCCAAAATAAATAAGGACATATAAAAGATATTCTTTTCCTTAAATTATTTAACACATAAATAATTTAATCACATGTCAAATAATTATCCAAGAAAAACTAATTTCTTGATAAATTATTTAATATTACAAACATGCGCACCTTTTTCCTAAAGGTTAAGGTCCACGCATATTTCCATTCTTTTTTTTTGACCAAATGGGTCAAAATTGTCAACACACTAATTTGCCAAAATGTTCACGAAAAATGTCTTTTCCACATATTTAATTATTTAGCCCAACTAATTTAATAGTCCACTAAACAATTAATTCACATATCGTTTTAATAAAGTCCAACAAGAACTAAATTAATATTATTAGGATTCGACGTCCGAGAATAGCTATGCTATATTGTGAGGCACGTCGGGGACCACGGACTAATAATCGGCGGCTCCGATAAATCAAATAAATAATTATAGAATAATTATATTCGATAAATCAATCACAGAATATGCCACCATAATCCCGTGACCGCACTCCTCCGATTATGAGATTATATTTATCTCCTCACGAGAATAATAATAAGCGTCCATTGATATAATCATTACATATGGATTAATCCTCCATAGATCGTTCATTCTAAATCGGGAAGTTACCGTTAACCCTTTTTAGAACCTCTTATCCTTATTTACCATTAACCCCCTAGTGATCAATTAATTCATACAACTCACCGGTGATCAATCGCTGTGATATGAACTCCATGGATCGATCGCTTTCTAGGATTAACAAATAAGGGAACTGTCTATCTACTTCCATAAATGGAAGGAATGGATTCCGTATCCGTGATAACACGTACTACTCACTCAATCCAAGACAATGCCAAGACGGGGTAATTCGCCACGTACTCGGTGTAATCCTTAACCGTCAAGTCAAACCTCATACTGATTCAAGCAGTTGACTGTGATCACCTCAGGATTAAGATATATCCATAAATATGATCATCCATTGATTCGATAAGACTTCTCGATTACGGAATTATATCGTGAACTCTAATCAAATCGGTCCAGCCCTATATGATATATCTATCATATATAAATGCCCCATTAGGTTCTCTTAACCGAAAGTCCGGATAAGACAATCACACCAACTGTGTTCTGGGCGCATTAATAGTACGTTAAAGGAGAGACCCGATACTCTCGATTAACTTCACTACGGGCTAATTGTATTTTAAGTACATCTTCACTATCTCAATCCTCCCGTGTATATACCATACACTGAGTTAAGTGATTACATAAACGATATACTTAGGGTTTTCTGTAGTGTAAATACTATTGTCACATCGGTGATTATGAGAATAATAAATATGAATAATAACGTCAATTCATTTATTAAATAAAACAATTACAAAAATTGTCTTTCGGGCATCACACCTAACACACTTGTCCCTCCAGAAATCGATATTACCCTCATTTACTCTACAAGTGACAGCATGCTCTGCAAAATCCCGCATCCTCCAAACTCTCTTTAACATAGGTGTTGACAGCGTTGGCTCAGGAGCATCCAAAGGGGATTGATCAATAATATAAGCATTATGGATAGCTTTAGCCCAAATTCCGTTCTTCTGCCGTAAACGGACTCATAACTTGATCGCAAAAGTGTCACTCACATCAAAAAGGCTGCGTACCCCCAAACCACCTTCCGAAGTCGGCGTACACAATTTATCCTAAGATCTCCAATGAATTCGTCCCCCATCAGGTCCACTATCCCACAGAAACTTATTAAAGATGCGATGAATACGATGAATAACCTCTTTCGGGGGAACAAGAACTTGAAGGATGTAAATCGGTATGGACGTTAGAACATGCCTGAGAAGAATAAGCTTACCCCCAAAGGACAGGAGTCTGGTACCCCAGTGGTGAAGCTTCCTCTGCACCTTATCAATAATATCCTGGTAGAACAAAATGCGATTCCGACCCCAAAAAAGAGGTGCACCCAGATAACGAAAGGGCATATCCTCACGCTTAAAGCCTATGATATTGTGCACCCATCCAGCCTTTGTTGCCGACAGCTTGTGCCCGATGAGAGTGCTTTTGGTGGAATTAATACGTTGCCCCGAGACAAGCTCATAGTGGTGGAACATCTCCTTGATGCCTCTCATTCCTTTCCGATTGCAGCGATTGAAAATGATCGTATCATCAGCAAAAGCTAGATAGTGAATACCCTTGACCTTCGAATGAAACTGCATGCCATGATTCTAATCCATAAAATCATTAATGAGCCTTCCTAAATACTCAGAGGCTAGGACAAAAAGAGCAGACGACAGAGGGTCGCCCTGCTTCACACCACGAGTAGCATGAAAGTGCGTGGAAGGAGAATCATTAAGCAGGATGTAAAACCAGTTATCCGCAAGGGTTCTGAAAACGAGGTCAACAAAAGGCTCATGAGAGCCAAACATCCTCAGCATCTTCATTATAAAACCCCAATCCATGCGGTCATACGCCTTCTCCATATCTAATTTGAGCATAATATTGGGGCTCCGGATCATTTTATTAATATTTTTACAAAGCTCTTGAGCCAGCAAGATATTATCAGTGATGCATCTGCCAGGGACGAAGCCTGTCTGTTGATCCGCTATCAGCATGGGAAGATAAGCATTCAAACGCTGCGTGATAATTTTGGTGATAAGTTTGGAAAAGACGGTGCAGAGACTGATCGGCCGAAAGTCCTTCCATCTATCAGCCCCTTTCTTTTTTGGAAGAAGGATGATCGTGGAGGTAGAGAAATAACGAGGAAGGTGCCCTCTCATGAAAAAATCACCAACAGCCGAGAAAATATCATGCTTAATGATCTACCAGCATGCTTTAAAAAAATGTGACGTATACCCATCCGGACCAGCAGCACTATCAGAGCTCATAGATAAAACCATGGCATGGATCTCTTCAGGAGAAGGGGCAGCCATGAGGGTCTGATTCTGATTCAGAGAGATTTGAGGAAGGGTAAGTTAATTTTAAGTACATCTCACTAACTCAATCCTCTTGTGTATAGCCATACACTGAGTTATGTGATTACATAAACGAGGTACTTGGGGTTTTCAGTAGTGTCTTAATTATAAGCATACATGCATATAATAAGATGAATTATTAATTCTATCCTAAAACAATTACATAATTGTCTATCGGGCACTACACCTAACATAAATGTCTCTAGTCATATGTAATATTAAATGGGACATTGATAGTACGATTAGACTAGCACGTATTGGATGTCTTCTATCTTATTGAAGGTAGGGATAGATCTCTGTTGGTCCCTTGAAAAGGCTTTGGTTAAGTTTAGAGGGGGGGGGGGGTGAATAAACTTAACACTTAAAACTTTTGGAGTTAACAAACTCGGAACTTCAGCGGCACCGCGATACCTCGATAGTCTGTCGACACCTCGCAGCCTGGCGATATACGGTAGTCTACGACGGTTGAGTTTACTTGAATTTGTGCAAATGGAATTATATCAAAAATTAAGCCTTATTACTTGTTGTTAAATATGATACTAAGTATTAGATACTCGGTAGTGTATGTGTGTGAGTTCGGTTGCTAGATTCGGTAGGTTGATATGTATAATAAACTAAATGCGTAATGTAAGTGCAGAAAGTAAGTAGGCAGATTTCATAGTGGTTCCAGGTGGTGTAATCCTGTCAGTCCACTCTTCTCCTGTGATGTTGGAGGTAATTCACTAGTGATCTTTGAGTTTGCTGTTACAAAGATTCCTAAGTTGCTTGTCCTTCACCAATGACTATGGCTTCACAAACTGAACACTTGGAACACGTAGGATTGCTGCTCCAAAGTCTTCCACTGGTCCTTGAAGGGTAGGATTGCCTCTTCACCAGCTCCACCACAAAAAACAGTCTTTCTCACAAAAGTGCTTCACTGTCTTCAGCAGGTTCTTTATAAAATAAAGAATGAATCAAGTAAATGATTCAGTTGCAGCAGCTTGATTAGGATGATATAATCAGCAGCTTGCAGTCTTCAAGTGTGTAAACTTGATGTTGCTTGAATACACAATGCACTTGAAGATTTTCTCTGGATCAGTAGCCTTAAGCTCAGTAAGTTCAGCAGGGTGTTTTTCTTGATAAAATGCAGCTCAGAATTATCTCTTGTATTTCCTTAATTTTCATCCTCTTTTTCTGAGTTGGTAGTCCTCTATTTATAGGTAGGAGTGCATGTGACTTGTATTTGAAATTCAAATATAGCCGTTCCTGGTTTTGTCCCATTTGACTTGCTTTCTGTCACTATTCATAGGATCGATGTTGTCGAATCCTTTTGACGAGAATGCGATCCGTCCACCCTTTGACTTAAAACCATTGGATAAAGTCCCGAATCATCCCAACGTCTTTTTAATCTTAGCCATTGATTTGTTTGATAAATCGAGAGGTAGTTGGTCATGTCCTTATCCATGTAATCTTCCAATGTAATCTTGAATTAATCGAGGTATATATATCAGCAGGTTCATCAGTCTGCTGAGATACCAATCAGTCTGCTTGAACTATAATTTGCTGTGTTTAAAACACAATGCAGCAGGCTTCTTTTATCTAACTTTTATTTGTGAAGTTAGATTACACCTTTTTGCAAAAAACTAAGTTCCAATCACCATCTAACTTAAGGAACTTAGACCTTGTACACAAGGTATATGTAATCAGTTTAGGTCATCACAGACTTGCCTAAATTCTGATTCCATATCCTTGACTTTAATTACTAAGTTTGATCCCTTAGCCTTCATTTACTGAGTTTGAACCCTCAGCCTTCAGTCTTCAGTCTTCAGTCTTCAGCAGGTTCCTGACTAGTCTACCGACCTAAATACCCTACTGACCTATACTTAGTCTGCTGATATAAATCAGCTGACCATTACAGTGCTTGTTTGATCAAACCTATACAAAGATCAAACTCTAATAAGCCTATACATTTGATCTAGACATCTTTTTGCCTTTGCACTATAACAGCTAGTCTGGCACTCATCATCAAAACTTAAAAATAAGTCCAACAATCTCATCTATCAAATTTTATAGACATTTGGATTGTACATGGACGTGTATTAGAGAATACATACATTAGACTGACCCACTTACTTTATTAAGTGTCTCACTATGTGGCGGTTATGTAATTATCCTAAGACCGGAGTCTTCATGGCATCACGGTGTGGATTGTCATGCTTTGACACTATTGAGGTTTTCCCTAGCCATGGAGCGATCATGCAGTAGTGATTGTGTGTGATGCTGAAGCATGCGTAGGATTCATATTGTCGTCCGGAAATCGCGTATCCTATGAATAAGAGTAAATATCCGAAAGGGCCTTCTTATAAGGAATGTCTTACTCTCGTGAATCTTTGCAAAGTGGAAGTAAATGAGTTACTTCGAGAGAGCATGATATCCGGATTATAAGATACGGTCGTTGATGTTTGACACTCGACGTACGACCGTATGGATATTATTACAGCGATATGATTCTATTTACACGGTAACCGTTTCACATGAAATGTAGTAGTCATTGCATTTGAATCTTCCGATGATTGGGGGTCGTGGACGTGTTGTTAGATGCTATCCATGATCGTTAGGTGTGAAGGGCATTTTCGTAATTGCACTTTGTTCCTACGGCCAACATATTCGGAAGCCTATCGGGTCACACACATAAGAACATCTAGCCGGATTAAAATGCGGTTATAGTGATAACCAAATAAGGAAAGTTTTATCTCGACTATAAAGTGTTATATTGATAAATTAATATGGTGGCATTTATTTATTATGAATAAATATAATACAATATATTAATTATGTTGATTAATTAAATGTATATTTATATACATATGTGGTGCAATCTTTGTATATTTATACACATGGATTTTGTAAATTTATTAATCATAGCATTATATTAATTAAGAATATTTCAGATGTCAATTTATTGGCTAAAGGTGGCGCCATTTTAAGTGTATAACGATGAAACTTGGATTGTGTAATTTAATTAATTGTATTATCATATATTAATATTAGATATTAATAGATTTATGAAAAATAAATTTATGGTAATAAGATAAAGATAGTCAATATTAGATAATGACAATGTCTTGGAAATATTTAATAAGAGATATTAAATTAAATGAGATAAATCAATCAATGAAACATTCCATATTTTACTAGGAAAAGGTTTGCTTTCTCCTCAATGTACTAGGAAGTTTCTCCCAATCAGATTGGGACTATATGGGGCGCCACTTATCTATATATAAGAGAGGGCTTGGCTAGCTCTTTGGTACTTCACAATTCCAAGAGACTAATAGTTCTTGTGAAAATAAGAGAGTTTCTTAGAGAGAGTTTGAGAGAGAGAAAATGGTCGGTTTAGCAACCGAGTTTTTCTAGTAGCAATCCAATGGTGGATTCCGATGGGTTGTTCGTGTGGATCAACGGTATAGGCCGAACACTTGGGCGGCTTCGTGCAGAAACTACAATCGTAGATAAAGCGACGATCTATTTTAGATCATCCAAGGTAGATTCTACGTCTACTTCTTTTATGCTTGTTGCTTAAACGAAGTCGATCTTGGCAAGAAAATGAAATAAATTTTAAATTCCGTTGCGTTCCCGTGATTTCCTAACAATGCGAACTCCGCACAATAAGGCAGAGGGGATAAGATTCAAGGTGGAGCCACTCTTCCCAGACTATAAAAGAAAGCAGAAGACAACCAACTAAATCCCACCACTGACAAGCCTCATATCTCCTAGGATATGGTCAAACTTGCGGAGCAGTTGCAAACGTTCCACCATGGTATGTTCGCAACACTATGTGAGTGGGAGATCAAAGGGAAATGACTTGATCTTTCGGAAACTTCTAAAGGGGCGGAAATGCTTAGACTACCCCAGAGAGATGAAGTTTCAATATAAAGCACCAGACAAGAGCAATAAGAAAGACCGTATGAGAGATTCCCCTATCAAATGGTGAATAAATCAGCCTAAGATGAGGTGGATAGACTCATGACCGGGGCAGGAATAGAAATATATAATGTATCCCCTTTAACCTCCACATAAAGCAGTATCACCAACCAGCTGGCATCAAGTTGCCTAAGACTGACCCGACAGACCATTTATATTAGTATGTCCAAAATATGATGTTATGTTGCACACCTAATGAAATGAGGTGCATAACCTTTCCTACCAAAGAATGGTTCAAGAAATTACCACCTTGGTCCATCAGTTGCTTTGAGGAATCGGCATTTCGTTTCGCTCAAGCATTCATTACGAAGAAGTCATTCTAGAAAAACTCAAAGCACCTCCTCACTATTAAGCAGAAGGAAAAGGAGACCGTGCTCAAATATATAGGACATTTTATGAATGAGGATAACAATCGAGGTGGACACATCAGAAACAAACAACGTCGGGATATGACTCATGTACCTAAACTTGAGAACAGTCCTTTACTTGACAGAGTTGTCTTAACTCTTAATGAAGGGTCGAGTCAACCTCTTACCCCATCTGGAGGTCCAAGTCGAGGCTAGACAAGTTCAAAAAAAGCAGAAAATAAGCATTTTCCTTAGAAATTTTAACATTTGGACCAGATGACCCACTCCCAATGGTGGTCAACAACGAGGGCTTTGTTATAAAAGCCATTATTCGGAAACATTTGGCGAAGATAATATGTGTAGATACTGGACGTGCCGAAAGTATCATTTACCAAAATGTCTTCAAGAAGTTGGAAACTAACAAGAAGGATGTCATTCTGATAGAAACACCTCTCTTTGGATTTGCTGGGGCACTTGTTCAGTCCCTCGGCATTATAAAGCTCGAGATCATCTTTGGGAAAATTCCCAAAGCAAGACGTTTTTGATAAACTACGTGGTAGTTGATCACGCTCAATCATATGATATTTTTACCACTACCTTTCCCAAAAAATTGAGCATATTAGTATGATTTATTTGAGGATTCACGGCATAATTGGTCATTTTTAACATGTATTGACTCGTGATCCTTAGTTGTCACTTTTTGCATTATTTGTCAAGAAAAAAACCTACTTCGGTGTATTTTTCGTGTTTGGTGGGTAGTGAAAAGGATGAATGTTGTGCGTGGTGATAAAGTTGGGTGGACGAGCATGATATGGAATGAACCAGTCGAGTCAAGAATAAATGAAGAGGATCTTATTGAACATCAGTTCGAGCTGACTGTTGAAGAACTGATGAACATTAGGCCAGAAGATAAGTGATTTAAGAAAAATGGGCATGGCGTGCTGTCAAAGCCTCTGTAGGCAGACCCTATCAATGGTTATATAGCCCAAAATCACTTTAATCCCTACTTTAAGTTGGATTATCATCCATGGAAGCATTATAAATAGAGGGCAACAACATTATGTCGATATATACAATATACTTGAGAGAAGCATAAAATATATTTTCAAGATTTTTAAACGCTTTAGGGTTTATTATCTATCTTTTGGATTCAAGGATTGATTGAGGCGTATTTCCGAGCTTTAATTTCATATTTGTTTTGGGATTAAGGTAACTTTGGGTTGTATGTGTGGTTATTATTTCGATTTCATGATGAATTACTTTTATTTATTTACGATGAGTGAGTAATACGTTCTTAACCATATCATGCAATAGTTAAATTTGAACCTCGTATAGTATGTAGTTGCTTTGTTGATTGTTTAGTATATCAGGACAACTTAGGGCTGTCGAACCCTCGGCATGTCTTGCCATCGGTGGTTTGACAGACCCAAGACATATTCTGGTCGTTCTGTGTGTTTTAATTCAAAGTATCATATTTAATTGAAAGTGTAATAAAACATGATCACATTTATTCACTAATTTTTAAATTGTTTCCAATGACCCATTTAAGGTGACGGAATTAATGAGGACATAGCTACTTATATCACTACAGGTCATTGAGTCCGTTCACGATAGGTGATGACAGTCAACTTGGCATTATATTTTCTACCTTTCTTTCCCCAAAAATGAGCTTGATTAAAGTGAATTAGACAAAAGTCCGACAAATGAAAGTGAACTATAGTATCGATGTGAAAGTGAATTTATTTGTTCCAACAAATCTGAAAAAGAAATTATATTTCTATGATATTCAAGGACTAAAATTTGATCTCGTATCGAAATTTATTTTCTTACAACACTCTCATTATCTTTCCTTATCCTAATCTTTCTCTCATTAATATTTTGGTTAAGACTTTAACTTATTTAGTTTGGGATGACTTATACTTTTAGACTTTCGCCTTCCCATTCTTGTATTTGTTTAAAATGAAACGGCCTTGAACTAAGAATTCATTTGAGCAGCCACTACTCGTGAATTATGGGATGTGTAGTGAGATTGATATCAAATCATCCTTGTCATCTTTGAACCAATTTCGTTTATCTCTCGTTCAACACGAGTGGCAGCAGTGACATGCTTACCAATGTCACTTAAGTTTGAAGGCTTAACAGGAGCATCATATACCGATAAATTAATTTGCATTATCGATTAACGAGCTTAACGTTACTTTACACTTTACGAAGTCGTTACCAGTCAATTTTATTGTTTAGTAGTTTAGTCATTTTGAGAAGATATGTAGTCGTAAAATTATTATGACATAAATCTAACTCAAATCATAAACCACAACAACTTATGATATTTTATGAATTATAATTGTGATGTCATGCATGCTATTTATCTTACCATTCCAAGGATTAAACTATTAAGAATCAAACATCTCCGTGTAATTGTTGATTACCTTT
The DNA here is from genome assembly GCA_036785695.1 of Gentiana straminea. Classification (NCBI taxonomy): domain Eukaryota; kingdom Viridiplantae; phylum Streptophyta; class Magnoliopsida; order Gentianales; family Gentianaceae; genus Gentiana; species Gentiana straminea. Next base: position 101,665 of record JAVUPR010000464.1, on the reverse strand, counting down.
CTTTTTCGGCAAGATATTTCCAAAAATATATTTGTGCGTGTGACCTACTTTTTCAGATTTTTAATTCGACCCCAATTATGCCGCCGGAGTATAGGTCAGTGACCCCGACGAGTACTCATAATCCTATCATTTTGGAGACCAAGCATTGAATTTTGATAGCGGTGAAGACCATCTGAAGGGGACCGAAATCAAAGCGGCACGAAGCATCACCATTCTCTCATGGTGTTAGTGTCAACAATAGAGTCCATATGGTTGGTTGTCACCTTCCCTGCTCCCACTCTTTATTTTGAAAAATAGGTAGTCTTATTGGGGTTTTAGAATTTATTAACAATCCAAAAAGAATAAATCATGAATATTTAATTAAACCTCCCACAAGTTTATCGGTTCCATATACCGTCTAACTAGTGTCACGATATTCACGATTTTCCAAAATTTTCCGGATTTGTAAGAATTCGCTTGTGTAGACACTATACAATTAAAATTCACAAAGAAGGATTTAGAATTTCCCGATAACTTCTCCAAAAAAAAACACTAATTTCCCAATAACCTGAAAACAATAAATCATGAAATTTTATCTAAACCTTCACTAGTTTATTGGTTCCAAATACCGTTTAACTAGTGTCATTTTTCATTAATTTTCCAATTTTCCGATTATTTAGAATTCTCATATACGTAGACACTACATAATTAAATTTCACCGAATAATTTTATGGTCATAATCTTGTCATGATAAAAAAATTAGTATCTCAGAATTTTTCAGCAATCTAAAGACAATAAATCATGAAAAGTAATCACCAACTTATCGGTTCTAAATACACTCTAGATAGTGTCAATCTTTTCATGATTTTCTAATTTTTCGGATCAATAAAATTCCTTTTATGTAACCAATACATAGTCAAATTCCCGAGGAATTTATGATCTTAAAATTAAATTTATCTAGTAAATTTTGTTTTTATCATGATAATTTTATATCCGAATAAAATTCCGTTTGCTCAATTTATTTAATTTTTACAAAATTAATCTAAATTAATGACGTGTTCTTGCATGTCTAATTAATTCCAAAATTAATCGTCTGCATGTATGCATGACTAGGAGTGAAATTCATTAATATGATGCATGACATGATATGTCATGATTATATCGCATAATAACTACCGAAAAAGTAAATACGAAAAACAAACCACTGAGATGGATTGGTTGGTACTCCCGTCTCTAATCTATTACAAACATGAAAGGAAAACGAAAATATTCTTCGAGTCTTCGTCTTTGTATTAAACCAGCTGCAGCAAATTAAACTGAATCTGTTGGAACCTGGATCCTTTCGGCCAATTTTTTTTCCGACCCAAGCCGCAACTAGGATGACCTGGCTGCAGCCGGGAATGTTTTTTCTTGGTTTGTGCTCTCCTCGTTTCTGCTTCGTTATTCGTGCAACGACTTTCAGCAACGCAAATTACGAAAAAATTGCTAATATATTATATTTCTACTCGGAAAAATAAAATACAACAATAATTTACAAAGTGGTGCTATAATACAGAATATCTAACGGGTAAACAATATCAATCCCAAATCCATATTGTCAACCAAAACATTCAACCATGCAATATGAATATATAAAAGATGCAACTTTATTCTAATGCTATTCCACTCCTAATTAATTTATTATGCAATCAAAATCGCAAAATCGTTCTAACATGTCTCTGATATCACATGTTAGATATACAGTACCCGAATCAGGATCCGAAACGCGGAAAAAACTCGATCCGGAAATTCCCGGACCAAGCCGCGGCGGGAACGGTTTAGCCGAGGCTCGGGTTTTTCCGTTTTACCTAACGTCCGGATCGGACTTGATTCACGGCACCGATCGTGACACTTGATCATGCACATCGGAAACTATGGATTGATATTCATTTTCGATTTTACCACGACTTGAAACACAATTAATTAATCTAGTTCTACATTAATGTCTGATGATTTACCCAACTGAGAAGAAGCATTGATCTTCCTAGTTGTATTTTCAAACGATGACTAGTGAACATTGATCCTATATTAAATTAAAGCCTCCTTGAATATGCAAAGAAAAACCCTAGGTTTTTTCTTCCTCCCAATGGCTAGGACAAGAAAACGATTTTTCTCTCCCTTTTGGTGGAAAGTGGTGCACAAGTGTGTGTTGTGTTGGGAGAAATATTTATATAGATAAATAAGCACGGTTTGACCCCTAAAAAAACCAGGGTTTGAGAAATATCTCTTTCACATGACTATTATCTTTTTCTTTAAGGAAAATATAATATTTTTCAATAGGAAAACAAATTTCTTATTTATTCAATAAGAAAACTAATTTATTATTTATACATTAATTATTTAATAAATAAATAATTCACATGAAATAATTAAAAAAAATGTTTTTTCTATTTTACATTTTATTACGGAATATATAATATTTCGTATATTCATTAAATAGACCAACTATTCAATGTATCATCGAGGTTCCACAAAACGAGAATTCACTCGCTTGTTAGTAGCCAACCCGTGGAGCAAAGACCTATTACCAGTAGCTTCAAAAAATTAAATAAAATAATCATAAGACAATATTTATATTCAACTTTTTAGTTCCGGAATTACACCACCATAAATCCGAATATGAACTCTATTGCTTATAGATATTACTTATTCTCAATATGTCAAGTCAATAAGTGTGCATTGATATAATCATTGCATACAGACTAATCCTCAATAGACTATCCGTAATGAAGCGGGAAAGTTTTCGTAAACCTTTTTCATTACATATTAACATTATTTATCATTAACCCACTAGTGACCAATTACTTCAAAACCAATACGAACTCAGTCGTTCGATCAGTTTCTAGGATTATCAATAAGGGGATTGTCTTTCTACTTCCCACAAGAAGCAATGGATTCCGTATCTGTGAAACACATTCCTAGCTACTTATTCCCGATAGTGCCAATGTGAAAGCTATTCGAACCGTGCCACTTAGCAATCCTTAACGAACTCATCAAACCCCATTTTGAAACAAGCTTGAGTCTGCAATCACTCTACGATTAAGGTTAATCCATATATGAACATCTTGTGATTTAATAAGATTTCTCAGTCACATAATTATATGAGAAATTCATATTCAATCGGTCCAGTCCTATATGATTACATCATATATAAATGCCCAACTTTGATAACCAACATTGACGGTCCAGATAAGACGGTCACACCATAAAGTGTTCTTGGTGCATTAATAGTGGTTTAATCAATAGACCACATTTTGGGAAAATTAGTAGTGTAGTACCGGTTTGATAATTTTTCAAAAACGAATAACATAAAATTGTAGAAGCAGATTGCAGGCATGATGAACACATAAGAACAACCATTTTATTCACATAAAATTACTGCAACACATTATAAATAAATTGCAGAAAGCGAAATTAAATGCGAAAACTTATTCATACTGAGGTGCGTATAAACGATGTCCTTAAGACATTATTGCCCCGACTATGTGCACACGGATATGGCAAGATGTCTCCCAAAATACAACAGTCTACCTTGTTCTAGTCTTGCACTTAGATGTGAACAAGCGGCGAACTGATCCGGCCTCGAATATCTCTGACTTAGTGTCAATGTTTATGCAAAAAAATGCTTATTATTTTGGCATAATTTTGGTATGCAAAAGTGCAGAAATCTGTGTTCTTTTCATTCATAAATGGAGGGAATTTATAGTAGTAAGGAAGCCATTCACTACTGGTTGCATCCTTTCAAAAACGATTCAACCGAACATGTGCAACCTTTAACCGAAACGATACAACCTCTTACGTAGTTGTAACCTTTCACCGAACCGATGCGACCCTCTCGTAATTTTAGAATTAATTTTAATTCAAATTTCTTCAACAATCCCCCACATGAATGAAAATTAATGCAAATACAGTGCAGACTCTGTCCGAGATATCAAATGGAGCTTTATTTCATCGGGCGAGGTGGTTTGTTGCCTTGAACCTTCCCAAGTAGAATACCACCGGACATACTCGGCTAAACAATGAACTAGGTCTTGAAATGCTCAGGATTTGGTGCATGCCTAGACAATGATACCCACACAATAGACCCCATGACCTTCTTGAAGTTCTCATGGTTGTGTCCATTTTGGCCCTAGAACACATTGGTTTAGAAAGTATGTTAGAGAATTCAACCCACAAACTCTCACATAAGCGACCCACTTCTACTTACATAGGTGACCTCCTATGAAGAGTACTCTGCAATACCTCACTTGGCTTTACCAAGATATAGGAATCATTAAAATCTTCATGCTTAACCTGAACCCTTCAGCAATCATCACTTTTGTTTTAACAGAATGGGTAAGTGCTAACTGTCCCTCATAACTTAGTTGTCCCTTTTCAACCATGATCTTGGGATTTCCAGTTACTATGGTTGGGTTACCATTATATGAGAACATGGGTAATAGGCTTCATTCCTATTCCGTTTGTCAAAAAATTTGACACCCGATCTCTAGCTAAACTTTTTATAAGCGGATTCGCAAGATTCTCCTTCGATTTTATTCAATCGAGGAAATCAAACCATTAGGGATCATTCTTAAATGTATTGTGTCTACGATGTATGAATCGTAACTTACCATTTTCCATATTACCGTGTGTTTGTTCTATCACTTACCGACTATTGCATGCTAATAACAATGATAGACCTTACCCACACGCAATATCTTTTCAAGGAACTTTGAATTAATTCAACTTCTTTTCCATTTCTTGCTTTCGTTACATCACTTTGTTTAGGTAAATTTCTTTTACCATTCACCCTCACATTTCCAAGAATATGATGAAGTTTAATTCCAGAAGATATTCTTCCCCCACAGGTTGTTGGTAAACCTCAAGTTAATCATCATTTCGCAACATTAACTGATCAAAGTAAGTGTCATTCAACGATTTGATGAATGTTGTTGGTACAAAAACAAAATTCATTAAATCTTGAGTCACACTTTTCCACCTTGATCACCACGAATCGATTAACTTATTTATTACGTTGATTTAAACGCATCAACGAATGCATCAACAACTTCATATTTACATCTTGAAATGTACATGACAAACCGAAAACAAATCTCTGATTAATATGAATATAACAACAAAGTATTGTACATATATTTATAATAACTTATCACCACTATTAAAGTGTTTACATAAACACCTACATACACATTTATACAAATTATTACACTCATATAATATTGTATAAATTAAAACGTTTATTACAAACAACGATTTAAATAAAATCATAAAAAGAAGTTCATTCACAATGTTCATACAATCATCAAGTGGACAAATTCAATTCATTCATAGTCTCGGTGACTATTTCTGCCACATTAGCTTGCTCAATTTTTCGAGGCTCTCGGCATTCACTCTTGCGGTGTCCTTGTTACCGCAATTAAACCATTTACAATTAAATGGTTTAGCCTCTTGATTGTCTTTAGAACTTTCACCCTTGAACTTTCTTTTCTGGCCCTTGCCATTGTTTTCACCGTAACAAGATTCCACAAAAAATTTACGAATGTTAGGAACGTGCAACACATTGTTCAGAGTCAAAAGTTTGCCAGAAGTCATCTTCAAGAAAACTTTTCCTTGGCCTTCAACCTTAGAACTTGTTGAATTTCCTAAGACAATTTTTCCTTTTCCACTTACTTGGTAGTTGGAAAACATTTCTTTTATAGCACAAACATGGTGCGTAGCCCCTGTGTCTACGAACCATTCTCGGGGATTTTCAACCGTGTTGCATTCTAACACCACCATTGACAACGGGCTGATTGATTCCAATCTTCCTTCCATTTCAGTTTCACAAACAGAGATCTACAAACAAAGTTTGCAACACAAACTTTTATTTTTAAAACTGGTGTCTTCGAACGGAATTTAAAAAATTCACGAACACTTTTAACAAATAATACAAACGGATTTGTAATCTATAACTTCTCAGAAACAACTTTTATTCTTCGAATTTTCAGAAGAAAAAAACATAGTAATTACAAGGCATTTTGGCCTTGAAAACAATGCAGTTAGTGTGCAATTTTCTGAAAAATGTGTAAAAATTGTTTATGTTACTACAAATTTTTTCAATGTTAATTTTTTAGAATTGCAGATGCAATTATATGTTCAAACCATACACAAGTATATGCAAACAAACAAACTAAAAACAATGTAGGCAGTTACAATTTTCCAGAAATGTCGTGACTATATTTATAATTTTTCGGCACAACAAAATTTTCAACCAAATTGCAGATTTTTTCGTTACAAGTAAACTATAATCACATACTTGTAGAATCATATTAACACTAAAATCATTTTGTTAACACAATTTTTCCAAAAGGTATACAAGGCAAGAAGTTGCAATTTTTTCCCCACAAAACATCACGTTTTTCAACAATTTCAACTTGCAGATTTTTTAATAATCTTTCCACATCTCCAAAATTGACACCAACACAATTTAGAAGATGTATGATCGCATATATGATGTAAAATAAATTTACAGAAATATTCACACATATACATGTTGTTGTATCACACTAACACATAAAGATTTCGTTCAAACAAAATTTTCTGCTTCAATTTTTCCAAATTTTATTTTCTGATTCTTCTTTAGAAAAATTAACCAGTGCCGAGATGAACATGTTTCAGAAGAATACAAATTCAATGTAAAAAATGTTTTCCAAACAAATATACATATACACATTGAATAAACATGTTCATAATTCTAACAAGAAAACGTAATGTCTTAAGATTGTTGGGAAAGTAAGTAGTGTAGTACCGGTTTGCTAATTTTTTTGAAAAACGAATAACATAAAATTGTAGAAGCAGATTGTAGGAATGATGAACACATAATAAAGAACATTTTATTCACATAAAATTACTGCAACACATTCTAAATAAATTGCAAGAAAAGTGAAAGTAAATGCGAAAACTTATTCAGACTGAGGCGCGTAGAAACGCTGTCTTAAGACATTATTGCCCCGACTATGTGCACACGTATATGGCAAGATGTCTCCCAAGATACAACAGTCTACATTGTTCTAGTCTTGCACTTAGACGTGAACAAGCGGCGAACTGATCCGGCCTTGAATATCTCTAACTTAGTGCCAATGTTTATGCAGAAAAATGCTTCTTTTCATTTTGGTATGCAAAAGTGCAAAAATCTGTGTTTTTTCATTCAGAAATGGAGAGAATTTATAGTAGTAAGGAAGTCATTCACTACCGGTTGCATCGTTTCAAAAATGATTCAACCGAACATGTGCAACCTTTAACCAAAAGGATACAACCTCTTACGTAGTTGTAACCTTTCACCGAACCGACGCGACCCTCCGTAATTTTGGAATTAATTTTAATTCAAATTTCTCCAACACCTCATACTTTGATTAAGTTTGTCACGGATTAGCAATTTAAATGAATCACCATAAATTTAATCCTCATTTGTGACACACACTAAGTTATATGGATACATAAGATACAAGTTAGGGTTTCGAGCGGTGTATTACTTATAAGCACAATTAAAGCAAATAATAAGATGATAAATAAATCAATCATTTATTAATAATAAAAACAATTACTGTATAAAAAATGTCTTTTCGGACACTACATCTAACAAAAACAACACCAAATTCTTACCCAAAATGATACGAAATTACTACTAAACATGCTCATAACAAAACGTTAGAACTAAACACCAAAATAACACATCTAGATTTGGTTGATCGTCCATTTACCTCAATTTCTTGATGCAAAGTTGAGATCCAACGAAAAATCTTCAAATCCGGCAAGATCTAAGCAACCCACTTTGAATCTACAACCAAAAACAAAGATCTACGATCAAATCAACTCCTCGAACATCAATCTTCTTGGAAAAGCTCAATAACATCTTAGATCTAAAAAGGGGTTTTGAGGATTCGTAATTTCTAGGAGAAATGCTTGTATCAACACGATACCCACTTCGATTTAAGCGTTTTCGTATGAATCTATAACAAATCCAAGTGTTGGAGTGATTAGAACATCAAGATCTTCTTCCTCTTCTTGTTTCTCTTTTTTCTCCTTTCTCTCTAAATTTTCATAATTTGTAAGAGTGAAATGGGCTTATGGTTTGAGTATTGATTGTGTTAGGGAGACTTGCATATCCCAAAATGCCCTTACTCAAAATCCTGTTCTTTATCTCTTAATTGAAGTGAAAAAGATATAATATAATCTCATTAATTCCCAAAATGATACTTATACCATTTCGTGAAAACACGGGATATAACAGTCATTTTTTCTGGGGGTTCACAGTTCAATTCGGTACGGTTAATGGTCGTAACTGAAACCGAAATGAAATTTACGGTTAATAAAAAATAGAAACCGAAACCGAACCGTTATTCAAAGGTAGCCGAACCGAACCGAAATTTTCGGTTCAATTCGGTCGGTTAACTGAAAAACCGAAATAAACTGTTCAAATTAATCGGTCAACCGAAAAACCGAAATTAAAGCACTAAAAACCATTTTTTTTGGTTCGGTTCAATTCTTTTACCCAAAAGAACCGAAATAAATGGTTCAAAGAGGCCGGTTAACCGAAAAACCGAAATTCAAATATTAAAAATGTCAATTTAATCTAAAAACTACAATAAAAAAACAATCAAAACAAGTCGGATAATCCACACTATCTTACTCCTTAGATAATAGATTTTAATTTACACAAATCGTTGTAAATCATTAAAGTGAAAATAATTAAGTTAGACAATTTGTTTCACTCCAAAAGAACTTCAAATTATATAATTTTATTTAAAATACATTTTGCTCAAAACCACACAATATGAATTACATCCTCCTGGTCCTTGAGCTTAAAAGGATCAATAGTCCTAGCAATTTGTATTCCATTGAGAGTTTTTTTTTTTTTTTGGCTAAATGTATTCATTCGTACTTGTAGTATTTATAGCATATGTATGTATTATAGATAAAATTGGCGAAAAAAATATATAGTAATAAATAAAAAATATACGGTTAACGATTTAACAATTTTCTCTTCGGTTACGATGTAACAAAAACGGTTCTGTTATATTGGTTCGGATAACAGTTCGGTTATAACGGTTCGGATAAAAGTTCAGTTTTCAGTTCGGTTATAACAATTTGGTTTTTTGTTCGGTTCGGTTACGGTTAATCTATATCACTAACCGTAACCGAACCGAAATTTTCGGTTTCTTCACAATGCGATCCGAAACTGATCCGTGGGTGATCATTAAACGAACCGAACCAAACCGAATTACCAATTCGATTCGGTTTTCAGATTATCCATATCTCTATACACCCCTAATCTTCTCAAGTAATTATGGCTAGCTCTTTCGATAACGAGTAATAAAATCCGTTTATTCTTCAAACAAAAAAAAAAAAAAAAAAAACCAACATAAGTTAACACAAAATGAGCAGAACATAACTTTTTTTTTATCATTGAGCAGAACATAACTTTACACATACATAAGTCTTAAAATGCCAAACATAAAGGCTATCAACCAATTTGCAACATTCCACGAAAACTAAAACATAGCTCTTAATTTCTACCCATATCAAATTTGATTTATACTTTTATAAAAAAAAAATTTATTAGCTCGAAGAATCATAATGTATTGTTTCTGGTCATCGTCTAAGTTGTTCAAATCCATTGTCTTGATCTTTTAAGTCCTCATTCATTTTTGCCATTGTCATCCGTTTTGGTTTTAAGTTAATTTTAACTCTTCATCCTCTTTGCCATCACCAATTTCCTTTTTAGTGCCGGCTTGTGCAGTGGTGGATCCATGAAATATAATAAGGTGGTCTTGATTTTTAAAGGAGTATATATATATATATATATAAAATGATCCAATCATCAGAGAAATTCGTAGATCCACCGAGGGAATTAGTGATGTTTTTATATTTTTGAACAATAAAGTACTTTCTTGAATACAATTTTTTTTTCTTCTGAATCTCATTGAAGCCATTGCCCTCTATGGATCCGACCCATATATATATATATACATATATAAATTTATGGATTATAATTTTACAATAATAAAAAATGTCTTGAGAAGGGTTCAAACCTGCGTTTGTAGGCAAGAAAGAAGAGAACATGTCTCTAATTAGTACAGTTTACTTTATTCATAGAAAGATAATTAAATACATACTCATATTATGTCCACAACAAAATAAACACAACACATCTTACATCATAATTAATGATGTAAGATGAGTTGTGTTAGTTTTGTTGTGGCCATTTCATTTTTCTAAATGTAATACTACTACTAATAGAAAGTGAAAAAAAAAATCAAATTTTGAGGTGGTCTTGGGCCACCTCATGCATTGAGTAGTTATGCCCTTGCGCCTGCACCAAAGGGGGCTTGAGGCCAATTGGTCGGGCAGGGCCATATATTAAAACTAAAATAAAAATAAAAAAAAGTTATAGGAAAACTAATCACAAATCCAATATTTTTACTTTTATTTTTTGGTTGAATTTCACTTGTTTTCGTGATACAAGTGACTGAAATTCAAATTATAGTTTTTTGTTTCTTCACATTCTTCGTCTGTAAGCATAGCCTTTTCTTTTATTACTAAACAATTATTCAATTTCAAAGAAAGTCATTCATAAACTAAAAAATGAGATGACTGCTAAATAATCCCAGTACGTTCAATTTGTGGAGGAGGTTTATTTAGTTTTTTTTTATTTTTTTTTTATGATTATTCTACGTATTATATTAATACTCCTAATAATTAAGTATATATAATTTTGGCAAACCGTTCCGTAAGGATTTTTTTTTTCAGGTTTTTGTTGAAAATGACACATTTTAAACTTAATGGGTCTGCAAGACAAGAATAACACAAAAACATACATGTTTTTGTTTCTTTCATAAATCGCACCCATTAAGTTTAAAATGTGTCCTTTTCAACAAGTCTCTCTTTTTTTTTTCCGTAACATGCCGCATCTCTTGTACCTTTTATATAGGCTTCTCTTTATAATCCAGTTAGGTGATTCTATTGTCATCACTAAACTGCTAGGATGCACCGACACTTCAATATGGGCGCCGTGCGCCGTGTCCGACACAAGACACGACACGACACGCTCCGACACGCTCCGACACCGTGTCCGACACGTGTCGGCCGATTAAATTAATATTATTTAAAATTTTAATATCCGACACACCTCCGACACGTTGTCGACACACCTCCGACACGGCGCCGACACCTCCCGACACCTCTGAACACAAATTTTTCAATGTTTTTTTGATGAAACCTGAAAATATACAATTTCTATTTTGATTACTCTGTATTATGTTTATATGTTTTTTTGTTATAGATAATCGTTTTTACACTTAATTTGTAATAATTTGAAAGTCAAATCATTATATATATATATATATATATATATATATATATATATATATATATATATATATATATATATATATATATATATATATATATATATTATAACGTGTCGGGGCGTGTGTCGTGTCCTTAAATTTTAGAATTAGCCGTGTCGCCGTGTCCGTGTCGTGTCGTGCGGCGTGTCCGTGTCCGTGTCCGTGCAACATAGCTAAACCGAATTCAGACATTAAACCTTTTCCGTTTGTTTTGGGTTGAAGTTTATTTTTGAGATTTTTTTATATGCTAGTGGATAATAAAAATAATTGAAGTAATGATTAAAAAGTTAAAATGTTTTTTTTTAAATTTGTGTAGATAAAGAAATGATTGGTAAAAGAAATTAAAATAAAATAGTATAATGAAAAAATAATGGTAAAAAAATGTAATAAAATAGATAATGTAAAATGGTGAAAGATAATTTAATATTTTTTATTTGTAGTTGAAGTAATGATTGGTGAGAGAATTGTAAGAAATAATTGATGAAGTGATATAAAAAAACACCAAAAAAAAACTTCAAAACGCAAATGCTTAGTGTTTCTTTAATATACGGTTGAAAAAATAAATGTATTTTTAAATATGTATTATTTATATTTGGCAATCGGATCTTGGATATAAACATAAGCAACCAGAGTATGTCATAATCTCTAAAACTTTAGCCGAAAATTGGTCTATGATAAAAAAAAAAAATTCTTTTACAAAACTAGAAGACTCGAGGGCCCAAGGCGTAGGTTTTTCCATATTCATTCTTAGCTCTTCATCCCTTTTTGCCATCGTCATCTACTCTTGTTTTATTTTCATTTTGTCGTCATCATGCGTCTTTAGTTAGAGAATCTCAAGCCTAGCAAAGTCTCAAACACCAATGAAGATTTCAAGACAAAGAATCTGAAGCCTGGCAAACTCTCAAACACCAATGAAGATGATTTCAAGGCAATAACCAAACCAAGATAAATGAACACAACAAACCAAAATGCAAGCTTTCGATAGGAAAAGAGACGTAGAATCGAAACCTTAGATCACGGACACTCCCTCCTCCTAGCATCACTACTAAGAAAAGCCGAAACTGCTCAGATAGGTAATTTCTTCTTAGTCCACTTTTATGTTCAAATACTTGAAAAAGGACAACATGGATAGAGGGGTTCTACGAGACACCGTATACGAAAAACATGAACTATCAACAGAAAGTCCCCCAGAAAAAGCATCCTCACATAAAAAGAGAAATTCTCACCCACAAAGTCAATAACACACAATAATATGCATACAAGAAGTAAAGAAAATTATCTGTAGGCTTTAGCAGGAGCCTATTTACGAATATTCCGGTGCAGTGGGAGTTTTGGCTTAGTAATTTACCCACATGAAGGTAGAGAGAGAAACAAGGAAATTTTAAGTGGATCTTCTCCGTCCTTCATTTTCTTCTGCACACAAAAAAAAAAACACTCCCGACTCTCCTGTTCAGAACCATCCTGTCAAGGAATAAACGTCACTCATCAGGACAAGATAAATACTCCATGAAGCAGCAAAATTGATGTATCTAAACAGGGACAGAACTAAGACAAAGGGCAGGAAATATGGGGCGGGGAAAAGATATATCTGAAGGGCAGGCGTATCAAATGGGGAATTAGACATTTCAGACATGAACACCACATGAAGGGCAAAAGGGCCTAGTTCCACCAAAACGACAAGAAAACAACATTTGCGAGCTAATCATGTTACAGTGGGAAATCACTAAAGCATAAAATTCTGGGAAAAGAAAAGGATATATTAATCAAACCACATCAGCTTGTACTTGCATGTCTCACATCAAATACATGAATGTTTACAGGTGCTGAAATCTAGGTCGTTATGTTCAATTTTATTACTGTTAGGATATTAATCCAATGAGTTTCCTGAGAATATCCCTTGAGAGTTTCTTACATTCAAAATTCAAACACCAATAACTCTATTCAAGTGAATGAACAAAGTAGTGAAAACTCTTACAGGTGAGGCTGGAAATTTTCTTAATTTTCAGTCTAAAGTAGAGACATACATTGATGACATCAGTAAACAATGAATATACTAAATCACCTCTGACTTACATACAAGATGCTAACCGACCGGGTAACATCACAGCTAATGTAATAAAACATCATTTACTTCATTAGATATCATTCGCAACATTGCTTTTCCCTTACCATTCACAACTATGGACAATTACTTAATAAAAAGTTAAAATATTGATGACATATCTATTTATGTTGGACCTGCTTCAACTGAAACAAAGCATAATTAGTTCACAGTAGAAAAAGGTTGTATGGAAGCTTCATTTGTCACAAACCGTAACTAGTTCACAGTTGACTAGAAAAAGATTGTAAGTCTGCTTTGTGCCTGTAAGGCCTTGATAATAATAAAGGTTCCTTTGTCAAAAACAAAAACAAAAACAAAAACAAAAACAAAAAAGATTGTAAGAAAGCCATTACTGAGAGGAAAGAAGGGAAACTTACAAAATCCAGCATCCATTGAAATTTTTGCTACAGTAGCTTAAAGCGCCAAGTTGAACCCCTCTGACAGGAAATCATTCCTAAGCAAGAGACCAGAAAACAAAGAGAATTTTATCAAGTATAGTAAGACATTTTGGCACAATATAGCACGGAGAAAAAGTAATGAAAACAAAAACAAAAATCCACCTAAGCTGCGGCAATTACCTTTTTCCAGAACCTCTCTTTTTGCTCTTCTTTTTTTGTTTTTTCTTGGTGACAATATCAAAATCACATGTACCACTGTTTAGCAGAACAAGGCTTTGCAGACAAGGATAGAACTCAAAACAATTCTCTATTGGACTGTGAACCACTGATAGGTCAACGGATTTTTTATCAAGATCATACCACATAAGCAAGCGTCCATCCAATGCTACGAGCACCTTCCTACCACATTTAGAATATGCTATTGGCAGAATACTCTCAAATTTCATAGGAAAAACATCAGATTGCCTAAGTGTAAACAAAATGGTCCATGATTCTTGAACTCCATACTCCTTCATCACCCATATGTCAACATGATTCATATAGTCATTGCACATGATGCTGAGGCATCCTCCCAACACTACCACATTCATATGAATATCATCACCTCCATACTCTGGTAATGGCACCAACCTATACTCCTCAGTTCCAAGATCTAATGCAGCAACCAAACTATCGGTATCCGATTCCACTCTCCTACTTACAACCCAATGCAAAGCACCATTAGCAAGCTCCCCATGACCCCTTTTATATTTAAGGTAATAAGGAAAATCTGGAATCCTCCTCCAAGAATCAGACTTTAGATTATAAACTTTAACTTCAGAATCAAAATCGTCGTTACTCTCTCCATAAAACTGAACGATTCTAACCAACTTATAATCATCGCTCACTAAATCATACCCAAACCCATAAACAATAAACTGACAGCAAGTGAAAGATTCTGATTCTGGAAATTCAATACCTGTAAAAGGTAATTTGTGGAACCTCCTAGCAGACGGGTTCCAAAAAATATTATCGTCCTCCTCCTCCTCACCATTTGACAAAGCAAGCAACCCATCACATGAACCCAACACATCTGTTCCAATTGATGGAGTCTTTAACGGATGGAAGAGTTCTTGGAAGGTGGCCTGGTTGGTTTCGTTGAGTGAATCAAAATCAACAGAGTGAAGGTAGCAATCTCTCATGATAATGTTGAGATGTGAGTTGGTTTTGCGTGAATGATCCAAATGGTCTTTCAAGAATTGATTGCTGTCGATTAAACTCTTCCATTGTTTAGATACACACCTAAATCGTAACAGCGGTGCCACAGGCAGCCGAGAAAGGATTTCCCGTGAAATTTCAGCAGGGACGTCCGACATTAAATTTTAATTTTTGAGGAGAAAAAAAAAGGCTTGGAGGTAGATATGCCAAAGTGGATTTCTTTTTTCCACCGCTTCAGGATCTAAGCTAAGAAACCCTCACAAATTTTACAATAGTCCGGCCAAATCCTAGCTTCCAAGAAACCCTACTTCTTTCCGTATCCTTTGAAAGTTGGGGACTTCACGGAAACCCTACTTCCGTTTTGGGGCTTTACGGTATCCAGCCTCGACATATAAGAAGGGGCGGTTCTTGTATGGTCTCTCCACACGGTGTGGAGACACGTGTGGAGACACACACACCACACAATTTCATTCTGTTTTTAAACTGTGTGGTTCTGATCATTTCACTCGTCACTTCACCTCAAAATCCCTCTCCACACAAGTATTTCCTATAAGAAGTGGGAATTTTTTTTTCAAGCCTAGTCAGACGTTCAAATTCTCTTTCAGGTTAAACTTTACGTGAGGGGCCGAAAACAAGTTATCCTCATGTATACATAAGGGATGGAAGATTCACGGGCGTAGTACATACGTGAAAGTGGTTGGTTCCGTGTATAATGTCAGAAAAAAAAAAATATGTACGGGCGAATTCATTTTCCCGGACATAATAGACAGATGTTTCACATGTGTTACTCATGGATTTTGTACGGGGCGAGTGTAATAAATACGGGATCCTTACCTAGGGGGAGAGAGAGGAAATTTCCTTGTCCTCTTCTTCTTGCATCCACAAAAATCTTAGGCAGCTTCTATTGACACCCGGTTTTTACTATCAGCACCCTTCATTTTATTATTTTTCAGTTACTTATCTACACCACATAATCACTACTTGCACCACAAAAATAAAATAACTTTGAATTAATATACACTTTAGTCCTTTAATTTTGTAAAATTAAAAAAAAACACTAACTACCAATACTTAACACAATTTAACCATTATTAATTTATAAACTACCCCATAAACTACCCACCTATTTCTTTTCAACTTCCCTCTTATTTTTTCATTTCAAAACCATCCAAGAAGTTTAGTTCGCCGGCGGCGACACCGGAGAACCAAGGGAACAAGAGTCAATCTTTGAACCAAAACACGTAAGTGATGAATTTGTATCGTTTTTCCTTCATTTTGCTTTCATTAGGGTTGTATGTGTATGAAATTCAGGTTGTTTGCGTTTTTTTTTTCTGGCGAGTTTGTTTGGGAAGATGGAGTTGGGAATTGCCTATAACGTCAGTAGGTCTGACGTTACGTTGAGAACCAAACATTAGTGAGTCTGCCGTTCTTGATTTTGGAAAGATTTCCCGCCTCTTCATAAACGTTGGAGGTTTTGAAGTCGAATTGTAACACCAACGTCAGTGTGAGTAGCGTTTGAAACAGTAGAATCAATATTGTGTGTATAGTTAAAACGGCACACGTGTTGACGCCATATACTAATCCCGACGTCAGTTTAGGTAGCGTTTGCAATAGCAGAATTAATTATGTGACTGAAGCTAAAAACGTCAGGCATATTGACACTTCTTTTACGGTTTAACGTTCCATTTGAGGACGTTACAGCTAATTTTTTTTTTTACTAACTTGTTTATGTTTTCTGAATGGTATGTCTTGTTTTTTGTTTAGGGAATCATGTTTAGGACGAGATCTAGTGCTGCAAACGAACAAACAAGGGATGCACCGAATGATATTGAAGTGGATCAGTTGCTTAAGGATCCACCGATTCCGCCAAGTAATGCACCTATTGTTGGGGGTTCGAGGCCAATTGGTGTGGCAAATAAAAAAGCGGAGAATTTCTCAGAACGTGGAAGGAACAACTGAAACTAGTGAGCAGGTAGATGTACATGGTGGAAGGAGCAATTGACACTGGTGCAATTGTAGAGTCATTAGAAGCAATTCAAGAAGGTGGTAACGAGGGATTGCCAATTGTTACTAGTGCAAATGCAGATGGACATGATGTGGTTCCAGAGGTAGTTGAGGAACCAGCTGTGGTTTCAGAGGTTGTTGAGGAACCAGTTGTGGTTCCAGGGGTAGTTGAGGGAGCTGACGGAGGAGATGCATATGAGGCTATGTATGCATCTTTAGAAACAATTGTTGAGTTATCTGAGATACCTTCTGCCTCAAATATGGGACATGTTGATGAAGTGACAGCTCAGGCATCCCAAACCCCAATTGTTGGACAAGTTCAGCAGGTAGTCAACGAGCCACCCCAAGCATCAAATATTTGCCAAGAGACAGGTGAAGCAACTCAAACTGATAGTGCAAGGACAGCAGCAGGAGCATCTAGGAGTGGCGGGGCAACAACAGAGGCATGTGAGGCCTCACATGATGTTGATGATAGTGACAGTGGTAGTGATGTGGAGGTAGACACTACTGTATTGTTGAGGGATTGGGAGAAACATGTTGGATATGGTTTGGTGAAGATAAAGCAGGTATATTCCGCCTTTAGTAATTGTTGTATAATTTTAGCTCGGTTTTGTTTTTATATATCCTTGACGTTTCATTCGTTTATTTGTACAGGATCGGGGTGTCATAGGTTGTAAGCAATACACAACTTCAATCAAGTCTTGGACGGTCGAGCACAAAAGCGAGGAATTTCAGACAAGGGTGGAGGCGAATCCGTTGTACACCTTGATAAAAATTCTTACTTGCAAGCCAACCGAGTTCTCATTTGTGCATTTGTTGAGAGGTGGCAACCAAAAACAACCACCTTCCACTTACCGTTTGGTGAGATGACTATCACACTCGACGATGTCCGTTCTATCATGGGGTTACCGGTTAGTGGAAAGGCACTGTACTACGAGCTTCCGAAAGATGTCAACCCGATACGCTTTGTGCGTGATCTTCTCGGAATTGATTCGGAGTTAGTGTGTACTGAGTTTAACCATTGTGGTGGGTTAAGCGTGTCAAGAAGTTGGATGAAAAACAATCTTGAGGGTAAGAGTGGACAGAATGGAATCACAGTTGATCAAGCCGTACGGGGGTATCTCTTGTATTTGTTGGGGTGTACTTTTTTCCAAGACCAGTCTGGAGACAAGATATGTGCAGCGTATGATCGCGTGTAAGTCACTAACGTCGATATTACTAGCAAGAATACTAGGTACATCATAGTATAGTAAATGCGAGTCAAGGTCGATCCTACAGAGACAATGCAACTAGAAGTATAAACGATTCTAATCTAATTAAGAAGCAACATAGAGGCGGTCATTGACCAACAATAACATAAAACAAACTTGGTATTCCTCCCCCTCTCCTCACCGATCTACTAACTTGGATTAGTTAATCGTTACATTTACTTCCCCACATAATTTCCTTAAATTAATCGCGAGCTTAGTTTTAATTATCATTATCATTATAAGCTACGGGTGCAACTCCTACTCCTATCCACTCCGACAATGATAGTAGACAATCTATACGCAAGCTACACTCCTTAATTGGTCCGTAATAAAATTGCCGATATCAAGCGCTAACTCATACCGTTAACCCACCTAGACAGCTGTCGACATTGATCAGCACGTTCCTAGGGTCCATTCAAGACTATGTCCAAACTTAGCACTTCACTATTCGTATTTCATGCTAGTTTACGATTACAATAAGCAGATTGGCCAGATCTAACCTACTGTTAATTAAACCTGTCGATCAACGTAGCTGTAGTGAATCCCAGTTTTAGGTTTTCTAAATTATGCCCCGGTAAACTGGTATAGACTGCCGGGTTACCGGGGGCAACTTTTCCTATTCCTGGATTACGATTAAAATAAGTAAATTATGGGGTTTTTAAACATGAAGATTAACTAAAACACATAAATACGAACAGATCTACCATATTGAAGACAAAAAGGAACGTTCAAAACTTCATACCTTCAACAATGGTGATCTAGCTCGATCTACTCAAGCTAAAGATGATGGAAGAAGGGAGGAAACCAGAAATAACTCCTTAAAAGCTTGGAATAATTTTATTTCATCAAAAGTGTATATATGATTGTAATACTAATGAAAATTTATGTAATACTCTGATAATGCGGCCTTATATAGATACAATGACCGACTTAAGACTCTCTAAAACCCTAACCGACCTAGATAATGTGCCAGAATAAATTTCGTGTCCGACAAGTCCTCGGTTTACCGGCCCTAGCCCACGGTAAACCGGGCCGACTTTTCTCCTTTTTCTTCAGCAGGCTTCTTCTTGGACTTTAATCACTTGGCCCAATATACTTCTTTTGGTCCAGATTCATTCTCCAATGCTCCAAATTTGGTACATCCTGTAAAACACGCAAAACGAGACAAACAGTACCAAAACCTCGGGAAAATTACATAAATGCAGAATTACGATCCTGGAAACACTCACATAGCGTTTAACATATATTCCACCTAATATAACGAGCCTATATATCCTCTCTTGAGCAGAATTCGGGGTGAATAAGGGTATAATTATTGGTACCATTTAGAGCGTTATCAACTACCCCCACTTAGCTTTTGATCGTCCCGAGCAAAAAGGCGAAAAGAAAACAACACTCTGATCAGTATACAAGTTAATTAAAAACAACTATGGTTCACAAAGTCAAGATCAAGATCATGCCACCCATATCCATCAGTAACGCATTAAATACTATTCACGTCATGAGCCAATGTGTGTGTGCGATAACTTTCACAACCGCTTAGGAATGCAGACAATCTCACATTACATCAACCCGTAGTCGAACTAACCAGTCTCAAACATGTTATTTACTAGTTAATTGAGCTGGCAAGTCGGATCGAGAACCGAGTATAGATTACTCTTAGGCTCGAGTTTATCGGTCTATGCAAAAGTCGTGCGTTTTACGCTCCATCGACTAAAATAATTGCCAAAGAGATTATAAATGTATATATTTCAATGCATTTCTCTTTCTTGGCGAGTAAAATCTCATTGATTTAGCTATCCTCACGGCCCCACTCATGATAAACTACTGAATCAGAAATTTCTTTGCCTTTATAAGCGTTGGTGGAACATGATTCATGATTAAGCCAGGGACAACTCTAGTCAAAGCAATATGCTATCGACTACACACCAAGGGAAGTGAGTTATACGTGCTTAAAATGATGGTTCATAACAGAATACGCGCTTAATACGCCACTACTTCCGAAGTGGGCATTTACTCTTACTTGTACAAAGTGAAACAAAGATGAAGTAAATTAACTCGAAAAGATCAATGATATCATATTTTTTCGAAATTCTGTCGAAATGAATCAAAGTCTAAGTGGTGAATCGTGCATCAAAGAGAATCAAGATAATCACGCAATTTATGGAATTTAGTGCTAAGAAGCTAAGTGACGTTCCTCTACCCTCCCCACTTAAACGAAACATTGTCCCCAATGTGTAAGATGAAAAATGAAAAGGAACTTAGCTTCGATTAAGGGTGGAACCAAAGAAAAATCGGATCGTCGTATAAATAATCGGGCTCATTACAAGTCCATGAAGAATCTGCGCTAAGTATCTCAAACAAACCAAGAAGAATAGTGGTGACAACAAACCGTATATATAAATTAAAAAAATGGCGGCAGTAAAAGAGAAAATAATGAACTCCAAAACAAATTAAACCGTCAAAATGATTATATTATGAAATCTGCAACATCAACTAGATAGGAAATAAAAATAACAGCAAAAATGGAAAACAACAACAACGAAAAGAAAGAAAAACTAGTCATCATCAGAATAACCCTCCCAGTCATCTCTAGGCTCAAAACCGGGAGGTGGTCCAGAACTCGAGGCAGCAGCGGATGAAGAAGAGGCTCGGTGATGTGGGGCAGTCCTAGGTGGTGGGGTCGATGGGGGTATGCCAAAGAAGTCGATAATCCTATCCATTTTGCGATGCAAACTCGCAATCTCTCGCGAGTGCTCCTCTAGCATAGCTCTCTGAGTCCGGGGTGCTCCGAGAACCGGCGTACGCTCCCTCTCAGCTCTTCCGACCCGTCTTGGAACCTTTTGAACCGACTGTGAACTGATCATCGGCTCAGGGTCTTCCCAATCATCACTGATGAGAATTTCACCTCGTCCTCTAAGGCAAACATGTCAATCATCGTCCCGTATGGAAACAGCTCGCGCTCAGATGTGGCAGAAAGCTCATGAATACGGCTATGCATCAGTAGACCGATGTTGACTGGAGATCCCTGCTCCAGATAAAACATCATCTCCGCCCTCTTGATGGTGACAGATACCGTGTGCTTGGTCGGTAGAAGGCGGGCACAAACAAATCTGTTGACCATCTTCCGATCCCAGGATAACTCGTTCTCTAGGAAGATGGTAGGGGCTCCAGCAGGATTGCGCTTCCATTGCACCCCAAAGTAATCAGCTATCATGTTCATCCTCTCCAAATCTTCAATGTTGCTCGAGGATGTGTACTCATCCGGGCCCACTAGTGGATTTCTAACCCCAAAATGAGCATTGATCCGCTCAATAGAAAAATCAACCTTACCGCCGCTGACCATAGCATATATGGCTCCATGGTTATGCAAAACGTAAGCATAAAATTCCCTTACCACCGTGGCGTTGAACCGAGTCGGTGAATCCTCCATATCCAGAATATCTTGCTCTTGTAGGGCTCATGGCAAAATTGAACAGCAATCGTCTAGTTCTACCCCTCGTTCTCGAGCCACTAGTCTTGCATTCCAATGTCCTCGGAATGACTCGTAGATTTCTAGAGAATGGAATTGTTCAACCTCATCTATCAAGGGGTTGGCATCTCTATATATGCTCTGATAACCACTGGGACGAACAGATGATCGGCTACGCTTTGGACCCATCCTGGATGATAACAGGAACTGATGCTGATGCTCATTCGGAAAAAGGTAACCTTGGTAAACCAGCAGTAGGTCAGGGTTTACCGGCCTAATTTTTCTGGATTTCTTTCTGGACTGTGCCTCTATCAATGGAAGAAGAAGAATTACATCACCTCACTAGCACAGCAGCACTAGACAACAACAGAGGTGAAGAAAATGGGTGTTTTGGTTGGTAAAAATGGAAGAAAGGTTTGATATTGGTGGAGGATTGGTGGTGATAGTGGTGGTGATGGTGGCCGACTGAATTTAAGAAGAAGAAGAAATGGGAGAGTTTGGTGAATTGAGGAGAAGATGGTAGATGAGAGTGATGAGAATGGTGGTGAATGGGTGGTTTTATCAGGAAAGATGAGTGAAGGTGGAAGGATTTGGTGGGATAGTGGGTATAGGAGTAATCATGGTGAGGGATTTGAGGAGGTGATTGATGGGATTGAGGTGGAGTTATGGTGAAGTGTGGGAAAGGATGAAAATTTTGAAAAGAGAGGAAAATGGGACGCTTTCTG
This sequence comes from Gentiana straminea, assembly GCA_036785695.1. Lineage (NCBI taxonomy): Eukaryota > Viridiplantae > Streptophyta > Magnoliopsida > Gentianales > Gentianaceae > Gentiana > Gentiana straminea. The sequence continues at coordinate 79,113 of JAVUPR010000464.1, read as the reverse complement.
CTTACTAGTAATGTCTGGTGCAACGTGTGTCCTCCACGTGTCTCTATAAATTCAGCTTTATAAACTGACATTCAGAAATTTGAAAATCCATCCTCGGTAACCCGGAGGTAACCTAGGGTTTACCGGGGGTTCTTTTTCCCCGGATTTCTCTATCTCCTTCACTGCACACTTTGCTCAACCTCTCTGCTCAATTCTGACCTCAAATTGACTAGCTTCTTACTTCCTTTGTTGTTATTTCCGACTCAATCCTAACATACTTCACTAGAATCCACAACGAGTCAAAAAACCTTTCCACAACCATTCGGTTTCAAGCCTAAGGGTGCGGTAGGATGAAAAAAAGCTCGTCCCTTCATCTGGCTACTTTTATTCATTCCTAATCTACCTAAGAGTTTAAAGAAAATAGTTCTGAGTTTATAGTCGCCAACTCCACTTTCTTCAGATCTCCGATCATTCAAGGGTTGGAGCTTTAACTCGCCAAACTTTTGCTCTAGAGGTTTGAACCTTTATAGAACCTTTTTGAGCTCTCTTCCTAGCACGCCTTTCTCTCTTAGCTTGCGTACTAGGTCTGCCTCTACGTCGAGATTTAGACTTTAAATCCAAGGACTCCACATTTTCCACTCTAAGCTCAAAGTGTTCACTACGCAACACGGAAGGACTAGCTTCCATGAGCATCTTGTTGTGGTCCTTCTCTTCTCTCTCTCAGCATTAGACTCATGAATTCCTGCTCAACGGTTTCTACTACAACCTCTCTATGCTTATGCCCCTCTATCTCCATAATTTCCACCTTTCCAAAAGCATACGTCATCTTGCAACTGTCCGGCCTATTTTCTAGGGGTTCTAAGATCTTAAAAGATACAGCATCATTATTCAACCTCAAAGTAATCTCCCCTTTATCAAAATCCATGACTGCCCTGCTTATCGCTAAGAAAGGTCTCCCTAACAGAACTGGGGCACTCGGGTCCTCTGGTACGTCTATAACCGTGAAATCAATTGGATAACTGAACCCTCATGCCTTAATCGTGCACTTCCTAAGCATACCGGCAGGCATATCTCTAGTTCTATCGACGAAAGTCATGGTTCGAGTTTGATTCATAGCGACTGGAAGCTTAATCTTTTGGCAGAGGGAAAAAGGTAGAGTGTTGCAACTCGAGCCAGAGTCGCAAAGACCTAATCCTACTGATATACCATTAACAGAAATCGGGAGTCGAACGTGCCAGGGTCTCCTAACTTCACCACGGTGTCTAAGTCTGGGTAATCCTCAGGCTCAGAAAACATCATGTCAGGATCCTCTTCAGGATCATCAGAATCATAATCCGAAGACGATATGTCAATTAACTCGTAAGGGAACTCACCTGGACGATACGTACTATACTCTTTTAAGTTCTCTTCAGGCTCTTGCTTGATTGCTTCTTTCTCTTTTTCCAACCACTTTTTAATAACTTCATAATGCTCTCTTGCTTCAAATCCAGGGTACATGGAAATCGGTGTGATGTTCAATATCTTTCTAGGCATATTGCTTGACTTGTTTGCTCTTTTTCAACTCCGGTTTGATCGAATCTCTGAAGTGTTCTGATCTTCCTGCAAAAAGACAAAATAAAACAAGGAAAGGGTTAGCAACTTCCGCTTCAGTTGGGTATGATCCCAACTGTTGCGGACCTACTAACTAAAATCAACAGGGAATAACACTAAATAACATGGGCTGTCATAATTAATTTTTCAGGCCTCGGTAACCCAGGGGTTAACCACGGTAAACCGGCCCTGAAATTTATCTTTCTGGCAGTTTAACATGTGCAGGGTTGATATAGAATGACTCAAGACTTAAAATAAAATAAAATAAAATAAAAACGACTTCTTAATCAGAATTAAAATGTTTATATTTAAAATTGGCCATTGTCCTCAGCAACGGCGCCAAAAATCTTGATCGCGTGTAAGTCACTAACGTCGATATTACTAGCAAGAATACTAGGTACATCGTAGTAAGTAAATGCGAGTCAAGGTCGATCCCACAGAGACAATGCAACTAGAAAGATTCTAACCTAATTAAGAAGCAACATAGAGGCGGTCATTTACCAACAATAACATAAAACAAACTTGGTAGTCCTCCCCTCTTCTCACCGATCTACTAACTTGGATTAGTTAATCGTTACATTTACTTCCCCACATAATTTCCTTAAATTAATCGCGAGCTTAGTTTTAATTATCATTATCATTATCAGCTACAGGTGCAACTCCTACTCCTATCTACTCCGACAATGGTAGTAGACAATCTATACGCAAGCTACCCTCCTTAATTGGTCCGTAATAGCCCATACGCATAAAGAACTAGAATTGCCGATATCGAGCGCTAACTCATACCGCTAACCCGCCTAGACAGCTGTCGACATTGATCAGCACGTTCCTAGGGTCCATTCAAGACTATGTCCAAACTTAGCACTTCACTATTCGTATTTCATGGATTGGCCAGATCTAACCTAGTGTTAATTAAACATGTCGATCAACGTAGCTGTAGTGAATCCCAGTTTTAGGTTTTCTAAATTATGCCCCGGTAAACCGGTATAGACCGCCGGGCTACCGGGGGCAGCTTTTCCTATCCCTGGATCTACATTGCTCAATTACGATTAAAATAAGTAAATTATGGGGTCTTTAAACCTGCAGATTAACTAAAATACATAAATACGAACATATCTACCTTATTGAAGACAAAAGGGAACGTTCAAAGCTTTATACCTTCAACAATGGTGATCTAGCTCGATCTACTCAAGCTAGAGATGATGGAAGAAGGGAGAAAACCAGAAATAACTCCTTAATTTTATTTCATCAAAAGTGTATATATATTGTAATACTAATGAAAAGTTATGTAATACTCTGATAATGCGGCCTTATATAGATACAATGACCGACTTAAGACTCTCTAAAACCCTAACCGACCTAGATAATACGGCAGAATCAATTTCGTGTCCGACAAGTCCTCGGTTTACCGGCCCTAGCCCACGGTAAACCGGGCCGACTTTTCTCCTTTTTCTTCAGCAGGCTTCTTCTTGGACTTTAATCACTTGGCCCAATATACTTCTTTTGGTCCAGATCCATTCTCCAATGCTCCAGATTCGGTACATCCTATAAAACATGCAAAACGAGACAAAACAGTACCAAAACCTCGGGAAAATAACGTAGATGCAGAATTACGATCCTGGAAACACTCACATAGCATTTAACATATATTCCACCTAATAACGAGCCTATCTATCCTCTCTTGAGCAGAATTCAGGGTGAATAAGGGTATAATTATTGGTACCATTTAGAGCGTTATCAGCGTATCTTCATTTTTTGAGTGATTTGGATTCAGTGCATGAGTGGGTTTGGGGTGCTGCGGCACTTGCGCATCTATACCGGCAACTTTTACACGCAAGTGTGATGATGGTTGCGGGAGTGTCCGGTTACCTTACACTATTGGCGGTATAATCGTATATTTTAATTTCGTTGGGTTTTGATGGTTTTCGTGAATAGTTTGACGACTTTTGAGTATTTGTATGTAAGTATGGATTATGAACAATTTCCAAAATTACGCCCCCCCCCCCCCCCCCAAAAAAAAAAAAAAAAAAAAAAAAAAACAATTCTTACAAGGAAGGAGAGATGCCTCTGTCGATGAAGTGGAAACCTATTGGCGGAATGAAGGATGCAATTGGGGTGACTGCACTACGGAATTTGAGAGAGGATTTGGACTTGATGAAGGCGCGAGATGTAAGTCGGTTTGTTGGATGTTAATGTTCAGTCTTGTTGAGTTATGCCTATAACACTTTTCATTATTGCAGGTTGTGTGGAATGCATATGAAAAAGCCAGAACATTGTCCGATGACGACATATGTTGGTATTACGGGTGTATAAGGACACTAGACATAGTTGAGTCTTATCACCCTAACCGCGTCGTCTGTCAGTTCGGTCATATCCAATCCGTACCACAAGACTCAATCCCCCAACAAAAAGAAGCGGGAGTTCAAAAGAAAATGTTATCACCTACACACCAGATGACGACGCCTTCCATAATTATCTTAATCATCTGGTGCACAACAGTAAACGGATGCAAAAGGCTAAATTTGAGTGGGAAACCCCTATTGAATACACGACGTGGTATCGATCAGTTGACGTGCGTCAACTGTCGTGTGTGAGCAGACATAAGCGATATTCGAGAGAGGTATGAATAATTGTGTTTACCAATTTGTTGTTGTGCTTTCCATTGAATAGATACATATTTTAAATTTTTTGGAATTTCCATATAAGAAGAAGAAAGCAAGATGAAGGTTATAAGCGCAATAGATGATGCCATGCAAAATAAGTCGAAGAAGAATAAGAAAGATATTGTGAAGGTATTGAGGATGGCATATGAGTTCTTGGTAACCAGAGTATGTAGCTCGGATGTTCCGGTGGACGTAGAGGTAGAAGAACAAGGGTCGGATGAAGATGAGCCAGAAGGACTACCAGCCAAACGTTCAAGAGCATCAAAAAAAAGAAGAAGGCGATCGTAGAGGTAGAAGAACAAGGGTCGGATGAAGATGAGCCAGAAGGACTACCAGCCAAACGTTCAAGGGCATCAAAGAAAAAGAAGAAGGTGAACGCAGAGGTAGGAGAACAAGGGATAGAAGGAAGAGCATCCAAACATTCAAGGGCATCAGGATCGTAGAAAAAAAGTGATTGTTAGATGAAGCACTTAAACTATACAGTTTTCATTTGATTTCTGTTTTCATTTGATTTCTGTTTGAAACATATTTCAGTTTGATTTGTTAATGTTCTCTATGAATCATGTTTGTCATTTTGGAGGAGGTTTGAATTTGTATTGAGTTTGTTTGTGTTTGGGATGTATCATTCAATTTGTATGGAGTGAGTGTTGACATCAACTAAATGGACGCCCGTATTGCAATGAAATGTCAAATATGGGGATGTTGTGAGTGTCAGAAGTTGTTAGCCTCTGTTTCTTACAACGTCAGCTACTTTTCCGTTTAAGTGGCAAGCAAACGTAAGAAATAATGACGTTATGACTTTCAGTAACAATTAACCACTGTCTCTAAGTACGTCAGTACATTTGACGTTATACATAATCCTAAACGTCAAACTTCGGGAAGTTGTGAACAGCGTCCACTCTCCCGACGTTGATAATATAATACAACATCAGTGGGAGCGATGTAATGAGTATGTTATAGGCTTCTGGAACACAATGTCTGAGAATATGACGCTAGTGTATGCCACGAGCAACATGGCTGCTGACGTTTTATGTCTCAGCCCTGCATAAACTATAATTTGGGCTGGCGTTTTCAACCTAACAGCATAAACAATCGACAAACCAAAAAAAAAGTACAACATTGCAAAACACCTTACTAATGTTTATCATGAAGCGTTATCAAAACACCTTTACAAAAGATTCCATCAAAGTCAATAATGACAATTCAACAAAATACACAACCAATGACTTGTCATCGACAATCCATCAAGCAAAATACACAACCATGGACTTGTCAATCAAGGCAAAATATACAAAAACAAGGCCATAACATCACTAATCTAAGTCCATGTGATTCGGCATGTAATGACTCTTGTCCTCGACAACCAATTAAGTGAGTTTATGAGAAAATTTCTCAACCCATTCACTTGCTTCTTGTGTAGTAAACTTATACCAAACCCTAGGCACCCTAGGCATTGGACAAGTATCTCTCATAGTCAGATGAATGAAATGATTCCCATCGAACAAACCCATCTATATATGATTAGGGGGCCAAACGGAAGGTTTTCTGAAACTTGGGAGAAAAGTTTGAGATCCATGCGTTTTAGACAATATGGTTAATGAAACACCATACACGTTGCACACTGCCCAACCAACGTAGCTTTCAAATTACTTATCCGATCCGCACGATCCTACTTCATGATCAACTGACGAAATGCATGAATCATAAACAACTGCATGCCCCCCCCCAAATAATGATAAGTAATGTTCCTTGTTTGCAATCAATTCTTCTTTCAACGCTTTTCTCACCATAACCCATTCTTCATCATGAAGACCTAATGTTTTTGCTATGACTCTATAACCACAATTTCCAACAATAGTAACATCATCAATCGAGGATATATGATCTTGAACTTGTTATGGGATTTGTCCAATATACCGTTGTAAGTCTTTTCCTTATTTCTTGGAATAAGAGCGAGTGTATGGAGCTCAAACTCTTGGACATGGTTGTTTGTTTTTCTTAGAAGAAACACCTTTAGATAAAGGTGGATTTGGGCCTTCGGAAGCATTCATTTGGTTAACACTCGCTAGTTCTTCTTCAACTCTCTCAAACATACACTTTTGCCGCTTAGTAGAGTGGTCCAAGAATCTTCACTTGTTTCCGGATCCCTTAGGCCGACCACGACCAGTTGACTTGATTTTTGTCTCTAACAACACTGTTTTTGCCGGTTGACAAAGGTCGCGAATCTTCACTATCAGCCTTTGCCTCTCCCACACGTCGACCGTTTTGAGTTTTTCTTCCAATGCATGCAAGACTGAAACGTACTCTAACTCCGATTCAATTTGAGGTTGGCCTGTGACATCGAGAGTTTTCCAATGAACATCTATTGAGGAAAGGGGAATGAATCCTTGTTTCTTCTTAAACCGTGATATCTCGTGCCTACACGGCAATCCGTGCGTCTTTCTAAGAGAACATCCACAATCCTTCTTCGATTCACCTCCATCATCTTTCTTTCCCAACTCTCCAAGCAAAAGCTCCAATGCATGGATGGATATATGATGCAAAAGCTCTTTCAACAACGGTTCTTCTTTGAATTTTTTTGGAACCATGAATAGAGAAGTCTCAAATGATTTTTTAATGTTACGTATCTCTTGATCTACCATTCGAACGCCGGCTTCCCAGTCCGTCACCAAGTCACCCATCCCGTTTGTTAGCCAATTTTTAAAAACGGAATGCATTCCCTCCACCCTCAAGGTACTAGTGTTTCCTAGGTGAAAAATTGAGTTGGTCCATGCGGAAACAAATGTCTCCCTATGTCCTTTCAACCATGTATTTGTAAGGTAACCCATTGCTTCTTCAGTAAATGTCTTCTTGTATTCCTCTAATTGGTCATTCAACTCTTCCTCCGTACCAGAGTTAATAACATCAACCCATGTTGCCATTAGATTCTGCCAATCATCACTCGTCGTCTTTGTCTTCAAGTTAGACATAAGACACTTCTCAATATGCCAACGGCATAAGAGATTCTTTGCTTTTGGGAATACGACACGAATTGCATTCATCAATGCCTCTTCTCTATCAGTGACAATACAACAAGTACGCTCACTTTGGTCCCCTATTGCATTTCATAATGTATTCAGAGCCTAAGTGTAGTTGTCTTCCCACTCCAATCCAAGAAGTGCAAACCCAATGGAAAACGACATGTCCGTAGATGTGACACCAACTATTTGCAAAAGAGGCATATTGTACTAGTTCGTCTTTTATGTGCAATCCATAAGCAACACGGAAGGGAAGTACCTAGCAAGACACAAGCTATCGTTATGTTCCCAAAAAACATCTTTCACTACATTCTCGACATGTCGGGAATCTACAAAGGCGTTAGTATTTTCCGCCAAGTTGTATACCTCTTGTATCACTGAACGACCCTCTCGTGCTCTCTTTCTTAACCTCGAATGAATGTTGTATATCTTTTTGGCTGACATGCAATTATTTTCATCTATCCTTCTAAGTTCCCTCAGTATGTAGTTGGGTTGTATGCCGTTCTGGGAAATTCTAGCAACGGTTTCAGTCTCTTCTCTGCTAATTCTTCCGAGATATGCATTGCCCTCATCAAACCTAACCGTATTGTGATTATGAATCCCATTAATTACTTCTACGGTCCAGAACAACTTTACTCTATCCTATGTGGTTTTTAGTACGAACGGACATCCACACTTCTTTGACAATGAATACCTGGCTTGTTCTTACCGGAACCACCTACTTTTTTTCATATTTCCCACCTTTGCAATGGTCCCTTTGTTCACCGCCCCTCTCACATTGGTACTTTATATATGGTGTCTGTTTCCCAGATAAATCCGATCTGAACTTCACAATCACGACCCTATTATCTCTTCCCAACTTTTGAATATGTTTGGTTACATCTTCATGGGTATCAAATACCTATAGCAATAAAAAGTACCGAACAAAATTCAATTCTCAAACATAAAAGTATTACAATAATTTGCTTAAGGTACGTACACGGTCGGTTTCAAAAGTGAAGTAATATCAGTTGATAATTCTTCAGGCATTTCATCCACAAAGCAAGTATGTCATCATGAGGATTGTTAAGAAACTCTTCAGGATTGTCATCATGAGGATTGTTAATAAACTCTTGATCTTCCTCAATCATTACATCAGCCAAATGCTACAAAAAAAAACAAGTTTGCATTACCAACAATCAAGTTACACTTTGAAAAAAACTAAAGGCAAAGAACAATTGTTATTAAGTTACCTCAAAATACGCCTCATCGTAATCATTTATCCCCGCACCATTGCATGGCTTCTTACCATTGTCCTCACTTGGGTTCTATGCAAATAATATAAAAACCAACAAGTTAAGTGTATGCCAATACGAAGAAGTGGTAAAATCAGTGTGATTGTCTGTAACGGCGGAGTTGTAGACGGTGTGAGTGATCCAGAGCGTCAAGATAGGTGACGTCAAGACATTTACCAAAACACAAGCCTCGGCTTACAAACGTCCTTTAATAGGACGTCCGTAATCACTTACAACGTCGGTAACCAGGACGTTGAGAGTGCAACGTAACGTCGGAGTATCCGACATTTTGGCCTTCAGAACGGGGATGCCCGGTTACGTAAAGAGACGCCGGCGAAACCCTATATACCATCGGAGAACGCACAAAAGCATGATCATTCTCCACAAATCATGCTTTTACATGTTTTTCATGGTGTAAGTCATTCACCTATTTCATGTTTTGAAAAAAAAAACCAAGATTTTGGTTTGATAAATTACCATTCTTGATGTCATTTGTTCTTCAAATTGGGTTGAAAATGGTATGCCCTTCAAGTGATATTGCATCACTATCTTCATTGGTATTCATGGATTCAAGTGTAAGAGATGGTGAAGATGGGTTCATCGAGGGGTGTATGGCATTTTTTTTGTGTTGGATGGTTGAAGAAAATGAAGATGATAGAGGGTTTTGTTTTTAAGAATGAAGATGATATGGTGATGTTAAGATATGGTAGTATGGGATTAATGTTTTTAGATTATTGAAATTAAGTTTTGTGGATTAGTTGTAATGGTGGATTATAAAAGGTTAATTTGTGCAATTATTATTTTTCAAGGACTAAATTGTAGTTCAAGTTTTTGTGGTGTAGAGAGTAATTTTAATATTTTTTTGGTGTTGTGGGAGTAAAGAAATAATAAAAATATTCAATGTAGTGTCAAGAGTGATTTATAGGGTGCCAAAAGTGATTGTGGTGCCGTGAGCATTTTCGTGGTGCCGATAGAAGCCGCCAAATCTTATCCAAAAAAATCAATTTGAGATCTACTTCACCCCCCCCCCCCCCCTCCCGTTCTTCTTTTTCTTCATTCATATCCCGTATGATATAATCCCCCCTTCTTCTTCATCCCGTATGAAATATTCAAATCACGTAGGTTCACAGTAATTCCCGTTCATCTTTTCATTCTCCGGTTCGATTACCTGTATAAAAAAAATTACGTTGTATAACATACATATGGAAAAAAAAAATCATGGATCTACACATACGTAATATAAAAAACGATAATCAGGGATAAAATTGTTATGAGAATTGTAAAACTAAGTATGTACATTTACAATTTAAAGACAAATTTACGCCAATCATATTAGTCTCTAATCATTTTAACTAATACTCTCAACCAACCACACAATATCCTTAAAAAAAATTTAAAAAAATAAAAAATTCAACTATCATTAACATTTTCAGGCTTTTTCCATTACAATGTATAATAAAAAAAAATTATAAAACATACACCATAATATAAATAATTGTATTATATAAACATTCAAAAATAAAAAAAAACATCAAATATAGTAAGACCTTCTCATTTTTTCGTAAAATAAGGTTGTCGATCCGTTGATACCTTTCTTCTTCCCAAACAATTCAATTTGATGATATTAAATTTGATTTGATGATGTATATGTGAAGAAGGTGTGATGATGGTGAAGAAGGTGAAGATCGGTTGAAGTAGTAGTAATTGGTTATCGGCGAAGGTTTTAATTACATTCACCAATAAGGCCCAAAATCCGGTACGTAATACATCCGGGAAAGACCATTTCTGGGCCTAGTACACCCATGAAAGTGTATCGCCCCATGGATAAGTTATGGGGGAAATTGCTCATATAGTTCTTTTTTTCCTTCTCATTGTTTATTTAGTCTTTGACTAAATCTCTATTTTAAAATAAAAAAATTAAAAAAAAATCGAATTTAATGTTTTACCCATTTTGCCCCTCTTACCTAATCCCCAAATCTTCCCTCATTCTTCAAAATTCGAATTTTGAATATTAATTCAATTTCCCCTTATATTTCTCTTCTTCTCTTCTTCTTCTTCTTCTTCTTCTTCTTCTTCTTCTTCTTCTTCTTCTTCTTCTTTTTTTTTTTTTCTCTTCTTCTTCTTATCTTCCATTTGCCGACTTCTTTTTCAATCCCCCTTACCCGTTTTCTTCTTCTTCTTTATTTCGTCCATCTTCTTCTTCCTTATTTCTTATTCTTTTTCGAATGGGTGTTCCGGCGAGATTCCGGTGAGGGATTTTGGGATATGGGTTCGAATTGATGTGATTTTGGTTTGAATGGTGTAACGAGTTCAAACTCGTGTAATATGTTCAAACATGTTCAGGGGATTTTGGGTTTTAATGAGTGTGATTTGGGTTTTGAATGGGTGTGATTTCAGGTTTGAATTGATGTGATTTGGGTTTGAATGGGTATGATTTGGGTTTGAATGGGTGTAACATGTTTGAATATGTTTGAACCCATTTACAAGGCTTTGAACATGTTTGAACCCATTTACACGAGTTTAAACATGTTTGAACATGTTTACACTAGTTTGGACATGTGTTTGAACATGTTTGAACCCATTTACACGAGTTTGAACATGTGTTTGAACATGTTATAACCCATTTACACGAGTTTGTACATGTTTGAACCAATTTACACGAGTTTGAACATGTTTGGAACATGTTTGAACATGTTCAAACTCGTGTAAATTGGTTCAAACATGTTCAGGGGTATTTTGGGCAAGTTAGGAAGAAAAGTTGGGTTAGAGTTTTTTGAGCAAGATCTTTTTCTAAAAAAATTATATTGGCAAGAAAGTTGGTCAAAGAGGCTTAATGCCGCCGGCCCCTAAGTTATTTCCATAGAAAATGGACTCGCCCCTCACGTATACGTCCGTGAAATATAATTCCCGGGCCTAGTACACCCGGGATGAAACCCTAGCCCCGTACATAAATAATTCGCCCCGTATGTAGAAAATGTTGTTGTTACATGCATGAAATTGTCAATTCCCTCACAAAATAAACCCGTGAATCACCCATCCCGTACGTATACGTGAGGATAACATCTTTTCGGCCCAGTACGTAAAGTATAACCTCAAAAAAAAATTGGAACGTCTGACATAGTCTGAAACTAAAAATTCCCCATTTAGGATGATGTTTGAGCTTATGCTTTTTATGCTTTCGTTTTCATGTTGTAACATAAAACTATGTATCTTCTTACAAGACATCATGTTCTTTAATTTGGATTTTATCAAGACCTGTTGTAATATTTGTAAGGTTTCGTACTTGTAAGACTTGGAGATCGTTATTGTAAGTTTTCCTACCATGAGACCCTATAAAAAGCCTTCATGATGTCAAATTTGAACACCATATTATGTCATTGGCCTTCTTGTGGATATGTTGAATAATCTCTTGCACAAAAAGAATATTGCAGCAATGTCTTTTCCTTGCATAAATGCGGATTGCTCTTCAGAGATAATAATTGGAAGGTAGCATCAACATGCTACATAAAACTTTGATGAAGACTTTGCCGACAAAGGTGCAAAGGGATATATAGGTCTGAAATCACCAAAGGTGGATGGGCTTTCAATTTTAGGCAGCAAGGTAATCAGAGTAGAACCCACTGACGTATGTACTGAATTCCTTGTACAAGAAAACCTTTCACTGCATCGCAGAGGTCATCACCAATAATGTCCTAGAAATTACAGAAGAAAATACGAGAAAAGCCATCAGAACCTGCAAGAGTGTCGGGGTCAAGGTTTACACACTTCATCTTTGCTAATCGTAGCAAGAAAGCCCGCATTCATATCGTCATCGATTAATTAAATTTGGTTTGAATTGTAGAAAGCATTCTATAGAATAAAAAGAAACCGCTTTGGTGCCAATATCTTGCTGTGAAGTTAACCAAGCGCCGCTGCTTTCTTGGGTAATTCCTGGCGTTTTTTTATTTATATTCACACTAGCATGAAAGAAACTTTGTGTTTCGGTGACCATCAGAAAACCATTCGTAGGAGGATTTCTGGTGCCTAAAATCTTTCTGCTCAGCGATGTTGACATTATCATGCACATTACCAAAAACGTTTTTGTTCCATTGCTTAAGGGTAATATACACGGAGTCTCTTCAGTTTATGCATGAATCTGAACATCCCTGTTCGATCCAGATACAAGTTCGGCCCAGTTGCTTTGTATTATGTATTGTATGTATGTAGGTCTGATGATATGTGAAGCCACATTTTCTGAAAGCGAAAAGGTTTCGGTCCAGCACGAGCTTCTTTCTCGCTCCATGTTAAAAATAGGGCGATGATCCAAACAAATGCTGTTAAAAGCTCTAATATTGAAGTCCTATGTTAATTATTAACATTAAAAAGAATACGATTTAGCTTCTTTAGGAAGGTTGTATGAAAACCCATTACTTTAGCATTAATAGACATTATCAAGCATGAAACGTGACGAAAGAGGTAATTAACAAAACCCGACGAAAAAGTTTCAGCTATCAATATGACTTGAAGAGCATAACATAACATCATTTGCATAATAGTCTATTGACAAAATATTAAGTGGATCTTCTCCGTCCTTCATTTTCTTCTGCCCAAAAAAAAAAACCCCTCCTGACTGTTCTGATCAAAACCATCCTGTCAAGGAATAAACATCTCTCATCAGGATCACATAAATACTCCATGAAGCAGCAAAATTGATGTATCTAAACAGGGACAGAACTAAGACAAAGGGCAGGCAATATAAGGCGGGGATAAGATATATCTTAAGGGCAGGCGTATCAAACGAGGAATTAAACATTTCAGACACGAACACCACAAGAAGGGCAAAGGGACTTTAGTTCTTTGATTCCCTTGTTCAAAAGCATTTGCAATTTGGCACGAACGAACATAGGAAAAAAAAATAATAAGCCATAGGAGTCAAGCAGAGTTATAACGCTTTTCGACAAGAAATCAAAATCGGTGCATGACAACACTGTACAAGTTCCACCAAAACGAAAATCAACATTTGCAAGCTAATCGTGCTACAGTGGGAAATCACTAAAGCATAAAATTCTGGGAAAAGAAAAAGATGCATCAATCAAGCATGTCAGCTTTTGTACTTGCATGTCTCACATCAAATACATGAATGTTTACGGGTGCTGAAATCTAGGTCGTTATGTTGAATTTTATTACTATTATGGAGTAAAATATAATTTGACATCTATATTCATGTTGTACCAGCTTCATTTGTCACAAACCCTAACTAATTCACAGTTGATTGGAAAAAGATTGCAAGAAAGGCATTACTGAGAGGGAAAGAAGGAAAACTTACAAAATCCAGCATCCATTGAAATTTTTGATCCAGTAGCTTAAAGCACCAATTTGAACCCCTTTGACAGGAAATCGTTGCTATGCGATAGACAAGAAAGAAAAAAGTGAATTTTATCAAGTATAGTAAAACATTTTGGCACAACACAGCACGAAAAAACTCGAGATGCATTACAATATCCATGCATTTTCTAATTCTGATTGGTGACCTTTTAATTTGATTAAGTGAGAATAAGTGCAGCTGTCATTTGAATTGAAGAAATAAATATTGCAAATGCGTCTACGAAAAATACAATGCTTATAAATAAATTCACCTCAGTGTGCAGATCCATAAACTTATTTGAAACAAAAGAAATAAATCCGCCTAAGCTGTGGCGATTACCTTTTTCCAGAACCTCTCTTTTTGCTCTTCGTTTTTTGTTTTTTCTTGGTGACAATATTAAAATCACATGTACCACTGTTTAGCAGAACAAGGCTTTGCAGACAAGGATAGAACTCATAACAATTCTCTATTGGACTGTGGACCACCGGTAGGTCAGCGGATTTTTTATCAAGATCATACCACATAAGCACGCGTCCATCCAATACTAGGAGCACCTTCCTACCACATTTGGAATACTCTATTGGCCTCAGAATCTCAAATTGCATAAAAGAAACATCAGATTGCCTAAGTGTAAACAAAATGGACCACGATTCTCGAACTCCATACTCCTTCATCACCCATATGTCAACATGATTCATAAAGTCATTGCACATGATGCTGAGGCATCCTCCCAACACTACCACATTCATATGAATATTATCACCTGCATAATTTGGTAATGGAACCAACCTATACTCTTCAGTTCCAAGATCAAATGCAGCAACCAAACTATCGGTATCCGATTCGGCTCTCCTACTTACAACCCAATGTAAAGCACCATTAGCAAGCTCCCCATAACCCCTTTTATATTTAAGGTAATATGGAAAATCTGGAATCCTCCTCCAAGAATCAGACTTTAGATTATAAACTTTAACTTCAGAATCAAAGTCGTCGTCACCCTCTCCATAAAACTGAACGATTCTCACTAACTTATAGTCATCCCTCACAAAATCATACCCAAACCCATAAACAATAAACTGACAGCAAGTGAAAGATTCTGATTCTGGAAATTCAATACCTGTAATAGGTAATTTGTGGAACCTCCTAGCAGACGGGTTCCAAATTATATTATCCTCCTCGGTATTTGACAAAGCAAGTAACCCATCACATGAACCCAATACCTCTGTTCCATAAGATGGAGTCTTTAACGGATGGGAGAGTTCTTGGAAAGTGGCCCGGTTGGTTTTGTTGAGCAAATCAAAATCAACAGACTGAAGGTAGCAATCTCTCATGATAATGTTGAGATGGGAGTTGGTTTTGCGAGAATGATCCAAATGGTCTTTCAAGAATTGATAGCTGTCGATTAAACTCTTCCATTGTTTAGATACACACCTAAATCGTAACAGCGGTGCCACAGGCAGCCGAGAAAGGATTTCCCGTGAAATTTCAGCAGGTACGTCCGACATTAAGATTTGATTATTGAGGAAAAAAAGAGGCTTGGACGTAGAGAAAAGGCTTTTGGAGGTAGATATGCCAAAGTGAATTTCCTTTTTCACCGCTTCAGGATCTAAGCCAAGAAACCCTGCTTCCGTTTTGGGCTTCAAGTCATCGAGGCCGGATCCTCTGCCGTAGGTTAAACACATCAGAGGCTGCTGTGACGTCAAAACGGCGTCGTTTGACAGGGAAACGGCGTCGTTTTGGTCCTAGAACGGATACACGGCAGAACGGATACACTTGGACGACGTCGTGTGGAGGCAAAACGACGCCGTTTCACGTCACAGCAGCCACAGCAGGAGCGAATTTACACCAGAAGATCCCAATTCCAATTCATCATGGTATCCAGCCTCGGCATGTAAAAATTAGACCGGGGTTGTAGTTGTGTTGTTGTTGTTGTTTTTTTTTTTTTTTTTTTTTTTTTTTTTTTTTTTGAAACTTGCAATTGTATCACTCTCGTTTAGTATATTACTACCTCCGTCCTATAAAAATTGTCCACGTTTTACTATTCACGTAAATTAAGAAACTCAATTAATATATTGTGTTTAGTAATAATAAACATATATACCTCTGTCTTATAATTAATGCTTGTTTTTATAATTAAATGTTAGTTTCGTTACGAAATTGAAATAAATACGAAATGAAAACATTAAGAATAACGATTTGAATGATTTAAATTAAACTTTTATAAATATAAATCGAAAATATAGATTTCATTATTTTAATTGTTTGTATTTTTTTACAAAAAATAAATTCATAAGAACTAATAAATATAAATATTTTAGCCAAAGTAGTTACTTTTGTATAAGTAGACACAAAATGTATTGCAAAAGGGTTTTGATATAATAATAATAATAATAATAATAATAATAATAAGAAAAACAACCGGGTTTTAAATAAGAAGGGAAAAAAAGGTTTGGGATAAATTTTTTTTTTAAATTTTTTGGGGCTGAAAACTTTTGTAATTTTTTCATATTGGACAAAAATTTTCAAACACCTCTAATTCTAACCGCCACTTATTCTTTTCGGTACAATACTTACCAAACAGTTCTAAAACTATGTTTGGAAAAAACGTATTAAATGATGTATTAAAAATGCGTTACTTTTTTATTTATATATTTATAAAATGATTTTTTATTTATATATTTATAAGATGATTTTTTGAGTTTTTGCGGACTTCTACGGCTCTCTACATCCCGTTACATCCCTCTGCGATTTGCTGCAGACCGTTTTTGACCGAAACGGTTCTTTTAAATCAACGGATATGGTTTCGTAAAAAAAATCAACGGATATGGGCCTGGCAATATCAAATGGCCCCACTACCAATACGGGGCCACTACCAATACGGGCCCGGCAATACCAAATTACCAAGAGGAATTCTATCGGCACGACGTTATTATTATCGACACCTTTTATTATTATTATTTTTCATTCACTACAACACACCACAAAATCACTTAATACACCACATAAAAACTATAACATTTAAACAATTACGCTTTAGTCATTAGTTCATTCCATACAAGCCTTCGATCACATGAATTTTAGTTTGGTAATGGTGCAATCCTACTTGCTGCACCACAACCAATAGATAACATGTGTTTTAAGATGGACCTGTACATGTAGAAAAAAACCACCAATGATTTGTGTTGAAATTGATGACATTGTGGTCCAAAACTTGCACCTGGACCACCCTAAAATTAGTGCTTCGATCCCCCTATCGGAAATTGCGACTTCTAGGCTCCAGACGCTGGCGAGGAGACGTGTTTTGCAGAGTTGATTCAGGTGGCCGAAGACGTCGCCGGGAATCAGTATTTTGGGCGGAGCCATGGAACTTGAAATGAGATTCTGGTGGATATATATATATATATACACGAGAAAAGAGATGGGTTTTTACAGAAGGGGTAGGAGAAGGGGATGGCGGTGGAAATGGATGTTACTATTTTCATATTTGAAAGGGGTTGCTCGTTTTTTCAAATCTCAGGAGTGGGGTGGCACGATTTATTGGTGGGGGATGAGTAGGAGGCGCGATTCAAGAGAGGGAGCATGAAGGGATGCGTTTTACAGCTGGGGGTGGGACATGGGGCGGATGTACATGGGGTTTAGGGGGGGCAATCGCCCCCCTCGGATTCGGAAACAACACTTTTATATATGTTGTGTATTTTTTTTGCCCCCTTATAATTTACACTCGCCTATAGTATCGTCACCCTTCATCCGGAATCCTGTGTCCGCCCCTGGTGCGGGGTGGGGTGGGCTATGGCGGCTGATTTACAGCATTGGAGGGGCTGGGCGGCTGGGAGAGGAAATAGAAGGATTCATGCTGTGGAAGAAGAAGGCTTCAAGATATGAAAGAAAGGTGGTGGTTAGAAGTGTTAGGATGGTGGAGATGGGTGGTGATGATGGTGTGTGAGGGTGGTGGTGTTGGATGAAGATGGTGTGTTCTGGATTTATTTATTAGTTTTGTAAAGTGTTGGACTTAATATTTTTTTCTTAAAATTATGGTATAACAAGTAGATCTGTCATTATTTTGGACATTGTTATTGGCACGACGGAAAACTTACTCGGACACTACAAATTAGATGGACCACACTCATCTTAAAATATCTACTACGACACCACACCTCTATTGTCTCATTTAAAATTTTTTGCTGGCACCGCATTATTAATTACGAAAATGCCATTTTTACCCATCACACTACATGTATTTTGACGATGGTCGGACTAGCCCTCACCACGTGTCATCTTTATATTGGCTAACCATTAATTGAAGACATAAAATTAATAGCTAATAAAGGCCAGTAGACCTAGAGTTTAACTAAGAAAGCGGACGAACCCCCAGTGAGAGGTCAACTCGGCCCTTCTTAACTTACCACCGCAGGTCGGCTTGGTAAGAGTGGAGGTAGGGTAATGCAGCACAGGTCGAGATGGCCCGGGGGGCTTGACGCAGGTCGGTTAGAGCCTTCCTTATTCGTATTTGGCACACATGCTTAACAATACCAGATAAACACAAAAAGAATCCGATGATATAATGACATTGATATTG
Organism: Gentiana straminea; assembly: GCA_036785695.1. Classification (NCBI taxonomy): domain Eukaryota; kingdom Viridiplantae; phylum Streptophyta; class Magnoliopsida; order Gentianales; family Gentianaceae; genus Gentiana; species Gentiana straminea. The sequence goes on along the minus strand of JAVUPR010000464.1, from coordinate 60,670 downwards.
TCATTTAAATATATCTATAATTATCCCTAAATTATAAGGATTTACATGTATTAATCCTTAGGGAAATAATAATAATAATAATATAATTCCTTGCAGGGCAAGGAAACGGATGAGTCATCCCCTATATAAACAATCCCTAAGGAACCACGGAGATTTGATTCCTGAAATATAACATGATACGTAGGCAACTCTGGGAGATACTCAAACTCAATCTAAAATCACCCAAAAAAACCATCCCTCGTTCATATTACACTAGATTAAACGACCCGGATTTGATCATAGACGAGATCCAACATCGTCATATTTCATATATCCAATACAACGAAAATAATAACAAAATGGCCCTAAAATTTTTAGGAAACCTAATCGAACCGCCGGCCATAAACCTGCAAGCATAGATTTTTCATCTTCTTCAACATTATCACCATCCTGTTACCGCCTCAAACCACCAACCAAAAATAAAATTATTTCTTCTTCCTTCTCCGGTGTTGGCTGTATTTCTTCCCTTCCTTCTCCGGTTACAGCTGAACTATTTCAATTTTTGTTCTCAATTTTACATCACATCACAGCAGAAAATGAAATCTCACAAGTCACAACCAAATCAAAGCTACCAACCACCGTCTTTCATTGTTCAACTGCAGTCACCTATTTTTTTCTCACCCAATCTTCAGTTCTTCACTCCTTCCTCTCTTCAGTCTACCAAACCCACCATTTTTTTCACTTGTTTTCTTTAATTAAAAGAAGAAGAAAAGAAGCTAAGAGGGATAAAGCTTGAGAAGACCATCAAATTTAGATTCGTCATTCGATGGAACCATAATTCACCGATGACCATCTTTTCGCTTGTTCTACATGGGCTTGTTGTCTCATTAGTCTTCTTTCCATGGCCGGAAAAATATTTTCCGATTGATGGTGCATAGGAGGGTCATGGGTTTTCAGACAAGATGGTGGAACAATTGGTTGTTCTAATCACTGTGGGGTTATGGGATGAATGAGGCTCTCTCTTATGAAGGAAGATGGGTGGCGGAGGTGGGGTAGAGGGCGGCGCTAATGGCAGTGCAAAGGCCATGGAGGGAGGTGGTGATTTGAGGAGCTGGGTCAATGTGTATAGTTACAAAGTTAAAGTCTCAATGTAATAAAAGAAATCTGTGCAAAGTAAAAATTACTCTGGAGTTAAAAATATGTATTTAATAGGCGTGGTGGTCAAAGTAGATCAAGGTGGGGCAAAAATAAGAAGTGTGGCCCATAATAGAATGTCACGTTAAAATCTGGTGTGGTGTTCGTAGTAAAGTTGGTGTGGTGCCAATAACAAATTTTTTTTTTTTTTTATTATGATGTTTAAAATAAAAAAAAATCTTGCGGTGTCAGAATAATTTAAAAAATGCCGACAGTATATATGGAGTCGAAAGTAAAAACGTGATGTCGATAGAAGCTGCCGATACGAATAGGTAATAACATTTTATCCTCATTTTATCCTCTTCGAGACTTTGATATTGGTGGCTGTGATTTCATGAAATCGTTTCTCCAAAAATTAAATTCAATGTGATGTATAAATACAGTGAAAGGCTCTCATTAAAATTGTGGGAATAATGGGTGTTTTGTTTGCAGGGCTTTAGTTCCACATCCTAATTCAAAAATGGGATTGCAAAGTTGGACGACAATGAATTCACTGTCCCTTGTGGATGAAGAGCTGAGGAAAGGGAATGAAAGGGCTGCATTGGACCTTGTAAGGGATTTGATGGGTAAACCTAATGGTCTTAGGTGCTTTGGTGCAGCCCGCCAGGTTCTTTCACACCCCCCCCCCCCCCCCCTCTCACTTCAACCCACTCCTACAATCCTGCTACTTGCAGTTACATTTTTAAAGTGGCACAGTTCAATCTTTTGCTTTTTAGGGAGATTTCTGGAGGTTAGTTTATGTTCACTGTAAGTCCCTTAATGATCAGGGAAAATTCACACAATATTTCACACAAACTGGTGAAATTATCATGTTTGTACATTGGACCTAATATTTCACACAAACTGGTGAAATTATTTGGTGAATGACATGCAAATTAAGAAAGGAAAGGAAAAATCTCTAATGTTTGTTTCTTGAAGAAAATGAAATAATTTGATTGCAGTGATTAGACATTCTTTTATTGGGATGTGTGTGCGCGTGTTATGGATTGGGGTTTGGGGTTGGTAACAGACGGTGATGGAGAGAAAATGATGTGTATATATTGCTTAAATGTTGTTTGTTTTGTTAGCTTCGATTATGATTTTCTGTATTTTTGGGATATGGAATTTTCTTTTTCATTTTATTTCTTTTTTCATTTGCTTTGTGCTTGGGGAAATAATTCTCTTTGCATATCTTAAAAGGAGGCATATTAATTGTTTGCAGATACCCCAGAGGCTTTATTCACTTGATGAACTAAAGCTGAATGGAATAGTCACTAGGTCACTTCTTTCACCGGTTGATTCGACTATGGGTTCTATAGAAAGAAATCTGCAGTTTTCTGCTCTTTTAGGAGGGATAGCAGCATGGAATGCTTTTGAATTAAGCCCACAACAGATCTTGTTTTTCTCACTCGGCATGTTGTTCCTCTGGACTTTAGATGCAGTAAGCTTTTTTTGAGTAAACTAACTTTTCTTCTTGAACCCACGAGTCGCTCGTAATAGGAATCAAACCCACGACTTTGTGGGTGGGTTGAGGCATGTTATCTTAATCCCTCATACTTTGGAGCAACATATCACACATGTAGGGTTTTAAGCCTTTAGTTTAATAATGTATAATATCCTGTTGTTCTTTATTTCCAACTAATGCTATAGGTCAAATGGGAAGCATGGTTTTGTTTGATCTTTCTGAAGCAGTTAATACCAGGTCTCGTTCAATGGAGGAATCGGTGGGTTGGTTCTTGATACTATCGGTCATACCTTCAGTCAGAAATATCATAATAGGGTCATCCAAGTAAGATTTTACCCCTCAATGCTCAATCATGTCTTAGAGCTTAATCAATGGCCTTTTGATTAGGAAAATGATACATTTACCCCTCTAAACACTTGTTGCTTCTATTTTCTGTTAACCAGTATGCTTTATTTTCCTGAAATCTTTGTCTCCTTTTCGCGATTTTTATGTTATTTTCTTTTTTTTGCTTAGCATGAGGCTGGACATTTCTTGATTGCCTACTTGCTGGGAATTCTTCCAAAGGGATATGCCCTAACTAGTTTTGAAGCCTTAAAGAAGGAAGGATCGTTGAATATTCAAGCTGGAACAGCTTTTGTGGATTTTGAGTTTACAGAGGAAGTAAGTCGATTTATATATTAATTGAAATAAAAAGCAGCAAGTATTTGTTCGATCCGTATGTTTGTGTCATCGTGTAAACGTATATATGTGCGAGTGTATGATTTGTATCCTTACACTTTTTACCTCTTTTATCTTTATGATGTCGTTTAACCTTATGTTCATCAATTCATATGCAGGTGAATAGAGGAAAAGTTTCTGCAACAGTATGTTTTCTGCCTTTTTCGTCAATATTTTAGTTATTATAATACATATGTTTAATTACTTTGCTGCCCTTGTTCAGACGCTGAACAAATTTTCATGTATTGCTCTTGCTGGGGTTGCCACAGAGTATCTTCTATTTGGTTGTGCTGAAGGAGGCCTAGACGATATTAACAAGGTCTGCTTCTACACTCCTCGTTTATGACGATAAACAAACAATTGGATTGATGCAAAGTTAAGTTGTAGAGACTTTTATAGGCACAGCTGTAATGTCCTACATCGGTAAAATAAAGTCCTGCTCATCCCCATATAAGTGTGAGACATAAAGTCTTGTCAACGGGTTAGCCCTTTTAGACCAAGCGAGGACGACGGCCTAAGCAGTTGACCGGACCATTTATGACTCATTTTAGCCTAAATAAAACTAGTCGGCGAGATCTTTATTTGATGCTTAATTAGGCCTTTCGGGTTTTTCAGCTGGACACGCTTTTAAAAAGCTTGGCATTTACACAGAAGAAAGCTGGATTCTCAGGTGAGATGGGCTTTACTGAATACAGTCCTAATCTTACGTCGCCATGAAGCAGCTCGAGCAAAGCTGGCGGAAGCCATGTCTGAAGGGAAATCTGTAGGAAATTGCATTGATGTTATTGAGAAAACTGTTGACATTGTTAATCTTTAATTTGCTTCTTTATGTATTGAGAAAACTGTTGACATTGTTAATCTTTAATTGTTTTTTTTTTTTTTATCCCAAGAAACGAAAATTTTATTAACGAAACATATTTACAACAAAAACTAGCCGAAAGTAGACTAAGACGCAGCCTAATGCCACACTAAGACGCGGACCAACGTCGCACTAGAAACTACAACAACACAACGAAGCCAAGCAATAGATTGATAGAGGGTGCTGAACAAAAAACTTCTCCAAAGAATAAGGATGTCCAGACACATGAATCCTCGAAGACAATCTATTACCCGACAAACCTACAAGCACAGACAACAAACTAAAAGATAAAACAAAACCAAACACAACAATTATTAAGAAAAATCCCCTCTTCCGAGGGGTCACCACCGAAAAATTACTATGCCACCCACGCGCCACCACTAGCCACCACCGGATCGAAAAGAGCTCGGAAGAGTAGCCTTCATTTCCAACCAGGAAATAACTAATGGAAGGAGACGCAGGCAAAATGGACGCAGCAACGTAACCGCCAGCGACACCGAGCAGGAATAGAGGATCCGCTCCCGAACCATACAAGACGACCACAGATCTAGCCACCACCACCGCAAACAAGCCAAGCTTGTAGAGAAAGACTAGGGGGCTAAGCCTCCAGATGTCGAGGAACAAAAATCTCCGACCTGCTCCCAAAAACGGAAGAAGAAAGATCCACTGGGGCCAAAATAGAACATAATTTCGATGTCCGGCGAGCAGAAGATCAGATGCCACTGCAAAATCCGGGACGAAACCTCCGAACATCCCACACAGCCACAACACCTCCAAACACCATCATCGAGAGAAAGATCTGCAAGCCCCAGCTATTTCTGCCTCCATCCACTACCGGAACACCAATCGGAGGTCACCAAACAATAGGAACCGGCAACCATGGGAAAGAAACAAGAAAGGTAGCTGAAACTGCAGATCGAAAGCACCCCAAACTGCAGAACAACTCATTGCTTCTTTATGAGCTGTTTTAGTGATCCTTCTCTACACACATCCTAATAGAAACTCATTTCACTTGTGAAAAGATTACCATGCACGTACTCCAACACCTGCAAAATTTCCTTTTTGTTTTTCGCCAAACTTAACAATATCATGCTTAATACAATTTTAACGTATTTTATTATTTTTGAAATCATACAAACCGCATAAAATTATACTCCTAGAAAATCATTGAAACATATAATGTAAGACATCATTAAGATACACCCCTCCTTACCTTGTTGTAAAGCGCGCGCGAGAAATTGCCGAAACATGGCTCTATTCCCAAGTGAATGTCAATCCCACAAACAAGTGTTAACTTTATTTCTGGAGTATTATTACACCATGTTCTTGAAGGTTTTGTACTTTAAAACAAATTAAGAAAGGACTTACCAAGGAATCCTCAAACTTGGCCTAATTAAGAACTCTTCCAAATGCTCCGTGAATTGCTTTAGTGTGGCTACAAGAGTCGGGATATTTTTGGCGAAGTGTTTGCTACTGAAAATGCTTAATTAGGAGATTATACGTACAAAAGTTGGAGTTTAAAGGTTGTAAACACGCTACCCTGACGTCCCACGCTCGAGCAAATAATGATCATTAGGGGATAGTTGATTCCCATTTTGAAACAAATGCATTTTTTGAAATTTAAAGTCGTTGTTGCGGTTGTGGCCCGTGTGATCTTGCCGCTGTAGGGGTAGAAGGAAAACCCGATTTTTCTACTGTGTTATTTGTTTATAAGGACGTGTTTTGGGACTTAATTAGGCACTTAGGTCATCCAAAAAAAACAATTAGTTATAAGGACGGATTTCTTTTATCTTTCCAATTCTAACCTTCACATATAAGTTGTCTTTAATGCATATTCTATTTTAATTACCGCTGATTCTGATTCTTACGGCTTCGATCCTGCATTCAATTCTGATTCTTATGCAATTTCTTCTCGTGTAATCCTATTCTTCGCCGCATCTTATACTGTATTGATCCATCTGTGTGTATTTTGTTCTAGATTCATCAATTTCCTGTCGATTTGTGCATCAGAGCTTCGAAAAATCATCCAGCTTCGTTGTCCATCTTCTGCTTCAATTTTTCTTGTAATTTTTGAGATTTTGTTATTACTCTCATTTAGTTATTCATATTTCTCCACCTGATTGTTTTGTTCGTGCGTTCCGTTCTTAATTTTTCATATTTTTCTGATACTTTTCGAGATTTGTTTATTACTCTTGTGTGTTGGTGATTTTGTTCCTGCATTCTGACTGTAGGTATTTTAAGTGGCATATCGAGTTTGAATGATTTTGCTTCTTGTTTGAATTAGCTTTTCTTCTTGTTTGTGTTTGTTCAGTGAGTCTTCATTTTTGTTTTTCTGATTTGGATTGTATTATGTTTGTTTATATTGAATGAAATTACATAATGTTCGGATGCAGTGACTTCTTGTAGTAGTCAGCATTCTTCATTGTTACATTTGTTCTTTTTTAATGATTTTTGTAATATAGGTTAGTTGTTGTGTATGCAGTGACTTTTTGTTGTAGTCAGTGTTATTTCAGTGAATTTGTTCTTTTAGAATGATTTTTGCAATATATGAAGTGTATTTTCAGATGGAATTAGTATGTGTGTTCTTTTTATGTGAATTTGATGTTTCTTGTTGTAATTTTGTGAATATACTTTACATGAATTTCGATTGCAATCTAAACAGAGTTATTTGAGTTTCACTACGGTGATATGCCATGTTCTTTTTGTTAGGTGATATGACCGAAAGACAATTATCTAATTGTTTAGGACAAAATTAATAATTCATCTTATTATATGCATGTATGCTTATAATTAAGACACTACTGAAAACCCTAAATACCTCGTTTATGTAATCACGTAACTCAGTGTATGGCTATACACAAGAGGATTGAGTTAGTGAGATGTACTTAAAATTAACTTAGTCCGTAGCGTTTATTAATATGAGTACGGGTCTCAAGATTAATTTGCTAATAATGCATCCAGAACCCTTTAGGTGTGATAGTCTTATCCGGACTGTCGGTAATAGGGTACCTAGTGGGCCATTTATATATAATGATAATCATATAGGGCTGGACCGATTTGATTTGAGTTCTCGATATAATTCCGTGATCGAGAAGTCTTATCGAATCACAAGATGATCATATATGGATTAATCTCAATCCTGACGTGATCACATACAACTGCATAGACTAGGGTAGAGTTTGATGTGTTAGTAAGGATCACTTCGATGTATGTGGTCCAACACTTCTCGTTGGCTCTATTCTGGAATGAGTGAGTAGTCTGTGCTATCACAGATATGAAATCCATTCCTTCCTGCGGGAAGTAGACAAACAGTTCCCTATTTGTTAATCCTAGAAACTGACCGATGCGCGCAGTTCATATTATATTAGTTATGAACTATTTGGTCACTAGGGGGTTAATGGTAAATAAGGATAAGATACGGAGATATCCCGAATCGTAACGAAAAGTCTATGGAGGATTTATCCGTATGTAATGATTATATCAGTGGACGCTTATCGACTCAAAGTTGAGTGTAAATTTATATCTATATTCAGTAGAGTTCAGTTTCGGGTTTATGGTGGTGTAATCCCGGAATTAATAGATTGAATATAATTGTTCGGTCTGACGAATAATTTTATTTAATTTATTGTAACTACTGAATATGGGTCCATGGTCCCCGACATGGCTCCTAACATACATATGTTTTCTCGTCGTTTCACCTCAAATTAATATTAAATAGTTGGATTGTACTGTTTAATAGATATGTGGATTAATTGTTTATTTGGACTAAATGATTAAATACACGGAAAAGACTTTTTTCGTGGACTCGGCCCAAATATGTGTAAAATGCGTGTGGACCTATTTATCTAGGGTTTATGGCGCATTTTGTAAGTATTATTTAATTATTGGGAAATTAGTTTTCTTGATAATTATATGATACAAGTAATTAATTATTTATTTGTTAAATAATTAATTAAGGAAAATATTAGATTGATCCTTAAATATTCTAGATTGGTTCTAGATTATTCTAGGAGTATCTTTTATTTAATAGGATTATTATAATTGATTTTGTATTAATTATAAAATCCTTGGAGGACAATGATTACTCTCCTATATAAAGAGAGCTCTCCCAAGCCTTTTGATAATCACAATTTCGACATACATATGCAAAAGCTTAGAATTTTCGGCTTTTGCAAGGGTTTGAGTTTTTAGGAAACTTCGGGTTTTTCTAAGGTAGCATATCGAGGAGGTCAAGCGGATTGGATCACCATCCGCCTGGTGTTTCTTGGAGATACACGTTGGAAGACGGTGGCATCTCAATTTGCTTGGATTTTGGATTGAAGATAGTTCTTGGAGTTTATTCACCATAAACTGGTAAGCAATCTAACCCCCTCGTAGGTTAGATCTTTTATTTATGTATTTTGATTGACTATGATCTAGATCTTGTACTTTCCGCTGCGTAATCGGGTGGATCTTTGATCCATCCGGCGATATTACATCTAACAAGTGGTATCGGAGCCTTTGATCTATCAATCAAAGTATGTGAATTTTAGATCTAGGAGTGGAAAAAACATCTTTTAGATGTTTTTTTTTTATTTCGTATGTAATTTTATATGCTTTGAAATATGCATGTATGATTGCTTTTGAGATTGTCGTGGTTGAAGAGATGGATTGAAGTTGGTACTGTTTTCCCGTAGATCTGTTTTGTAGCTCTTTTGATTAGCATCACTTGAGCATATGATATGTAATTTATTTTATGTTGATTCAAAAAATTGTAAAATAGCTTTTGTTTTTTTATTTGATTCGGATTCGAGATGACGAAGACTATAGTGTTGAAGATCATCAAAAGGTAAAACTTGAGGAGGCCGAAATTGTTTTTTTTTTTTTAATTAATCACCCTCGGCAAAAAATTTTTTTTTGAGTAAATGCGGCAACCAATATGGCATGGTTTTTTCAATTAATGAGCCTCGGCAGCTTTTTGATTAAAGTGATGCATATGTTTTTTTTAGTTCATGATTGTTTAAAAAAAATATATATATACTAGTAAAACGGGACTCCGTGCAACGTACGGAGTGCCGATAATAAATGTTTTAACTTATCAAGTGCCGAAAGAATTATTAAGTAAAATAATGTGTAACTAAAATATCATTCCGTTAATGATGCAATTTAGCCCCTCATACATATTATATATAACATTCCGATGTCATACGTGATATTTTAGTTGAAATGTATGTTATATTTAATAGTTTTTGACATTACGGTAAACGTCTAGCTTTTTTTTTTACTGTTCATCGGCCCAGTCCAGATTTTTTTGTTGTTGTTGTTGTTGTTGTTGTTGTTGAGAAGAAGAGTTTGAGTTAAATTGTTTCATCTTGGAGGACTCAATTGTTCATCGTTTTTTTTTTAATCTACATATTAGCCTTAATTTAATCTTATTATGTGTGTAGTGCTTAAGATGTATCCGATTCCAATTTAATTACATATTATTTTACTTTGTGTCTGAACCACACAACCCTCTCGAGATAGACACCAAAATCATTACCGAGAAGAAAAACGGATCGGAAACAACCCACGCACCCCTTCTTTTTATTTGTTTTATTTTATATATTTGGCTATACTTCTCGACGAAGGAAACAGACATAATATTAATATTTTATTACTCCATCCGTTCCTATTTATATGTCACAGTTGCCGAAATCAATTTTTTTTTAATATGTCGTAGTTACATTTTCAATACATATTTTAATACTATTTCCGCTTTTAAATATTACTTTTCAGCTTCGTAGGCTCATTCAACCGAAATGATGAACCAATAAAAAAAAAAAAACACGTGTCACACCCTCACTCCCTCAAAACACTTTCCTTTCTATCTATCTAAAAAAAACACGTGTCACACCCTCAGGCCCAGCCCACAATCTCGATTACTTTCTATCTATCTAATATTATTTTTCTATCTATCTAAAGCACGGTGACACTAAAAAAAACACGTGTCACACAACCACCACTTTTCCCTTCTTATTAGTGTAGAGAGAGATAGGAAAGAAAAAAAAAATATGTTTTTTAAAATTAAAAAAAATTCATTTCAAGAATTTTAATATTTCATGTAATCATCAAAAAAATATTTGTAAACATGATATAAAGCTCGTGTAGGCAACATGTCGTGGACCTATATCTTGAAAATAGTCATATCGCCGTGTACAAACGATATGTTTTTTTTTATGAAATGAATTTATTTTAAGAAATTTATAATATTTCATATAAACGTCAACAAAATTGTTCTGGCATGATACAAAGATCGGGTGGGCAACAAGTCGTGGCCTTATATTTTTAAAATAGTCATACATCTGCTACATATAGTCACACATTAAAATATGAAACAATTGAGTCCTCCAAAATGGAACAATTTAACTCAAACCCTTCTTCTATAAAAAAAAAAAAAAAAATATTCTGGGCTGGGTCTGCCCATGAACAGTTTAAAAAAAAAAAAAAAATCGTGTTGGCAACAAGTCGTGGCCTTATATTTTGAAAATAGTCATACATTTGCTACATGTATTCACACATTAAAAGGTGATACAATTGAGTCATCCAAAATTAAACAATTTAACTTAAACCCTTCTTCTAAAAAAAAAAAAAAAAAAAAAAAAATCTTTTCTGAAATTGGGTGCCATGCCATGAACAACAAAAAAAAAAAAAAAAAAAAACTTAAAATTTGGGCTAGGCCGCCCATAAACAGTAAAATAACCAGCCAATGAAAAAAAAAACAAGTGGCAAACAACCACCACTTTTCCCTTCTTATATAGTATAGGAATATATATATATATTCGGTGCTACTGCCGTGTTTTGTAAATAAAAAATAAATAAAATAAAATAAAAAATATAAAATTTGATAAAGGCCGAGCCCTTTTAATAAAAAAATAAAATAAAAATTTTAATATAGATATATTTTAATATATTGGTATATTACGGCCTCCTCTCTCGTCGTTCATGGTTCGTGTCAAGATCGAAACTTTGAAGATCCGGATGATTCAAGTTCGAAGATCGAGATTTGAAGACTTAGAATAGTTTTACTATTTCCTTAGAAAATAGGTTAGTCGGGGGTACCAACGGTCCATCTCGGTGTTTAATTTTTTTTTCCGTTTTTTTATTTCGTGTATGATCGAAATGTTTGATATAACCGGAAAATTGCCATGACGTGCATCTTCATGATTCCACTCCAATGCATACACGTAGCCTTTTAATTTCGAATTTAATTAGGCGTGTATAACTCGTATAATTAGTTAAAAAGCTTTTTTAATTAATATGTGGTAGTTAATTAATTAAGTAACTAATTATAAAAACCGAGGAACCGGGTTTTGTCAATCGTTACGATTTTAGCGATGGATTCTCGGTGAATCTCACTTAGATAAATCGTTTAGTTTTCGGTGATGGCTTCTCGGTGAACCCACCTTAAACAGAAACGAGATTACGCTTTGGTTGACAATTTAGAAATCGGAAAATCTTAGTACATGGGTTCAGAAATGGTCTAACCATGGTTGGGCGAGTTCAACCGAGCTTCGGCTCAATCGACCCCCTCCAAGTGTGACGTTTGCACGGGGTTCGACAAGAATTAGCATATCCGATAAGCCTTCGGGCTAAACGGGGCTTCTTTTGCCGGATCCGACCGACAGTCACATATGTTCCAACGAATAAGACGGCGTAGGCTTGCCTACTTAACCGACCCTGTTCGGAGTACTTTGATTCATTGTTTCTTATTGTCAAGACCTAAACCGTAATTAGTAAACCCACCACTTTTTTCATATTATTGAGTGGGAGCGGGGAAGGCGACAGCCAACCCCACGGCCTCTACTATAGATGCAAGCACGTGAGAGAAGGGTGACGCCTCGAGCCGCTTTGATTTCGGCCCCCTACGGATGGTGTTCACCCCTATCAAAATTCAAGGCTTGATCTCCGAAATGATAGAATTTTGGGCACTCGTTGAGTCACTGACCGACCCTACGGCGGCATACTCGGGGCGTACTTTGAGATCTGATATAGTATGTCACACTCTTTATGGATATTTTCGAAATATCTAGGCTAGAAAAAGGAAGGTAATCAATGATTAAGATCCGGGATGTCTAATTTCCGTGAGATGTTCGATTCTCGAAGCTTAATTATTGAGAGAGATTGTCTCAGTTTGATCGTCACCTCTTTGACCTACCCTACGGCGGCACTGAGGTGTGAGATTAAATTCTTGGAATGGTAGGATAGACTTTTAACAAGTTTATTATTCCTAAAATAAAAATCTAGTAGTGAAAATTTATTTTTTGAATTTAACTTTCTGTCATGCTTATTTTACAACGTTAATCTCTAGGCTACTAAACTGTTAGTAATAGGACTTCATTAAAAATGTGGAAGTAATAAGTACGTTGTAATTATCAAAAGAATGCAGTTAATTTTTCGGAAGAGATTTTTCCCTTGAGCCTTTAAAAACTTAAGTGACATAGTATAGATATGTCACGGATGTCACTCGTGTTGAACGAGAGACGACCATACTTAGTTTACAAAAGATGATATAGGACTATCAGATAAATTCATTTAGTGAATTTTAAAAGGTGTATTTACACGGTAAAAATTTCTAATTGAAAAATTGGAAAATCATACATAAGGCGTTTGCTGGTTAGACGGTATTTGGAACCGATGAACTAGTGGGAGCCTTAGTCTCATTATTGTTTTTTTTTTTTGAATCATTAGAAATGTGTAATAGACTGCACAAGATTTTTTTTCCATTCATTGGAAAAACAAGAATAAAGCGTTACTAGTTAGACAATATTTGTAACTGATAAACTAGTGGGAGCTTAGTTTTGGAGATTTTATAATCTTTGAAACATCATGAACACATCATTGGTATTTGGAACTGATAAATTAGTGGGAGCTTAGTTCTAGGTGATGTTCTAATCTTTGAAAAATCATAAATACAAAGTGTTGCTTGTTAGACGGTATTTGGAACCGATAAACTAGTGGGAGCTTTGCTCTTATGATTTGTCGATTAGAAAAATCGAATAGTCCAAGCTAGTAACACTATCATTAGACATCCCACAGTTCAAGAGTAGTGTCTACTCAAACGAACTACTAGTTCAAGACTGTTTCCATTTAAGGAAAGTCGAGAATGGGAAAGAATGTTTATACGTGTTAGTCATCTAAACTAAGTAGTTTTCAGGCTAAACCGGAAAATTAATAAATTGGAAATTATAGGATAAGGAAAGTGATTTCGGATCACTGACCAATGCATCATTAGAAATTTTCTCAAAAGCTAAGTTCTTTGGAAGAACTAGGTAACTTTGCATTAAACTAGTGGGAGCTTTGCTCTTATGATTTGTCGATTAGAAAAATCGAATAGTCCAAGTAACTTTTCATAAGGCATTAAACGATTTACCCCGGCCTAAAAAAAAATAAAAAAATAAAATAGACAACGGGTAGTTATTTCGGATAGACTAGTGGGAGTGATAAGGAAATGAATCTCGGATTCAATTCTTGAGTATCACAGAAAATTCATTTTCTATTTTCGGATTCGTTGGCACGAACGTATTCATTTTCAATAGGATAATTTGTTTGTCTTATTGACGATGAATATAACATTCGTAGCACGAACCCAAGACTTGGATTTTTGTTTGATAAAGTCAGAACCACTAAGAAATGCGGAATAGGTATATATAACACATCTTAAACAATATAAATGCAAATGGTTTCCGTATTTAGATAAACACTTCTTTATAAACTATTAATTAGTGCATATTCCCTAACGACAAGATCTGCAGACTGGCTTAGGGTGATTCCTATCTCCCAGTCAAGGGAACCCTGTCTTAAAGGAACAATGCCTAAGTTTCCTTTCAATCAGGAAAGGGTAATAGATTTAAAGAAGTTACATAGCTTGTTCATATCGACCTTCGGGGTCATATGAAAGATACAAGCTAGTAGGAGCTTTTTTCAAGTAGTGACATCTAGTCTGACAACTACTCGAAACTCCAATAAGTTTATCCAAAATATTAGGAGGAATCTCTGATTTCACCAAAGATAGGGTATTCCATACTCAAGTATAGGCTTTCGCATAGTCTTCGGGACTGATGCTCGGCCTACCACCCAGTGGAATGTTTTCACTAAGGGATACACCATAAATTTGCCTTATATAGTTATTGATGTTATACGATACACTGCTTAACTCATTTAAGATATTATTTGCAATAATAACGGCTTACTTTATCATGTGAAACCGAGAAGTCCATCTAAAAGATGCCTACACATTTGTGGATACGGAGTGAATTTGGTTCATCCTACTTCCACAAAATAGACATTTAGCACTTAGTGCTTGAAGGTTGGACTGGAAATTTTGCGTACACGTTCAGAGTGTGAAATATCTTAATACATTGAGTAAATGTTGATAATAAAACTCGTAAAATCAGAGAATGATGGTTATACTGTCAAACTCGGTCTGATAGAGTCTATAAATCACATCTTTGGATCTTGAAGTATTTGTACTCAAGATGTTACTAACTGATTTGTTCAGTCCACATCCAACACCGGCAGTTGGTGATAACACTAATAAAAACTACTAAACTAGATCAGTATATCAATCCACCCCGAACACAGTGGGAGTATGGTTTGTCGATTACACATTGCATGACCTTGCAGTCTATAGGGTAGATTGATGACCTATAGTCCTTCGTGGGCTGTATAGGATCCTGATCATATAGGTTGGTTTAAAAGCCATAACCCCGTGAATAGAGTCTGATACTCCAGTTCTGCTGAAACTCTTGTAGAACCACCGGAGTATCTCAGGCCTAGTGGGAATAATTGGAACTACACAGAAAAGAGTCGAATGAATAGGAAAGTTTAACTTTCAACGCAAAGCTGAGTAATTTAGGGGCGATTCCCTAAAAGGTAGAGAGTTAACCAGACCGTGATCTCTCTTACCACTCAGTCTTTCTTGATTTCATCAGAAAGCGGGAAATATGGGTGATTCCCTAAGTTTTCCTTGCCGAACAACGGAATCTGAATTCATTCAGAACAGAAGGGTTTTAGCTAAGAACAAATAACAGATTCTTTACAAAGCAGAAAATAGGGGTGATTCCCCAAGACCTTTTGCGAGACTAACGGTATCTTAATTTATTCAGACATAACCTTTGGTAGGATGCCTGCCACAGCTTATATCCTTTGGGGATTAAAGCAAACCTCTACGTCATTTCAAAGTCATATATTTTAACATGTGGACTTGACCAGAATATTGATAAGTATTTCGTAGACTAGGCTTCGATAGTAGTAAAGTAGTATGTAGATTATTGTTTGTGAATGGTAACACTGAAACTGTTGGAAACAACATGAGTGTGTTATCTGAAGTTAGAGGCTAACATGCCATCGGGCTATTTTCTAAATAATTTTCTTCACTCAAATTCTCGAGAATCGATCATTGGCAATCCCATCCATTCACCTGGTTAAGATATTCTTGTATTTATACAACATTCAACGATGTAGTCTACCCTACCTCTCAGGAATGATTATCTAAACCTGCGGATGAATACTAAATGGGATGTTTAGTGAATCCTCAAGCCTCTTCGGGAGAATGAGGAATAATATGCTAGTATATTCAGGTGCAAACTAGAATATAAGTGATAACACTGATTCGGCCTTTAGGTCAGGTTGAGGTTGATCGTTAAATCGATCTCGGTCTCAATGTTTACTCATGTGATAAAGTATTATCCAGTAAGCCGATACCACTTCAATGTGAAAACATTGGAGAGGTAGCTCATAAGGATTTTGCAATCACTGGAGGTCATAAGCATATTGAAATCGTACCACCGGATTAGATGGAAAGGCGACGTTTTGATCCCAAAGATTGACTCAAGCCGCCAACCTACCTGATCAGTGTAGCATGTCACGTGGTATTCGGATTCTAAATACGTGCCGGGTCACTGACCTACCCTGCGGCGGCACACTCCGTTCGTGCTTGGAAGGATGAATTACTAAGATGCGCTTGGAGGGTATGAATCTTGGGGATATGTCTCACTTGTTTTGAGCAAGTGGGAGAATGTTGTAGATATGGATATAAAGGGTGTGCTCTAAAACAATTAATCCACTTGCTTTTCGTGCAAGTGGGAGATTGTTAGGTATAGTGCCCGAAAGACAATTTTCTAATTGTTTAGGACAGAATTAATAATTCATCTTATTATATGCATGTATGCTTATAATTAAGACACTACTGAAAACCCTAAGTACATCGTTTATGTAATCACGTAACTCAGTGTATGGCTATACACAATAGGATTGAGTTAGTGAGATGTACTTAAAATTAACTTAGTCCTTAGCGTTTATTAATCTGAGTACGGGTCTCAAGATTAATTTGCTAATAATGTACCCAGAACACTTTAGGTGTGACAGTCTTAACTGAACTGTCAGTAATAGGGTACCTAGTGGTGCATTTATATATGATGATAATCATATAGGGCTGGACCGATTTGATTTGAGTTCTCGATATAATTCCGTGATCGAGAAGTCTTATCGAATCGCAATATGATCATATATGGATTAATCTCAATCTTGACGTGATCACAGACAACTGCTTAGACTAGGGTAGAGTTTGATATGTTAGTAAGGATCACTTCGATGTATGTGGTCCAACACTTCTCGTTGGCTCTATTCTGGAATGAGTGAGTAGTCTGTGCTATCACAGATATGGAATTCATTCCTTCCTGCGGGAAGTAGACAGACAGTTCCCTTATTTGTTAATCCTAGAAACTGACCGATGCGCGCAGTTCATATTATATTAGTTATGAACTATTTGGTCACTAAGGGGTTAATGGTAAATAAGGATACGAGGTTTCGAGAAGGGTTTACGGAGATATCCCGAATCGTAACGAATAGTCTATGGAGGATTTATCCGTATGTAATGATTATATCAGTGGACGCTTATCGACTCAAAGTTGAGTGTAAGTTTATATCTATATTCGGCGAGTTCGCCGGGTTTATGGTGGTGTAATCCCGGAATTAATAGATTGAATATAATTGTTCGGTCTGACGAATAATTTTATTTAATTTATTGTAGCTACTGAATATGGGTCCATGGTCCCCGACGTGGCTCCTAACATGCATATTTTTTCTCGTCGTTTCACCTCAAATTAATATTAAATAGTTGGATTGGACTGTTTAATAGATATGTGGATTAATTGTTTAGTTGGACTAAATGATTAAATACATGGAAAAGACTTTTTTCGTGGACTCGGGCCAAATATGTGTAAAATGCGTGTGGACCTATTTATCTAGGGTTTAGGGCGCATTTTGTAAGTATTATTTAATTATTGGGAAATTAGTTTTCTTGATAATTATATGATACAAGTAATTAATTATTTATTTTTTAAATAATTAATTAAGGAAAATATTAGATTGATCCTTAAATATTCTAGATTGGTTCTAGATTATTCTAGGAGTATCTTTTATTTAATAGGATTATTATAATTGATTTTGTATTAATTATAAAATCCTTGGAGGATAAGGATTACTCTCCTATATAAAGAGAGTTCTCCCAAGCCTTTTGATAATCACAATTTCGACATACATATGCAAAAGCTTAGAATTTTCGGCTTTTGCAAGGGTTTGAGTTTATCGGAAAACTTCGGGTTTTTCTAAGGTAGCATATCGAGGAGGTCAAGCGGTTTGGATCACCATTCGCCTGGTGTTGCTTGGAGATACACGTCGGAAGACGGTGGCATCTCAATTTGCTTGGATCTTGGATTGAAGATAGTTCTTGGAGTTTATTCACCATAAGCTGGTAAGCAATCTAACCCCCTCGTAGGTTAGATCTTTTATTTATGTATTTTTATTGACTATGATCTAGATCTTGTACTTTCCGCTGCGTAATCGGGTGGATCTTTGATCAATCCGGCGATATTACATCTAACACTTTTTGCTTTGCAGATTATGTTTTGTTTTTTGTGATTTATTCTGTGTTGAGGACATACAGTGATATATTTCCATGTTATTGAATGAATGTTGTAATCAGTGTAGTTGAATTTCAGTTTTGATGACTATACTGACATTCATCTGTTATACAGTGACAGTTGTCTTTTATGTAGTGACATTGCCTGCTATGTATTGACATATATCTTTTTTTGGGAACTGTGTTATTTTTAGGTGATTTTATTCAATATTGATCTAATGTAATGAGATATCAGACTGATATTGAATAATTATTGGACTGAATGAAGTTTCATTTTATTTGGAATGCGTATTCATGTGATGTATTCATTGCAGTGACATCATTCTCCCTTGCAGTGATATAGTCCTTTTTTTTTTTTTCTTTCTGCTGGGTTATATTTTTTTTCACAATGTTGATTGTTATGTGCACCTATAAGGAAGAGATGTGTGTTGTCACAGTGACAGCTGATACTACGTTAAAGTCTATTCATGATAGACTTTCAAATCGGTGGACGGATTTGAAGGATATGTCTATCAGTTTGTATTATGTGTTGCCCGATGATCCCAAGTGGCTGTTATGTTCCGATGATGATGTGCAGGCCATGATTGCTATTGCTGAATCTTACAGTGCTAAGCGTGTTATAGTGGAGGTTGTAGGGAATACTGTTGTTGGTTCTTCATCTCCTTACAATGGTGGTAGTTGTATTGGATCTGAGGATGTTGTTGTTTATGAGGTTTCTATGATTTAATCTTCGACTGAGAGTAATGTGTTGACTTTTGGTTGGGACAAAATAGTAATCAAAGAAGGTCAATTGTTTGTTTGTGGTGCGGATGATTTTAAGGAGTGCTTTCAAAAAAGTCAGTCTATACAAAGCTGGTTTTAAGTATGAGAAGATGATAGTTGTAGGATTTATGCTGTTTGTGCTAAGATGAATGAAGCAACTTGTGGTTGGTATTTCGTGCTTCGGTACAAAAATCGAGTGGATTCTTTTATGTAACTAAGTTGTGTAATGTTCATACTTGTGGTACGTCTTCGAGATCTTTTCGGCGAGATCGTCGTATGACTTCTGATATTCTTTTGAAGGTTGTTCTTCGTAAGGTTAATGAAGACTCAAGTTTCTCTGCATCAGATTTATGAATTTTGGCCGGTACTGATCATGGTCGTTCAGTTTCTTATGCTGTTGCTTGGTCTGCTGTTAACAAAGCTAGGGATTTGTTATATGGTGATGTTAAAACGTCATTCAAAAGTTTACATGGTTATGTTAATAGTGTGCATGATGCGAATCCTGGCTCTGTTGCTATTTTAGAGGTGCATCCTGAATCTCGTCATTTTCAACGGATGTTTTTTTGCGTTTGATGCTTGTATTCGTGGGTTTAAGATTTGTCGACCAATGCTCTTTCTGGATGGGGCTCATTTGAAGTTTGATCTGTCTGGCCATTTGTTGGGTGCAACTGGGAAGGATGGTGAGAATGGTATGTCTTATTTTGAGTAATTGTTTATCTTTTATGCAGTGACACTTGATTTTATTGTTTGAGAGTTGGTTTTTTTTATCACTTTTCATTTTGCATTGCACTGATACCTGATTTTTTGAGTTCCTGTATCAACTGCCTCTGCATTTAGTTTCTGATTTTTGTGTTATGATTGTGTTTTTGCACTTTATTGTTTTGGTAGTGAGATTTTTATTGTAGTGACATTGGTTTTGTGTTATTTTGCTGTGATGTTCTGATTTGATATTGTTCCAGGAATATATCCTCTGTGTTATGGTGTTGTTGATTCTGAGGATTTCGATAATTGGAGATGGTTCTTGTTGTATTTGAAGAATTTGCTTATACCAGTTCGTCGGATGACGTTCATGGCGACATGAATCCTGGACAATTGGATGCTATACGGGAAGTGTTTCCTGATGCATTTCATTCTTATTGTATTTACCATTTGAAGTTGAATCTGAAGACTTGTTTTAGTGGTAGATATGTAGGTAAATCTTTGCATGATAGAATGGTCCATTTGTTTTACCAATGTGCTTATGCTCCGATTGTTGAAGAGTATGACAAATACATGGCTGATATGTTCCTTGAAGGTGGAGAGCGTGCAGAAACGTTCTTTGCGAATTTATATCCGAAGAATTGGGCCAATGCTTATTTTGAAGGTTGTCGGTATGGTCATACTGCTTCTACTTTGGCTGAGTCGTTTAATGATTGGATATTTAAGGAGAGGCACCTTCCTGTGTTGAATATGGTTGATGGCATTCGTATCAAGATCATGACAAGATTCTCAGATAAGCGTGCTTCTGCAACATCATTCAAGTCTTTGATCTGTCCAAAAGTTGATTCTATTTTGTCTAAGCTGATGGATTTGGGGAGTCGCTTTGGTGTTGCTAGTTGTAATTATTATAAGTATGAGGGTTTTTCATCTCCGCCGGCAAGTGTTAATCTGGATATCCATGCTTGCTCATGCAAGGAGTGGCAGCGGAATGGCTATCCGTGTATTCATGGATTGGCTGTGATTAGGAGTACAAGTTTCCCTTTGAATGGGTACGTGGATCCTTGTGTTTGACACAGTCCTATGTTGATTCATATGATTTTGGAGTACAGCCAATTCCTGGTCCATTTTTGAAGAATAATTATGAAGATCTTATTGTGCTTCCACCTGTTCTGAAGAAACAGCCTGGTAGGCCTTGGATGAAGCGTCTTTGATCTCGTGGTGAGAAATCAACTCGTGTTATCCAATGTGGTCGTTGCCATGCCTTTGGCCATCATAATTAGAATGGTTATTTTGCTCATCTTAATCGATAGTTAATCTATTTTTCTGGTTTTGTAAGTGTCAACTTTTGGATTTAATATGCATGATTTGTGAGATTTCCCTAATGCAGTGACATTAATGTTATTACGTTTTGTATGCTCATTGAGTTTAATACTAATGTACTGATCTTTATTATGTATTTTGTGCTTATTGCTATTATATTTGTAATCATTTTTATTCCTGATATATGCTTGTCATTGGTGTTTTTGTATTGGTATTGAATTAAAGATGTAATGAATGCAGTGACTTGAGTGTGCCTGCATTTTTATGTTTATGGAGTACCAAGAGTTGTAATTCATTCAGTTGCTATTGTATTCATTGTAAAGATCTTATTATATAGTTATTGTGAAGTGTGATGCACAATGTGTTGATGATGTTTCTATGTTTGTGTTTGTTTAGTGATTTCATTGAAATGATTGTTTTAGTGAGTGCAGTGACATCAGTATCACTGCATCTTTCTGAAGACGTATTTTGCATAGAAATTCTAATGGATTTAATTCCTTTTTTCACATAAAATGTTAACATCAATGCATAAAGAATTAGAAATCAATGCACAAGAACATGAACCATCAACCATTTCCAATTTCTCAAAACACAATGAACCATCAAACATAAATTAGTAATTATGAACCATTGAATCTTTTGTATTTTATAACATTATATAGAAAGAGGTTTATTATTATACTGAATGTGAATTCATTTTTGCTTCTTTTTATACCCCCATCTGTTTTCTTCATTTGTATCTTTGTATTTGTTTTCTGAATGAACTGAAATGTTTTTGTCCTAAGTGCAGTGACATCGTTGTCACTGCATCTGAATTAACATGCTTTTTCAGTGTTAATTCCTTGTCCTGCTACTGTTTTCATGCACTCACTTGAATGTTAAAAATGAATGCAGAACAATTAGAAATTTACTTGCATTTTATGAAAAACATGGAGCATCAAATATTTTTGATTTTTGTAAACAAAATGAACCATAAGTTATCAACCATCTAAACAAAATGAACCATCAGTTATAAACCATCAACAAAAACTTTTACTGCCTTATGATAGTCTAATTTTCAACTAGTTCATATAAATGATTGACCACCAACCCAGCAAAACAAGTAGAATAGTCAAAACAAGTAGAATCTACAGCTATTTTAGTTCCCAATGTGAAGTCTGTTAAGTACTAATGAATTTAGAATCATTCCTCTGAACTGCTGCACTTGTTCATTTGCCAGTTGTGGTGGAATTTTCAAATCTTGTGCTAGCTTGTAGATGTAATATGAGTAGATGTAATATGAGAAGTAAAGGGCACTGTCCCTGCATTACATTTCAATGATTCTGTTATTATTGTGTATCTTGAGTTTTGGTCATTATGTTAATAATTGCATTCAGACTTACGTTGCATTATCTTGTAATGGTATGTTTTCAACTTTTTCCACTTTCATTGCTATTCTCGGTTGCTGGCTGTTCGGTTCAATGGCTTGTGAAATCATCTCTAACTGCAAAATAAGAGTAGTTCATGTGCAATGTTTTTGTTATATTGCATGATTTTTTGAAGAAAATGCAGTGAGAGTAAATTCAGTGACAGAAGATGCAGTTTTATCATGATTTCTTTGATAACTTACTGTAATTTTGCAGTCTTTGATGAATACGTCGGTTATGTCTGGCTTCACCGCTGCCGAATGATGCATTTTCCAGGTGGTGTCTCCTAAAGTGTGATATGAACATTTTATTATGTTTTGATGATGGCCATACTAGCTGTTATAGCAAGCCTGAAATAAGTTAGAATTCTCTGTATAAGTCTCTACTTAGAGTCTGACATATTGTATAAGTTAAGTCAGACAAGTATTGTACTAGTTGGTAGGACGGCAAAGTAAAACAGACATTCGGCAGAGTGAAGCCAGCCAGGTACATGCAGAGAAGCAATGAAGACTTAATGGTATGACTTATAACCAAGAAAGCCTGTGATGACCTTGGATAAGTCTACGTTATGGTTCAAGTGATGAAACTTAATGTTCAAATATGGTGTACACTGACTTCACCCTAACCAATGAACAGTGAAGTACAAAGATTCTCCTTAAACTTAAGTGATGAAGGAAACATTGAATCGGCAGAGTAAACTGACTTTCGGCTAAGTGAAGGCAAAAACAGTGAAGGAAGATCTAAACGGCAAAGTCAGATGGATCACTCGGCCGTTCAGAGAACGGCGAAGTAATCCTTATCAGAACAGAATTGAAATATGATGAAGATTCAGAGGATCATGCATTTAATGTACAATCAATAGAGGATCAATCAAGGACGGATTTTCTGCTATACATTTGAAGAAAAATCAGATCACTGAAATCAAGGAGAATGTAATTAAGGGGGAATCAAGAATAAAATCAAGGATTATTCCCTTCATTAATATAGCCAACGGACGGAATTTCAAATCAAGGATACTCAAGGCTATAAATAGAAGGCATTGACAGACAGATTATAACGACGATCAGAAAAAGAAAACCAAGCAGAAACTCTGTCAATTTGAAAAGCCTTCTCTTTGAACTTACAAGGATTTATCTAGAGATCAACTCAGACATCAGAACTACAATTTTATATTTAGCACTGAGATTGATCAATCAAGTTTGTGAATCTCATTCACAATAAATTGAAGCAACTGAATCAGAAGTCATCTGAGAAGGCGTTGTGTTTGTGATAGCTGCTGAAAGATTTGATCTCAAGGAGCAGTGAAAGAGACTGAATCACTGAAGCTGTTGCAACCATGGAGTGATAGTCTTGTAGATTGTGAAGCTTGGAAAGTCAAGGACAGTCTTACTATTGTATCTGTGAAAACAATAGTGAATTCCTCCAATCATCACAGGAGAAGAGTGGATTAAGGGATTACACCACCCTGAACCACTATAAGCCTTGTGTCAATTTACTTTCTGCAATTTACTTTACTGCACTCATTTAATTGCCTACGTTATACCTTATATCTGTGAATGTATAAACTGCTTTGAAACAATCTAGTAAGAAGAGACTTATCCGCTGCCCAAAAGCTTTTAATCACAAGAAAAGTTTTTGAAACTCCACTATAGTCATTCACCCCCTCTCTGACTATAGTTTTACCCTTCTCTGGGACCAACAATTGGTATCGGAGCGGTGTTCCTAGTATCCGAACTGTTTCGGATCTAATTTACAGTAACAAGGAGATCACATATTTTCAAAGTAGTTTTCAAATCGAGTTTTCTATTCATTCACATATTGATCTCTTATTTGTACTTATGGATTCCTCAAACTTTATGTCAAAAGTACTGTTTTCAATGTTAACAATTTTGATGAATATAAAATAAGAATGTTGTCTCATCTTGCGGCAACTCGTGAGGAGATCTTTGGATGTAATTAATGATGGCCCAATCATAATCATGAGTGTGGTATCCACGGGGAGCGAGATCAAGGGAAGGAAGTAGACAAACCCAAGAAAGATTGGACCAAGGATGACGGGAGAAGAGCAAATCTAGACTTTGTTGCAAAAGATATGATTTTGAAGACTCTAGATAGCAACATGTTCATGAGAATCAAAGATTGCAAAACGACAAAGGAGATGTGGGACAAGCTAGCACGATAAATGAAGGATGCGAAGCGATCAAAGAAAACAAATTATCTGTTGCAAAACAGAAATTTCAAAATTTCAAAATGAAGGCTGGTGAATCCATTGATCAAATGGAGAACAGATTCTCAAGCATTATTAGTGAACTGCAACAACTTGGACACACATATCCCCAGAAAGAAGTATGCTTAATGATCTTGAGAGGCTTACCTGAAAGATGGAAGATCATAACATCAAATAATCAGAGGAACCACAAACCTTGCAAACACTGACACTCTGACTCTGATGTCCCAACTCAAAGCTCATGAATTCGAACTGAACGGTGAAGATGGTGCTCCGTGATAGCAAAATAACTAACCACTAACTTTAACCGACAGAGTATCGGGTCAACGGTAGTATAGTATTGTCAAGGTTGAATCCACAGGGAGTAATGTTCAAGTACCAAAGTCGACTTAGAACTTTGTTCAGGTCAAAATAGTGGTGGAGAGTATTATACTAATGCAAAAGTAAAGATTTTACTAACGAGTTTACTTCTAAGTATTAAAGGGTATAGTCGAACTATGATCCCACGAGCTACTTTTACCCCGAAGGAAAGACTTAACGGGGAGCGTGTCTTAACCGACCTACATATCCAATGTAGTTTAACGACATCCACGGGTGCCAACTCCTAATTCAGCGATTAGGCGAACAACTCGATCTAACCACCCTATGTGAAGTTAATTAATTCTCCCTTTAGAAAACCAATTAACCTAACATGATTAAGCTCTAGAGTCGCTCGAACAACGATGACAAACCTCTGTATTGGGTTCGGACCTAACAACTAGGCCGAATCTACGCAACGATCCTAAAACCCCTTATCCCACATCTCACCGCAAAATGCATCTATAAGTTCGATGTGTGTGACAGTGAACTGGTGATCAATCTAATTCAAAGACGTTAAAATAAGTTTTAGGACGTGGATTAATCGTTTAAACAATAATTTACGCACTACACTACTCCCAATCGCATCCCCCTTAGGGTTTTCGCTCGCTTTCACATAATTCGACTACACATGAATTTAGCTACTCATAATTATGCTTATAACGGAATAAAGAACGGAAATTGAACTAAAGACAATAAATAAAAGAAACATCATTACCATATAATTGCTGAAAATCTGATCCAGAAAATATGAAGAAATAGTTGCACCCAAAAAGTTGAATCTTTGATCTTGTAATGCAGAACTAAGCTATAAAAGATGTGTAGAAGCAAAGGAAGTTATCTAGGGAATCAAGGGATCAAAGGGTGTTTAATCTATGCTAAAATCGCCTAAGAAAAATCTAAAGTCGGCAAAACATGAGTAGGGGCTGAATGAGCTGCGTATTTATAGAGTAGGTCGAAATTCTGCTACTGTCGGTCCTGGACGCCCGTCCAGGTCATGTCAGACGCCCGTCCTCCTGGAGAATATGAAGATATTACGGTTTCGTCTTCAGTGGACGGGCGTTCGCATTCCTCTGAACGCCCGTCTGGTGAATCATGACTTGAGGCTTTTTGAACCCTGGACGCCCGTCTGGAACCCTGGACGCTCTTTTGTGTTGTATGAGCTTTTTGAATCGGGCTGAACCTACTTAAACGCCCGTCTGGGGGTCTTTTGGACGCCCGTCCAGCTGAAAATCAAACTTTCTGAATGAAGTGTCAGTACTAAGGACGCCCGTCTGGGATGGGCAGACGCCCGTTTGATGTAGGCTTCCTGCAGATGCCCGTTTGGGGTATGGCAAACGCCCGTTTGGCTTGTCTTCACTCCAAACTTGGCTTTTCTTCACTTTTTATGCTACATTCGGGCCACGAACACGTCTCATAGTCCAAAACATCGCCTTCCGGGTCCTCGAGTCACCTAAGTCCTGCAATAAACACACTGACAAAACACCACGCATAATTCCGTAAGACAAAAGTTCTCGAAAATGAGGTAAATATCGCTAAAAAGGCGGAGTTTACTATCGATATGATAGTTTAACTCCCCGTGCATATAATTCTCGATATTACTCTCGAGACGGTCTATATCTACCCAAAACATGCCAATAAGATGATAAACGGGGGTTAAACTGCACACCAAAGTACAGTAAAGTTGACTCCCATCACTCCGGCAGAGACACAAAAAGCCATTGCACTGATAGCACCTCAGCAAAGTAACCTTGCTGATTGTATCGGCAAAGAGACACATGAACTTAAAGAACATGTAGCTTTATTAGTTAAACGTTTTGACAGGTTTACCAAAAAGAAGCCATTCAAAGGAAGCTCATCATCAAACAAGAGGTCAAGTTCAACCAAAGACATGAAGAAGAAAGATGATGAATACCGATGCTTGAACTGCAACAAGAAAGGCACTTCAAGGCTGATTGTCCTGAAGAAAATGATAAAGATGATGAAAAGAAGAAATATAAAGCATCTGAAAAGAGGAAAGGCAAGAAGGCACTCAAGGCTGAATCTAGTAGTGAAAAGAATGAAGAATCATCTGGTAATGACTCAGATGAAAGTGATGAAGAAGACAACTCAGACAATGAAAAAGCATGTCTATGCCTCATGACCAAAGAATTAGATGAAGATGAAAGTGATAGTCCAGACATTGAGAAATCAAGCCTATGTCTAATGGCCAAAGAATCAGATGAAACTGAGGTAACATCTAGCTCTTACTCTTCATCAAATGCATCAATATCTGACACTGCACAATCTTTTATTCTCCCATTAGATCCAGCAGATCTAGTCCAAAATCTCATGACTAAATTTGATGAAATTGAAATGAATCATGAAATTTTGAAAAAAGAATGCAAGGATCTAAGAAAGGAAAATAAAAGATTAAAGAAAGAACTGGATAAAGCAAAAGTTGAACTAACTAGTACGGAGATCTACTCAAATGATCAACAAACAGCAGAGGTTCATACATCTGTTGTTGATAGATCAGTTGAGAAAATCCCCCTACCAGTTAAGATCATAAATGAACCAGTTTACAAACCCTCAAAAAGGTTTGGATCTAGATCTGGTCTTGGCTACAACAGTCAGGATTAGAGTAGAAACAATGGTCAACACGATTCTGAATCCAGGATTAACATTGAACCAAAATTCAGAAAGGGACAGACCATGGTTTCAACCACTCATCCTGTACCGGTGAAGTCAAAACCCGGTGCGATAAAACGACGAGACTAAATCATCAATCCGAGTCAACCAAAAGCAAGGACTTTACGAAAGGTAAAGGAAGACTTTATCCTTCAGAGGATGATTGGAATGTTGCACCTCCAAAATACAAGAAGAAACCATTCCATGATATGCATAATGTGTTCAAGAAAAATAAATCTTGGTATGTTCCTAGACACATGAAGCAACATAAGTTTCCCACTGTATATTGGAAAGTGAAGAAGGATGCAAATGCACCAAAAAGTAGAGAAAAGTTTCAGAATACCTTCAGTAGAAGTATTAGAAGTTATTCTGCCATGCCTTATATATATGAAGTTGATGACTTTAACTACCCAAAAAGAAGATCATTTGGATATACACTTGGAGTAGGAGGGATGATTGCTAACAGGTATGGACCCAAACAGTGTTGGGTACCTAAACTTAATTAATTTGTTTTGTAGGATGTACGGTACATAGACAGGTGGATGTTCCGGACACATGACGGAAACAAGAGATGGCTCAATGACTTCAAAGCATTTGATGGACCCAAAGTCACATTTGGAGGCAAAGAAAACCCTGGCAAGATTAAGGGGGAAGGCACAATGCTCAAGAACAATTTGAAGATTCAAAATGTGGCATATGTCAAGGGACTTAATTTCAATCTGATGAGCATCAATCAATTTTGTGACAAAGGCTACAATGTGCACTTCAAAAGGAAGGATGCAAAGTCATTCACAGCCAAACCAACACAGTAGTACTTGCAGGAAGAAGAAAAGATAACATGTATGTGGTAGATTGGAAAACAGCCAAAGCCGAAACATGTTTGTTTGTCAAAAACAAAAAATCAACCAGCTGGATCTGGCATAGAAGACTAAACCACCTAAATTTCAAGACCATCAACAAATTATCAAAGAACAAATTAATTGAAGGCACACTGCTGAGATCACATTCAAGAAAGAAAGTCTATGTGATGCATGTCGAAAAGGAAACAAACCAAAAGTTCCTTCAAGTCAAAACCACATCAATCAACAACAAGAATTCTACATCTACTTGCATATGGACTGTTTGGACCAGTCACACCGGTAAGTGTAAGTGGTAAGAAATACACCACTAGTAGTGGTGGATGACTACTCAAAATACACCTGGACCATTTTTATGAACAAGAAGAAAGAGACACTCAAAAGGCTACCGGATTTGCTTTGAGAAGACTTCAAAATGATAAAGAAGCTGAAAATTATCAAGATCGATCGATAGAGCCTTTGAATTTCTTAATGAAATTATCGGGACCTATTGTGAAGAAAATGAAGTATTGTCTCAATTATACGCGACGGGAACCCCACGACAAAATGGTGTAGCGAGAAGAAGGAACGAGAACTCTCAAAGAAGCGATCGAACAATGATTGCGAAAGCATGCACACCAAAGATATTTTGGGTGAAGCAAAAACACGTATGCCATACACAAAGCGGATCAATTATCAACAAACATCATGGAAAGACTCCATATGAAATATGGAATGCTAGAAAACCTAATATCTCGTATTTGCATATGTTTGGATCAAAATGTTTTGCTTTGAACGAGGAATCAACTGCATGCCTTTGATGAAAAGGCTGATGAAGCAATCTTTATGGGATACTCGGACACCGGCAAAGCATTCAGAGTACTCAACAAAAGAACATTATTGATTGAAGAATCAATACATGTAGTCTTTGATGAACCAAATACAAATGGTGAAAGTCTTCAAGAACAAGAAGAAGAAGGAGCACAAAGACAAGTGTATATGACTACAACAGTACCAGCAACTATTCTGCATCACAATTTTGGAAATCAAGATGAGCCACAAGTCATTACAACTGAAGAAGCGCCAGAACTGAAAGCAGCAGATCAGGAGTGGGACGAAGAACCAGATCCCAGATGGCACAAGAGAACACCTCAATGGCTGGTACCAGCAATGTGAATGACCCTGTGACAATCAGTGATACAGCAATAGAAGAAGAAAAACAACAAGAGGAAATCACCTACCTGGAGGAAGGTGAGGAAGGATATAGAATTACTTCATCCGAAGACGAAGATATGGATGAGGAAGAAGGCGAGGCGAGAGGATGAACATTCGAAGGTGACCATCTTAAAGGCGATCCGGAAACCATGGAGACATCGATGATGATTTAACTCTTCAAGAGGTACTTTTCAAGAGCCTCAGCAAAGTTGACGAACAGCCGAGTGAGCCAGCTGATCAAACTCACTTCGCTGAACTTGTCAACTCCCCCACTATTGACCAAGGGGGAACACCAGCAGAAGAAGATGGAAAAGCAAGAATTCCTCCACAACCTCTCAATGATACTAAGGTTGAAGAGGAACAAGAGGAAGGACAAGAAAGAGTGGAAGAAAAAGGAGAAGAAACATAAGGTAAACATGAAGAGGAGGAAGAGGATGAGGAGAAAAATGAGAAAGAGGAAGATGGAGATGAAGAGGAGGTTAATGTGGCACCAGAGGAAATCAATCCAGAGAGAGTCTTCAACCTGGACATTCAACCCCTCATTGTGGACATGGAAAGGAAATATCACAGCAGGCAAAACCTGAAGACTGCCATAAGGAGTGGAGCAACCTCCTTCAACCACAAGATTGAAGCTCTCATCAGTCATATCAAGATACAAGATGAGGTCATAGAAAGACAAGGAAACTTGCTTTGCAACCTCCAGCAACTTATCCCTCATCACGTCCAAACCAACCTTGAGTTTCATGCTGAGACGATTGACAACAACGTCAAACCTTTGGTAGACACTTTAAATGCTCACACTCATCAAATTCAGTATCTGGATGAGATCATGAAGCACTCTGGGCAACAACTTGACACCATTCTCAAAATTGGGGAGGTAACCAACAAGATACTGGAGAAAAAGTATGGTCCTCTCCTTGAGTCTGATGCAGCAATTGCAAGTCTTGAAGCACATTTTGGTGCTGCCAAAAAGGGGGAAGGAGGCTGAAAGCCTGAAAGCTCCAGTGAAAAGAAGGCAAGCCCAACAGAAAAGGGCAAGGGCAGTAAAGGCAAAGGCATCAGTGAAAAGGAGGCAAGCCCAACAGAAAAGGGCAAGGGCAGCAAAGGCAAAGGCATCAGGTTTGAAGAAATGAAGAAGTAGACCTTATACTTAATTTGAATAATTTCTATTTGCCTTTATCCTTGAATAAAAAGATGCAATATCTTATTGCCCTTAAATGGATGAATAAAATGATTGAGTTTTTATTCTGTTAATTATTATGAATTTGACTTACTTATGTCCAGGCTTATGAGGGTTTTGGCATCATCAAAAAGAGGGAAATTGTTAGGAACATTTTATTATGTTTTGATGATGGCCATACTAGGCTTGTTATAGCAAGCTGAAATAAGTTAGAATTCTCTGTATAAGTCTCTACTTAGAGTCTGACATATTGTATAAGTTAAGTCAGACAAGTATTGTACTAGTTGGTAGGACGGCAAAGTAAAACTGACATTCGGCGAGTGAAGCCGACCAAGTACATGCGAGAGAAGCAATGAAGACTTAATGGTATGACTTATAACCAAGGAAGTCTGTGATGACCTTGGATATGTCTAAGTTATGGTTCAAGTGATGAAACTTAATGTTCAAATATGGTGTACACTGATCTCACCCAAACCAATGATCTATGAAGTACAAAGATTCTCCTTAAACTTAAGTGATGAAGGAAACAGTGAATCGGCAGAGTAAACTGACTTTCGGCTAAGTGAGGGCAAAAACAGTGAAGGAAGATCTAAACGGAAAAGTCAGATGGATCACTCGACCGTTCAGAGAACGGCGAAGTAATCCTTATCACAACAGAATTGAAATATGATGAAGATTCAGAGGATCATGCATTTAATGCACAATCAATAGAGGATCAATCAAGGACGGATTTTCTGCTATACATTTGAAGAAAAATCAGATCACTGAAATCAAGAAGAATGTAATTAAGGGGGAATCAAGAATAAAATCAAGGATTATTCCCCTCATTAATATAGCCAACGGACAGAATTTCAAATCAAGGATACTCAAGGCTATAAATAGAAGGCATTGACAGACAGATAATAACGACGATCAGAAAAAGAAAACCAAGCAGAAACTCTGTCAATTTGAAAAGCCTTCTCTCTGAACTTACAAGGATTTATCTAGAGATCAACTCGGACATCAGAACTACAATTTTATATTTAGCACCGAGATTGATCAATCAAGTTTGTGAATCTCATTCACAATAAAAAGCTAAACAAGCGAATCGAAGTCATCGAGAATGAGTTGTGTTTGTGATAGGCTATTTGAAGGATTTGATCTCAAGGAGCGATGAAAGAGGCGAATCACTTTGAAGCATTTGCGGCCAAGGAGTGACGATCTTGTAGATTGTGAAGCTTGGGAAGTCAAGGACAATCTTACTATTGTATCTTTGAAAACAATAGTGAATTCCTCCAATCATCACGGGAGAAGAGTGGATTAAGGGATTACACCACCACGAACCATATAAGCCTTGTGTCAATTTACTTTACGCAATTTACTTTCTTGCACTTATTTAATTGCCTACGTTATACCTTATATCTGTGAATGTATAAACTGCTTTGAAACAATCTAGTAAGAAGGGACTTATCCGCTGCCCAAAAGCTTTTAATCACAAGAAAAGTTTTTGAAACTCCAATATAGTCATTCACCCCCCCTCTGACTATAGTTTTACCCTTCTCTGGGACCAACAAAGTGTATGTTAGGAGTACCCAGTGGTATGGCCTTGGCTCTAATCCTATACAGCATAATGGGAGGAAAACTTTGTTCCCTTGATGTATTATGTCCATCATCTCGATCGTTTTCTCATTTCTATAGGTTTTGTCATGCTCAATCTCTTCAAATATTGGATGCACATTGCAATTTCATGAGATTATGAATTTGAACTGAAAGTTAGTTATTCAAATCGAGTTTTGTATGCATACTCGTGCTCTTTTGCCTTTGAATATGTGGTAGTTAGGCTTAAGTAAACTTGCACGTTTTAAGAGCTCAATGAATCATTCAACCACCTGTTCCAAATTTCATTAGGCTAAGTTAGTTTATGTCTTTATCAAATAATTTAATGGTCTCAAGTAATGCAGTGCGAGTAAGATAGAATTAGACTAAGATGCAGTGATAGTACGATGGAATTAGACTTTATGCAGTGACAGTAAAATTTTACCGTTTCGTCTATTTGTAGCTCATTGAGAACTTCCATTATCGAGTTTACGGTCACATATGGGTAGTCGCCAAATGATTTTGCCTATACTATAGCCCTGCATTTAGTAATTTATTGTTAGTATTCAATATATCAAGAAGTTTGATTTTCTATGTTGTTGTTAAGTAATTTATGCTTACTCTTCGCCTCCTTCATTGTCTAAATCTTGAATTCTTTTGTATACTTCTGAAGAATGTGTCGTCCACAATTGTATTGATCTTTGTCTTTGTGGATTATGAGTCTTCCTTGAAACTTTGGATTTTCCTTAGGGATGTAGTAATCTTTCCCTTTCCCTTTCCGAGCTTTCTTTTTTCTTCTTCTCTTCGGCATACTGGTAATCAGGATCCTCTTTCTTGCATTTTTCTTCACCCCCTTTTCAATTGTGAAATCCGGGGTCCGTTGATGAGTACGAGGTCGTAGCTGTCGTGCAGGTTTTCCAATTTTTTGTGCAGCAGGAGTGTGTTGATCAGCATCATCCCGTTCTTCCAAATTTTGTGTGACCTCATGAGTTGCAATGTTATCAATTTCTTCTTGTAATGCTTGAATCTTTTTTTCCAGTTCTTCAATTTTCTTTCTTGGCTCTGCATGTTCACTTTGAGGCTTTCATTGCCCTCTTTCTCACATTCAAGTTCAGCTTTCAAATTTCCAATTGTGGTCTCCCTTGTGAATAATGTTTGCTCAAGTGTTTCCACTTTTTCTCTAAGCTGCTGCATTAGTTTTCTGTTTTTTTCTTGCTCTTCCAACATTGCAGCCATCTTTTTCTGTGAAGCTCCTTGTTCATTGTAACTCTGTAACAGGTTGTTAATGTACAAATCTTTTTCCTTTATGTTCTCTTTTTGCCGCTTAATGGTAGACAACGCAATCTCAATCTTCTCATTCAATTCTTTAACTTCAATCACCAACTCAGTTTTTTCAGCAGTATTGACATCTAATGTCTCATTGATGTCTGAAAAATTTGCTTCAAGTTCTTTATATTTTTTTCGAGATATCCACTTCTACCTTCTTCAAGTCTTCCACTTTCGATGCTAGATTTAGATTCTGATGTTGTAGCTCTTCAATTCTTTTCCTCATCATGTCAACACATGCTTGATCACTCATGTCTATTGCACACAAAACATATTTTAAAATAAAATAATAAGTAAATCAAGTTCCTTCTTAGTGTAATCATTGTTTTCTATTTGCGGTGACATCATGTAATGTCAACTTTGCATTGGGGCTTTTAGTACTTTGTAGTTGTCAATACCATGGCTTGCTTTAGTTACGCAATTTTGATGTTGGCATCTTAATTCTCTTGACAAGGTGATGTTTCTTTTTTATCTCTCGAACTTCATCCTGCACATCCTGCACCAGTTGTAGCAAATGTGAATTTTAAGTGCAGTGACATAATTTTTATTTTGATTGTCTTTGGTGGTAAAAATGGAAAAAGTAGGTTTACAATTGGTGGTGATGGTGTTGGGGTCAGCAATCTGAATGATGGAGTTCTTGCATATTTTGTTGTAGATTTGTGTGCTTGTTTAGGAGTGTGTTGTTCTTGTACCTCTTCATTGTGTTGTTGTGGTTGCATTTCTTCCTCATTGGCTTCAGATTGCCACTCACTTGGTTCTGCTTCCATTCCATCCTCTCCAGATTCGATATCATATCTTTCAGAATCTGTTTCATGCTCTTCTGATTTCCCCTGTTCTTCTTCTTTTTCCATGCTATCCTTTGCACATTCAAGTTCATCACTTTCAGAATTTCTTTCATGCTCTTCTGATTGTCTCTCTTTTCCTTCTGTTTCCATGCTTTCCTCTCCACAGTCATGCTCTTCATGATCATCAGTTTCAGAATTTCTTTCATCCTCATTATCACCACTTTCAGAATTTCTTTCATCCTCTTCACCTGTCATTTCATCATCTCTAGCCTTGTGACTGCTTCTTGTGTCTTGGTTTTTCCCCAAGCTTTGTATGAGGAGGAACTCAGTCAATGTTGGAGTCAATCCTTCAGCATTGAACTGTTTCAATTTGCATTATGAAAGTATTCAGCTATTTCTTTTATTATGGATTCACATACAAGTATTCTATGTTATTAAATAAAGAACTACAACGAGAATGCAGTGCAGTGCATTTCATTGCAGTGACATGCAATAACAATGCAGTGACCATTTATTGACCTTCAAATTTGAGAGACAATGACATTCTTAATATTTACCTGATGTTCGCCCATGAATTGGAGCTTTGTTTTTGTTAGAACACCCTGCAGTTTTCTTAGATTCCACTTTTTTATCATTGGAATCCATGTGTGTGCCAAACTTTTCTTTCCCTGTGCTGCTCTTTTTCATTTTTCTACTCGACAAGATCTTCTATGATGTCTTTATGCTCGCAGTACCAGTACTGTAGCACCCCAGTAGATAAATATGGATTATAATGCAGTGAAATTGGTTTCCAATTAGATTTTGTAAGGAAATACAATTATAATCAGATGTTGAGTGAGTGAACATACCAGCAGGAACACAATGCATCCGTTTACGTATCTTGCATGCAACCATTTTCGATTAAGCCCATTCTGTAGTTCTTTCAGTAAATGAGATGACCAATCAAATGAGCTTAAATGACTCAAGTCATCGACATAGTATAGGAATGGCCATGGTATGTTCTGCCTTGATGTCGTGAAGAAGACTTTTGCAAGTAGTAGAAGACACAATAGTTTCACCGTGTCTTCAACTGATGTTGAATCAGTTTCTTTTACCGTTTCCTTAATGAGTTCTTTCACCCAACTTATCTTTATTCTGTCAACATCAGAGAACAATCTATTTTGAATTGTTATGTCCTTTTTTGAGTTATTGCTCATGTCCCCTACCTCATTGTTTCTATCTTCTATCGCAAATTTGAGCTTCATTACTTTTCGATGCTCTTATGTTATATTTCCTTTTATTTTATCGATTATCTGGTGCATACTGTTGAGTGTTGATCTGTATTGTTCTCTTGTCCTGTAAAAAATGAATTATCATGGGTTAGTCGATGCAGTGACATGTAAGTTCTTTTGTTTTCCATGGAATGATAATGCATTGATTTGGTATTTTAATCTTATGCCTGCAATGCCCTGAGTTTTTTCAAGTTTGTCATTGTAGTGACATCCCATTTTCCAAAAAGTTGTGTACTACTCATATGATATTCTCAAAGTTATAATGCAGTGACATGAAATTTCTCACTTTAACAACTTTAAAGTTGTCATTCTCTTTCTTGTGAATACAATATCATGATTTATTCATTATTATGATATAGTGAAGTACAATTTTGTCCAATCTCTACACCTCTACCATAATTTTTTTCAGTTTCATCATGTTTGCACTTCAACAACTTTTCATAAAGTGTAGTCATTATTCATTGATATTGACATTATACTTCTTTTGAATGCAATGACATGATGTTTTCAACCTTGTTATGCAGTGACATCGATTTCTCGAATAAAAACACGGGCTTAATTTACAACTCGCCTTCATTCCGATGCAGTGACATTATGCTTCTCTAGTATTTACTGCAATTTAGTTCCAATCATGTACACACAAAACTTATTTTGTATGACAATGTAGTGACATTACATGATGCAGTATAAAGTGGCCTCATTATTCATTGACATGACATTCTACTTCTTTTGAATGCAATGACATGATGTTTTCAACCTTGTTATGCAGTGACATCAGATTTCTCATTCGAATAAAAACACATGCTTCTAATTTACAGCTCTTCCTTCATTCCTTATGCAGTGACATTATACTTCTCTAGTATTTACTGCAATTTATTTCCAATCATGTACACACAAAACATTAGAAAACAATCTCTACTATGATTTCAAGTACAATTTCACCCAATGTCTACACGTATGCCCTAAAATTGCTATTCAGTGCAGAAAATCGTATTTTTTGTTGCATGTTCAGTTTGTTTAGATACTTACCCAGATTTCTTCTTCTTTTTCGCTCCTTTCTTCGATTTTTGTCTTTTCCTTTCTCTTCTCTTTTACGGTAAAATTACTTGCTTATCCTCGCCATTGTTCGGTCAACTATATGAATCGATACTTCTTCTTTGTTCCGAATTTCTTCTAATTTCGCTGCTTTCTGCTTGATTTTTAATCTGATTTGGCTTCGGATTTTGCAGTTTATATTCTTCGAATCAATGATCTTCAGTTTTCTTTCCGTTTTTCTTCCGAGCAGTCGTGGGTTTTTGTTTTACGGTTTTATGAGTAGTTGTATAAACTTTAGCGTATATTTTCTCAAAAAAGCTGTAGCGTATTTGCTAGGGCTAATTTGGTCCATATATTAATTTTTTGACCTTATAACTAAGTGTTTGTTTTGAGTGTCCTTTTTGTCTAATTAAGTCCAATATGCGTCCTTTTCAATAATTGTCCCTTTTTCTATTTCCTCCGAAATCATACTTATAAGAGCTTTTCAAGTTATTAATCCACTTTTGGTTCAAATGTGGGTTAAACCGGTAAAAATAGCTCGGATTATTACAATTAAATTTACCGTTTCGAACTTTTGTTGCAATATTTACCTTTTTAAGTTTTTTTTTTGAGGAGAACCTTTTTAATTTTAATTGCAAGTATTTCTCAGATTTTTTTTTTGAGGGGATTCTCAAATTCTTTGAGAGACTGTCTTTTCACACTAAACTTGTTTTACACGTGACAAGGGCCAGAGTGAGCTTCGTTTTGACATTTAATATGCATATCATTCTGACCTTAAATGAGTTAGCATTGTATATTATTCAGACCATATTTCAGGCTAATAACATTATGTTTTCCGGACCAATGTTTGGTCTGAATAAAGAGACAGTGTTATGTATGCTTGGGAACAATACAGACCACATTACAGGCCAAAAAATTACGTTTTCCGCACCTATTTCAAGTCAGGATATAACCACGGTGCTATGAAAATTTCAAAAACGTATCGGATCATTTTAGAGGTCAAGCATGCAATGTTTTCCTGACCACGTTCGGGTCAGAATAAGCTAGATTGTTCTGACCACATTTGAGTAGGTGTAATCTTATTTTAAGTCAGAATATAACCACGACGCTATGAAATTTTCGGAAACGTATCGAACCGTTTTATAGGCCGAACATGTAGTGTTTTCCTGATCACGTTCGGGTTAGAATGAACTAAATTGTTCTGACTATATTTTAGTAGGTATAACGTTTCATATTCTAACCGAATTCCGGTCAGAATGTAGGCGCGTAAATGAAAATTTTTTAAGGGTAAAATCGGAAATTAATTCTTTGCGCACAAGACAAATGGGCATTGTGTGAAAATACATTTCCTTCTTTAATTGCAAGTCTTTGTAAATCATTTTTTTTACCGTTAAAAAGTTAATGTAAATCTCAATAAATGAGATATCCTCAAAAACCTAAATTGCATTAAACTAATTCGGCCGAATAAATGTCAATTACATCCGACGGAGGGGAACTTCCTTATGTGACTAAGCCAACGGCTGCCTACTCGTGCTTCGTCACAGATGTGCTACCCTATTTCCATCCCTTTAAATAAACAAAAAATCGTATGAAATAAAACCCTAAAAAAGACAAAGAGTCTTGGATTACACAACCCAACGAGGAGATATCGTCTCCATGTGACTGTAAGCAATGCATACAAGCTAAGAAATTAGTTTCCACCTGAATTGCTCGCAAAGAAGTATATAGGCCCTACAAAATGGCCGAAAGCTCCACAACCTCCACACTAAGGCCTCTAATCTCTATGAATATGCTAAAAAAAAAGCGACTGAATAATATCATTCTCAAAGAACGCAATGTTTCTTCACACGCGGCATCCGTATTAATCTTAAAAACATCCATCCCGGGGCGTCACCCACCCGCAAGGCCATCCTGGCTGCTCAAAATCTGAATTGCTCAAAAAAAATTAAAAAACATTTACTCAATCCGTCCAATTTTATATGTCTACTTTTCATTTTTAGTTTGTTAAATTAAATATCGCTTTATCGTTAATTGTCGAATTTAACTTGAAATACGCCCATTCTCTTTACTGATATTTATAATAAAAATTATCTAGCATTAAATGCCCACAACTACTTAAAAGGTATAAATGTAAAAATATTACTCATCAAAATCCCATTTTATTTGTCACTTTTGACTTTTAACATAGATTAAGAAAAATGTCTTATCTTTGAATCGCGTTAAATAATCCAATATTTTTACACTTATGCCCTTTAAGTTGTTGTTGGAAGCGTTTAATCTTCTAGCATTTTTTATTGTAAATATTGTGAAGAAGAAGGGTATTTGAAAAATTTAACGATTAATGCAAATGAATGTACTTATTTTGGAACAAACCAAAAGGAAAACATGAACAAATAAAATGGGACGGAGGAAGTAAACAATTTATTGAGGTTCAAAATATTAACTATAAATTAAAATTTGTGTGAAAACTTAGACGAGACAAACAAAAATGGGACGGGGAGTAATAACCACGGTGTAAAATCTTGCTTCATTGATAAAAGCCGAATAATTGATTATACATGCTTTTAATAAACTGTTTTTTTTAATTTTTATTATTTTATTTTTATAATTAATGAAGTGTTTGAAATTCAATAAAATTACTTTTAGTTGTCAAATTCTTGATGCAGGGCCAATGCGTAAAGCTACAGTTAGTTTTAGGACATCCAAAAGGAAAACACCGGAGTGTCGGGTGTATTGTAAAACTAACAGACCGATAAAAACAAGAATTCTGTGGATTTGCTTCCCCTTTCACAATCTTTGTCTTGATTAAATCTTAATCTGGTATTTATTAACCATGGCCATTCAATGGTTGCTGGTGTGCCATGGTCTAGTCACTTCACTGGTACTTGTATCCTTTCTTTGCGGGAATTGGCCCATTTTCCAAGGCACTCCTATTCAACGCATCCGTTTTTTCATCACTTTTGGCGCTTTTGATTATTTCAGGTTCTTTTTGCTCGTTTTTTTTTCTTCCTTAATTGAAGATTGGTATTTCTGAATTTTCTTTTATTTTTTTCCTTGATGTTTGATGTTCATCAAAGTCAAAGTCCAATGGTGCAGGCGGTTTGTAGACTATGTTTTTGGACCCAAAGGAACAGGGGCGCTTGCTGCTATCGAGTTTTATTGTTGTGATCGCCCCAATCCTATTTTGCAGGTTTTTATTTCTTTATTATTATTTTTCTTGTTTTATTTCTCATTGATTTCGGCGTACTTTTTATAGCTTTGCCCGAAATAATAGCTGTTTTTTTCTTTCTTCATTTGGTTCTTACAATCTTGTACTGAAGTAAAGTTTTGTTTCCGTTTATAGTCCAATTAAAACCCTTCCCTCCCCAACTAACAAACCTAACCACCAATATTTTTTTCCCTAAAAGACTCTAGATTTGACAAAGGAGTCATGAGATTTCAGTGTGAGTTAGCATACTTTAACTTTGGAGTGTCAATGCGGAGCCAGGATTTAAATTTCGGGTGGGCTAATGGGCTATATCGAGTTCGTTGGGTGGGCTGGATTAAGAAATTTTTAAAGGATCAAACTGGACTACATAGATATTTTAGTGCAATTTTTTTTTTGTCCGGGTGGGCTTAGCCCCCCTTTTCCCATAGGAAAGGTTCGCCCTTGTATGTAGTGTGTTTCATTGTAGACATCAAGTGTAGTAAAGCACACTCCATAATCTTTTAGATTGTAAATTGAGTTGTTCTTACACAGATAATTGTGCATATTACCGAGGAACATCGTCCTAGCTGTATGAATCAAAATTTTGACTTTTGTGGATGAAGTGATTCGTTAAAATGCTCAAATATTTACGGTGTGATTTAAGTTAATTTCATGTATGAACGGCTGAAGTTAAGCATAAAGTACAATGGATGTATAGCCTCTCACTTGTATGAAATCTGTCTAGTGTTATCCGAGATATAAAAATGGGTTTAAAGCTTGGTAGCGGCCTTTTGGTATACGTAAGGTGCTTATGGAACTTTGTAAGATCTATTCTAGGCTGGTTTTACTTGCCAACTTACTTTGCTTTGGTGCAAAGACATAATTCCTTTTTTTTTTTTTTTTTTGTTGTTGTTGTGATGCAGATAATATATTTGGGCATATTAGGAGCTACATATTATTTCATTGTGGAATCATCATTTAGCTTTATTCCTGGATATTACCTTAGCAATATACACAAGTATGACAGGAACGTTTGTTTGCATTCACTGTTGTTTTTGTAAAGTTACAAGTCCTTCATAATACCGCATAGTTAGCGTTTGAACTGGATTTGCTATTTCGATTCAGGTACATAAGCTTGTTGGGAGTTGGAGTTGGCATCGTCCTTTTCTTGATAACAAGCTTTTCTGATCCAGGAACTGTGAACATTGATAATGTGTCTGCTTATATTTCTGCGTATCCATATGATAATATGATATTTTTTGACAAAGATTGCTCA
Source organism: Gentiana straminea (assembly GCA_036785695.1). Lineage (NCBI taxonomy): Eukaryota > Viridiplantae > Streptophyta > Magnoliopsida > Gentianales > Gentianaceae > Gentiana > Gentiana straminea. Next base: position 19,408 of record JAVUPR010000464.1, on the reverse strand, counting down.
ACTTGCAAGATTCCAAGGTAATCTCAGTTCTTTCTCTACTAGACAGTTGAAGCTTTTTTCTTCTACAAATATATGACCATTTCAGTTGTCCTTAGACCTGCAAGATCCAAACATTGTAGCGTATGCGATCGCTGTGTTGCTCGGTTTGACCATCATTGTGGGTGGATGGTATTAATTTCTTCTTTCTCCGTCTCTCTGTTCATAATAGAACTAGATAGACTCCTTTGCCAAAATGCTTTTACTTCATGAAATGTAAGGTCTCTTTCTGTCTTTTCTCGTAAATGCAGAATAATTGCATAGGGGAGAGAAACACCAGATATTTCATGGCTTTTCTTCTGTGGTGAGCAAATAGACGAAGGAACAGTTATTATTGTGTAAGCAATATGAGCATTTTGAAGTTAGCACCTATTCTTAATTTTTCCTTTCTTAGATAGGAAAGATTGGAAATTGATCAAGAAAAGGGTTTGAGAATTAAGTTGTTTCTGCTAAAGATTCGATGTGGATCGTCATTCGGATTCTTTTATTATGTTATACTATGTCCACTATCTATTATTGAAAATTTGAGATGGTGGGAAAATTGAGTTTGGTGCAAACACGTAGGTTATTGTTGATATGTTGTGAACCTCCCCCCCCCCCCCCCTCCTCTTCTGCAGGCATTTCCTTCTTTGTGTATACGGTGTTGTGGTCATTGCTTTAATTCTTGCTGGCCAGCTGGAAGAAGAAAAGATCAAATACATTTTAACAGGTTATATGCCTCTTGATTGCTGTTTTCATTACGTACTCTTTGAAAATCACGTCAAACGTTCTACCTACCTTGGTGATAACTACTTATGTTCAATCTTTCTGTTTCCTTTGCAGCTTATTTCGGTATTGAAAATTCATTCGTAAGTCTGGCTCCACATATTGCACAGGTAATGTTTATATATTTTTATTTTTATATTTAAAATATGGTTCAATTTGTGATTACTCCCCAGTTGGATTCTACACAAATTTGGAGCTTTTGGCCTTATATTCTTTGACTTGTAGCCCATAAAGCTCTCTACGTCGCATCCTTTGGTCTATAGACTTATGGTATAGCTAATCTTCAAAGGGCTGTCTGAAACTCTATGAACGTTAACATATATGTGACATCTATGAAATTTGGACTTCTTTAATGGCACAACACCAAATCTACCATTGTGGGACCATAGTGACAGTTGACTTTGTCACAATCGATTTTTGAGCTGAGAATCGAATTTTCACTGGTCAATCGTGACAATGGACCTAGTGAAAGTCCATTCTAGAGTTGAGAATCAACTCTACACCGATTGATTGTTTTCGGTGTGGTGCCAAATAACCGCACCCACAGAGTAAGAGATAGTTGGTCTAGCGATGGTTAATAAACAAGTTTGCCAACTAACCTTTTACTTACTATGATCTCCAAGTAAGTCTCTTTCTTCCTTTGACAATTTCAGATTTGGGTCCATGGGAGTGTCCCCTGGACACCCCCAAGCATTTCAGTCTCTTGCAACAGATCAAGTACATACTTCATCTGACCCTAAACAATACCTGCTTGTGACTTGGCAACTTCTTATGCCAAGGAAGCACCGTAGTGTCCCAGATCTTTAGTGTGAAACTTCTGACCTAGGAACTCCTTACGTTTTGCAATGCCTTTCTGATCCTTCCCCGTGATCACAATATCATCTACATAGACAATAAGAAATATATATCCATCCACAGAGCATATATGAAAGATTGAATGGTCAGTCTGACATTGCTTTAAACCAAACGTCTGTACTACTTCAGAGAATTTCCTAGACCATGCGCGTGGGGATTGCTTCAGGCCATACAATGCCTTTTTTCAGCTTGAAAACCATGCCATTCTCCCCCCTTAGCAACAAACCTAGAGGGCCGCTCCATATAAATGTCATCTTGTAATTCCCCATTAAGGAATGTTTTCTTTTTGTCTAGTTGAATTAATGACCATCCCTTATTTGCAGCAATAGAGATTAATTGCTACTTATTTTAGTAGTTGGGTATTTAGCTTTTATTGCTGTTAGTTGGCTGTTACTTCAGCCGCCTTTATGAAGTAGCCTATAATGGCTATCTCCTTGTAAATCTCTATATATTCTTTTCATCCTTTTATGGAAATAATTACAAGTGTTCCTATATTTTTATTCTCTCTTTCTCTCCATGGTATCATAACCTATTGTGCTCTTCTTCGATTAAAAATCTGTCTTCTTCTGTTCCAAATTCAAAATGTCAACAATCTCTTCATCTTCTACCCCAGAGATTGCTTCGGCTGACAATGAAGCACCTCACACCATCAATCCCGACGCTCATTCTGCTGCCTTTTTAGTTCATGGCTGATTCGTTCCATGACACCAGAAACTGGGGAAAACAATTATAAAAATATACTCTAATTAGTCACGGAATCCGAATAAACATTCTGATTAAAATTTCTTCATTCAAGAGTTTCAACTTCTTTATGGAATAAGTAAAAGCATGAATCAATTTATGTTCGAGTTTTCATAAAAATTACCCAAGTCATACAAGAATGGTCATCTATGAAATTAACACAATAATGGAATTTATTAGATATAATATGAAAAGGGCCCCAAACATCAGTATGAATAAGTTCAAATGGGATACTTCTACGGTGAGGAACACAACTTCTAAAAGATGACCTACATTGTTTACTTAGTTGACAAGTCTCACATTGTAAGCATTCTAAATAAACCTAGACCTTCAATCGTGTCCACATATCCTTGGCGAATTGAGGTACACTAGTGCTGAACTGATATTTGGCTCTATGCTATTCAGCACGAGTCGAGCGACATGATTTGTTTATAATCTTGCCTCCACAATGGTGCCTCAAGTTCATATTTTTCGGCTTTATCCTCAAGCGAGACGATGATCCATTCCTTTTCCCGTTTGGAAATTTTCAACTGAATAAGACCACAACATGTAGTTCTTTCCATTCAGTTTGATAGACGTAATGGCTGGCAATGTGGCAGCCGACATGAATGAATTTGGACTATGGTTTGAACTAGTGCATGAATATGTCTTTTCATTTGATCACTTGGAGCCTTTTTCTTTCCTGTACTGAAAGATGGTATTTGTGTTTCCATACGTGGTATGAAATTAGAGAAGCGTCGTTCCTTCGGCCTTTGTTTCCTCTTTATTCAATAGAGTGGGGGATAGAGAGGGACAGACAAGAGGGAGGATACAAAAAGAGAGCGCTCTGAAAATGTAGTGTATCGAAACTCCTGATTTGTTTGACAGAAGAAGCAGGTAGCAAATTCCTTGCAGAGTAAAGAAAGGAAATTCATATAAAATATAAAAAATTCAAAGCTGTTGAGTTTATCATACTGTTAAAACCAAAGTTACTAATTGTTATTTTCAGTGTATTAGATGACAGTCTTACATCTCTTTTCCTTTTTGGTTTTTAATCATTGTCTTCGTGCACTTGCGTTAACGCTGCTATTTTTTTTTCTCCTTGTTTTGTTTTTTTTTCTTCACTGAAGGCCTAATGTATTTTTTTTTCTTGGCATTCATTGCAGTGGCTGTTGAATTCGTATAACGCTCAAATAATTATAATGGTGTTTCTTGCCATAGTTTCCCTGCTACTTGGTGGTTTCTTTGTATACCATTTAAAACTCTGTCTCTCAAACACAACAACGAACGAGGTTTGGTCCTTTTCTTTTAGTTGCGTTTTCCACTTTTCTTTTCCGCGTGTTTTCATTATTTTTTACTCCCTGTTTTTAATTTCATCACGATTTACTTTTCTTTTAATGTATTCTTTAATTCAAAATATATATATATGCAGACATTCAAATGGGAAGAATATTTAAGTTGGCAAAGAAAGCTAAAGGAAGCAAAGGTTAGCGAAGCAGCCTTTAGAGAGAGTTTAAATGAAGTGAGTAATAAAAAGCTTCCCGAAAGCAAGTGGAAGACAATCTGTAGAAGATCGCGGCTAAAACAAGTGGAAGTTGTTAAAAATAACATTTATGATCGAGGCTTTACGCGTAACATTTGTCAGATTATCTTTCCGTTTTCAGCACGACGTTCATTCTCATCAAACAAGTCCAAGTCCAAGTCCAAGTCCAAGCTGAGTTAAAAGTAAGTCTGTCTGCCCCCTATTTCTTCACAATCATTCAGTTGGCTTCTCAAATGGTTGTGTAGTATTACATACCTGTATGTTGGTTGTTGTATTCTAGATCAAAGCATCATGAATTCCTTTGTCTTTTATATATTTTACTATTCTTAAAATTGTTTGAGAAAGTGATGAACACATGTACTGTGTGTAATGTAATGACTCAGCTCCCCATATCCGAGCATTTTTCGGAATATACAAACAAATTGTTCGGGACGTGCAATATTTTAAGTGTTGGTGCACTTTGAGCTAGAAAGTGAATACCATGATCGTGTGTGCCACTAGGAAACATGAGAATCCGTTTGACATTCTTAAAATTGTGCTCAGTTGTAGAAGAAATTATTGACAAACTTTATGACGGCATGACAGATATCTGGTCGAGTGAATGTCAGGTATTGAAGAGCTCTAGCTAGAGCTGTTAAACAAACAGAGCCGTTCGTGAACAAGCTCGTGTTCGGCTCGTTAGTGTTCGTAATCGTTTGTTCGTTTAGTTTAACGAGCCGAGCTCGAATATGATTGTGAGCTCATTCGCTTAACGAACGAACACGAGTTTGGTTTGCGAACGTTCGATTATGTTCGCGAACGTGTTTATATAAATAGATTTTACATAATATTTACATATTTTTATAAAAAAATTTGTTGCGTGATGTATGTACTATTAATCTATAAGTTGTTATTGTTGCATTTGCATTTTATGTTTTATATCTTAACGAGTCGGACTCGAGCCGAACTCGAGTTGAAAGACAACAATAAGTAATAATAACATCAGACGTCTTGAAAGTAAAAAGGGAAGGATCTGCTCTACTACAAACAAAACCAAGATGAAGTAGAAATTGAGATAAACGGTCAAACCAAGCTCTTGGAGCTTGTTTTAGTCCATATATAGACTTTCCTCAATAAACACACATGACCTTTATATATAGGATGTGAAAAGGCAGGAGGTTGTTCCACGTAGATAGTCTCTTTTTTCTTTCCATGAAGAAAGACATTTTGGACATCTAATTGCCTTAAAATCCATCCACAACTCACTGGAACGGCAACGACCAACCTTTTGGTTGTAGGTTTAATCATAGGGCCGAAAGTTTCTTTAAGGTCAATATAACGGATAATTATGGGAAAAATATTTGTATTGATTGATCAATCGAGATATGATACAAATTACATATAAACGAAGCTTGGCTTGTTCTACAAGTATTCTTGTTGTATAAGTATTCTAGACGCTTCTACCATTAATTACAATTATAAAGCCCCTCAAGGGAATGGAATTGCGAGCAAACGGAAGAAGGCCCAACTTGGATCGGAAATGAGTGAACGACAAACGCGAGAGGGTTTGGTGAGAGCATCGGCAAGCTAATCGGCACTCGAGACATGAGAAACGCATAACATGCCACTCGAACTTGATCTCGAATGTAATAATAATCGACAACAACATGTTTCAAATGGGAGTGGAACACACGATTGGTGACAAGCTTGGGTAGCACCCACGTTGTCACGAAAATAACGGGAGTGGAAGTAGAAGCAAGTCCAAGATCATACAACGGAAGGAAATCCATGACAACTCCATGCGAGAGTGGAAGAAACCGACCGATATTTAGCCTCAACGGAGGAACGAGCAACGGTGGGTTGTTTCTTAGAGCTCCACGAGACAAGATTACGCCCATGAAACACCGGATATGCATTAGTGGAGGAATAATCATCATCCTTGTTCCCATCCCAATCCGCATAAGAAAAAGCATGCAAATCAAGAGAAGATGACGCAAAGAGCTGGAGGCCATTAGACATAGTACCAACGAGATAGCGGAGTAGACATTTGACAAGAGTCTAGTGCCAGACAGTAAGAGCATGCGTATTCTAAGATGACTTATTAACCACATAGGAAATATCCGGACGAGTGAAGAGTAAGTGCGAAGAGCAACAAGAACACGATGGAACGAGTGTTATTCCCTTATGCGAATAAAATAAATATTCGAAAAAAATAAAGAACAATTTATTTCCAATTCAAAATATAAATATAATTACAATAGATGTAAAAAAAAAAAAAAAAAAAAAGGATATGCAAAAAAAGCGAGACGAGTTGCACTCTGTCCTTAAGACAAATTTGCACCGGCTTGTACCCACGGTTGTTGCAATTGTCTCCCAGGATAACTCAGTTACCTGTTCAGATGGAGAGGTACTTCAACTTTGAACTTCAGCGAACTCTAACAGTGCCCAGAAACTCTTCAACTATGAATGCACATGAAAAGAATTTTATGCAATGGAATATATGCTTGTATTCTATCTTGTGTTGTTGCTAGTGTATTTCACTTGTATGTTTTCCAACTTGTGGATGTTGTTTATATAGAGACTAAGCAAGCAATGGAAGAGTCTCTGTATTGAATAATCATTAATGCATTTACTCCCACTACTCCCACTTTGATATCAATATTAATGATGACAGTTTCGAATTTATTCAGCCATCGGTTTCTAAGAAACTGAACAGTTTCAGCATTTAGTGAATTATATCACTCGGTTGAATTTCAGCTTTACTCAGCCGCTGGCACTTTGCTGAATTTCAGCTTTACTCAGCCGCCAGCACTTGGCCGAATTTTAGCTTCACTCGGCCCGAATTTCGACTTCACTCGGCCGAAATTTCGGAGCGGCCCTTAGCCGAATTTCGGCTTCACTCGGCCGAAATTTACGGGTTCAAAAAGATAATACTTGCCCGGCCCAAGGCCCTCGGGCCCACGAAGGCCAATTCCCCAAGCCCAACGGTCAACGGGCACGGGCGGGCGGGCGGCGGCGCGCGCGTGTGGCAATTTTAGCAGAACATCGTCTGTCTAAAACCATTCTGAACTCTCTCCATTTCTCTAGGAGCTTATACCAATCATCAACTATCATCATATAAATACTTGACATTGGAACACTCATGTCCCAATGTGGGATAAAGTTTTACACTTTGCTTTACTTCCCATATCTCACAACAACTTAAAGCGTTAATATCTCGTTCACCCGTACTCCGAATTGAATGATTTAAAACCCTATTGTCAACTACGTAACACGTAGTTTCCAATGATTTTAATAAAGTCTCGATAACTTTAATTAAAGTCTATCGAACTCGCTTTTTAAAATAGTTGTCATAAATGATTAAAAAATCGATAAAATTGATAAAATCATTTTTCCTCTATTTTCTCCAACAATCCCCCACATGAATGGATATTAATGCATATGCTGACTCTGAAGAGATTTCTGACAGAAAAATATTGCATCAGGAGAGGTAGCTTCTGGCTTTGAACCTGCCTTAGTGAAATACTATCGGATCTACTCGGCTAATCAGTGAACTATGTCTTGAACTGTTCAGACTTTATTGTAAAACCAGACAATAGTACTCACACAATATTTCTCTAAGCACCGTATTTGGTTCTCATGATTGTGTTCATTTTGGCCATGAATCACCCCTGGTTTCAGAAAGTGCGTTAGAGAATTCTAGCCTCTGAATTCTCACAGCAGCGGCCCCACTTCACACTTACATAGGTGATCTCCTATCAAGAGTATTCTGCCATACCCCACTTGATTAAACAAGATATAGGAATCATTAAAAGTTTTTCACTTAACCTTTACACCACTGACAGACAACACTTTTATTCACAGAATGGGTAAGTGTTCACGGATTCTTCATAACTTAGTTGTCCCTTTGAACCATGATCTTGGGATCTCCAGCCAACATGGTTGGGTTACCATTACAAAGTTTTTTTCTCAATAGGCTTTAATCCCATTCCGAGTGTCAATTTTGACATTTGATCTCTAGATAAACCTTTTGTAAGGGGATCCGCAAGATTCTCCTTCGATCTAACAAAATCGATGGAAATCACGTCATTATAGATCAGTTGTTTAATAGTATTATCTACGCGACGTATATGTCGAGACTTACCATTATACATCTTTATTATACGCATATCCGATAAATATGCAATCTATCGTTTGAGGCCCGTTTTTATTTGTTTAGGTTTAGGCACTTCCACCTTTGCTAAACACCCCACACTTTCAAGTATTTGTAGCTTGGCCTATGGCCTTTCAACAACTCATACGGGGTCTTATCCATCTTCTTGGATGGAATACGATTAAGAATGAAATTTGCTTTGAGGGATCGCCTCCCCACAAGTTACGAGGTAAACCCGAACTTATCAACATAGCATTCATTATCTCTTTTAGAGTACGGTTTTTGTGTTCAGCAATACCATTCGACTGAGGTGTATACGGAGCAGTAGTTTGATGAATAATGTCAGACTCTGTACATAGTTCATTAAACGGTGCATCATATTCACCACCTCTATCACTACGAACATTTTTGATTCGTTTGCTAAGTTGATTTTCGACTTCATTCTTATAATTTTTTAAAGCCTCGATAGTCTCATCTTTGCTACTTAGCAAATAGACATAACAGTATGTTTTACAATCATCGATAAATGTTACAAAGTATTTTTTACCGCCTCTCGATTGCACAAATTTTAAATAACACAAATACGTATGAATTAATTCCAACGGTTTTGTGTTTCTTTCCACTAATGGAAACGGTGCCTTAGTCATTTTTGCTTTGACACATATTTGGCATTTTTCAGTTTCATTAAACTTTAAATTAGGTAATAAATCTAAATTCATCATTCTACGAATTGATTTATTATTTACATGTCCTAATCGATTATGCCAGTCTCGGTCCATGTCTTAATTATTTATGCCTTAAACGGGCAAATTTGATTTAGGTACAATAGTAAAAACATTGAGCTCATACATACCCACAATCACATTTATGCAAACATAAAATTATTTTTATTTTATTTTACAATACGAAGGTCCATAAAAAACAATTTATCGACCAGAGTGCCTTCGCCAATTACCAATCCATTCTCTGAAAGTCTAAATTTGTTTGCAACAAATTCTAACTTGTAACCCAGGATTGGTAAGCTGAGGACCAGAAATAAAATTTCCACCTAGGTCCGGCACATGCTGAACATCTCTGATAACCAGATAATTTCCACTTTTTAAATTCAACATGATATTCCCATATCCAACGATTTCGGACGTTGTTGAATTTGCCATGAAAACATTTTCTTTAATTTCCTGGTATCCCCAGAATAAAGATTTGTTCGCACACATATGTTGAGTAGCTACACACCAACCATATGTCTCTTCATCGATTAGATCCACGTCATTCTCGATCTTTACTTGAATTTCTTTCATTTCGTTCAAAAACGAAGATAAACTATTATTTCGCATATAACTTGCATCGAAATAAAATTTCTTAGTCACAGCATAATGTTGTGTCATGGTAGATTATATCACTATAATCACAGAAAGAATTATTTTTATTAACAATTCTCACTCGAACACTTAATTAAGTGCCACAACAACACATTCACATTAAGATTCACCTCGGTGATTCTTCATATTTAATTTTTCTGGTTTCTCACATTGAGCAACACCAGCCGCAACAACGTTTTCACTTCCACTTGCCTCAGCATTAAAAGTGGGTGTCAATGACGCATCATTAACAGTAGTCATTTCTGTTCAGAAACAGAAGATCAACAATCAAAATATGGTTCGTTCACAACGAGACCAAAAATATGAAAACGATTTTCTGAATACCACCGAATGATATTCAGCTCCAAAAAAAAAATTGTTCAGAACCAACTGAAAAATTTATTTTATTAATTTCGCATAAAGAAAAAAAATTCAGAACAAAAGTGGTTCTGAAAAATTTGTCTTAAGATTGTTATTCCCTTATGCGAATAAAATAAATATTCAGAAAAATAAAGAACAATTTATTTCCAATTCAAAATATAAATATAATTACAATAGATGTAAAAATAACATATAAAAGGATATGCAAAAAACCGAGACGAGTTGCACTCTGTCCTTAAGACAAATTTGCACCGGCTTGTACCCACGGTTGTTGCAATTGTCTCCCAGGATAACTCAGTTACCTGTTCAGATGGAGAGGTACTTCAACTCTGAACTTCAGCGAACTCTAACGATGCCTAGAAACTCTTCAACTATGAATGCACATGAAAAGAATTTTATGCAATGGAATGTATGCTTGTATTCTATCTTGTGTTGTTGCTAGTGTATTTCACTTGTATGTTTTCCAACTTGTGGAGGTTGTTTATATAGAGACTAAGCAAGCAATGGAAGAGTCTCTGTATTAAATAATCATTAATGCATTTACTCCCACTACTCCCACTTTGATATCAATATTAATGATGACAGTTTCGAATTTATTTAGCCATCATTTTCTAAGAAACTGAACAGTTTCAGCATTTAGTGAATTATATCACTCGGCTGAATTTCAGCTTTACTCAGCCGCTGGCACTTTGCCGAATTTCAGCTTTTCAGCTTTACTCAGCCGCCGGCACTTTGCCGAATTTCAGCTTTACTCAGCCGCCAACACTTAGCCGAATTTCGTTCACTCGGCCCGAAATTTCGGCGGCCCTTGGCCGAATTTTAGCTTCACTCGGCCCGAAATTTACGGGTTCAAAAAGATAATACTTGCCCGGTCCCAAGGCCCTCGGGCGCACGAAGGCCAATTCCCCAAGCCCAACGGTCAACGGGCACGGGCGGGCGGCGGCGGCGCGCGCGCGCGTGGCAATTTTAGCGAGAACATCGTACGCTAAACCATTACGAACTCTCTCCCTTTCTTTAGGAGCTTATACCAATCATCAACTATCATCATATAAATACTTGACATTGGAACACTCGTGTCCGAATGTGGGATAAAGTTTTACACTACTTTACTTCCCGTATCTCACAACAACTTAAAGCGTTAATATCTCATTCACCCGTACTCCGAATTAAATGATTTAAAACCCTATTGTCAACTACGTAACACGTAGTTTCCAATGATTTTAATGAAGTCTCGATAACTTTAATAAAAGTCTATCGAACTCGCTTTTTAAAATAGTTGTCATAAATGATTAAAAAATCGATATAATCATTTTTCCTCTATTTTCTCCAACAACGAGCGCAACGGATGCATTTGGAGAAGAGAAGGCATCTATAGGTAGATCCGGGCGGTTCCGGTTCAAAATCCGGTTCGGACCCACCGGTTCCCGGGTCTAATCCGGCGGTTCCACGGGTCCACGGAACCGGCGGTTCCACGGTACCTACCCGGTTCTATGTTCCACCGGACCCGGCCCGGCCCGGAACCGGCGTTCAAGTAACCGGCCGGAAAACATCCAATTTGACCAACGTATATATATTCAAAATTTTTGAATATATTTTATTTTATTTTAAAATATCACACACTCATCACACTATAAATACATATCCATTTCATCACTTTTTACCCACAATTCTCTTTTATCTCTCATATTCTAACTCTCATATTATAATATTATCTACCATTATAATATATTTCGGATAGTGATTTGAAGTTGTTCTGAATAAATTCGTTTACTTTATCACATTCGAAATATATTATTTTGCAATGTCTATCATTGTGTATGCTTTTCATTTTTTTTTCGAAAAGAAAATGTTACTGATGAAACTACCGGGAAGTGAATCATTCAAAATTTAAGGTTGTTTGTAACGTTTGCGAAAAAACGTATCATTACCGAGCGTGGAATCGGGCTTGGTTCTTATATGCGACATTTACGAATAAGGTATTCCGAGGAATATGAAAATTATATGCATGATGCGCGGAGACGTCGAGACGGGTAGCCGGGTAGGATGTGACATGTAACAACGTCAACATGCACGTTATGAAAAATCGATGTAATATCAATGTTGAATGTTGCTTGTTGTAGTGTTTTGTTGTATTAATTTAGTTTTATCAATGTAACCGTTACGTAGAATAATCGGTATCCATCATTTATGTTGAATTTATCCATCATTTATTGTATTGTAATAAATTAATGTAATCGAAAATGGTCGTTATAATGAATGTTAAAAGTTAATCCATGTTATTTTTCTTTATTTTGTTAGCAATTATTTTATTTAGTAAATGGCATTGTTAATTAATGTATAAAATATACCATAAAATGTTGATTTATGAGAACAAAAATGTGAAACGGTCGTTGTCTTTATGTGTTTATGTTTTTTATTACATTTTAAATGCTTTCGGAACGACAAGTGATATGAAAATGAAAATGCTTCCACAATAATGAAGACAAATTCTAGTGTCAAGTTATGTTTGAATATTCTAGTGTATTAGTAGTGTGTTTGTATTTTGAATATGAAGTGCATTAGACTATTAGTATGGTGTTAAGTAATGTGTATCAACTATCAAGTGATTCAAGTGTGCCGTGATTTGCCGTCATTGATGTATTGTTCAATTATGTAATGGTATTGCTTAATAAAACAACTTTTATATACATTTTGCCTCGATTCATTAAGATATAAAATAAAATAACTTATATACATAATATTATAAGTATAAATCATCGTAATCACTATATGAAATATAAGTTTAATTTACTTACAAATCAATCATAAAAAATAAACAATTAGAAAACTATATTCTTTAATTTACTTACAAATTATCTAGAATATAAGTTATGAAATTAAATATTATATATAGATTGGTTGAAATTAAATATTATACAAGCCGTGTGTTTTTTTTTTTAAATATAGTTATGAAATTAAATATTATATATAGTTTAATAACCAATTAGAATTTATTATTAATTTTAACGTAAGTTATACAAATTTTGTAAAAAAAAAAATTGATTTTTTTGGAACCGTGATTGAACTCGGGGCGAACGAGCGAAAACCCGATGAACCCAATCCAACCCAAAACCCAAACCGAACCAACCCGAAAACCCAAACCACTTGAAACCCAATTTTTTTGGGTTGGGTTTTGACCCGAACCAAAAACATTTTGGGTTGGTTTGGTTTTTTTTTTATTTTTTTTTCCGGGTTGACCCAACCCAACCCGATATATATATATATACACACATATATATATATATATATACACACACACACACACACACACATATATATATATATATATATATATATATATATATATCATATTGCGATACCACTTCATTTTCGTTTCGGTCAACAATTTTTTGACCTTTCTTCCGAAAAAGAATCCGCGTATGTATTTTCATGTATGACTATTGGTATTTAATTATTATCTTTATATGTTGTTGGTTTGTTATATGTTGTTGGACTCTTAATTATCAAATTTTAACGTTTTCTTTCTTTAAAAAGTGGTTTCTGTAACGATTATTGTTATGAACATATGACATGGAACTCGAATTTGGATATATACATGTGTGTGAATTTTATAGCATAAAAGTTTTGTTATAGATGCATGTTTTATGGATGAAAACCCGAAACCCAACCCAAACCAAACCGAAACCAACCCGGACCAACCCATTGGGTTTTATAGTCATTTGGTTTGGTTTGGGTTAGTTTTTCTTGAACCAACCCGACTTATACTATGTAAAAACCCAACCCAAGTCGACCCAACTCGACTCAAGCTCGGCTCCGATTGGAACGATTGGAACCGTGATCGGAACCGCGATCCGTAAACCGTCTGGACCGGGGAACCGCCGAGACCCGGACCCGGACCGGGGAACCGCCAAACCCGCCGGTTCCCGGGAACCGGCGGAACCGGCTAGAAATTGGAACCGGCGGTTCCGGTTCCATTTTGAACCCGGAACCGGAGGGTGGTGCCATGGACCCGGAACCGGCCCGAAACCGGTCACGTCTATCATATATAGGTAGTGGAGTGGTGACGGGCTTGGCATCATGCATATTAGTGCGATGAAGAAAATCCGAATATATTTAGAATGCATGTGAAGTAAACCGAGAGGAGTTGGGAGCGTCCTCCACCCTAAGAAAATATGATAAGGGACCAAGGTCCTTAATAGAAAATCGAGCACTAAGGTTTGAAAGATAATGTGCTTTGAAAATGCTCTAAGAGGTACTGTAACAAAAATATCATCCACATAAACAAGCACAATCGTAGTAACGGAACCCAAACGATAAATAAATAGAGAAGTACCAGCAGTTGAATTAAAAAAGCCGAGGGTGAGAATAAAAGACTTCAACTCCTGATACCATGCACGAATGACATGCTTGAGACCATAAATAGCCTTATGAAGTTTACAAACATGGTGAGGATGATCCGGATCCTCAAACCTGGGGGTTGAGACATATAGACATTCTTAGTGAGAGACCCCTATAAGAACGCATAATTAACATCAAGCCGACGGAGGGCCTAGCCACAGGAAACCGCAAGACCAAGCACCAAACAAGCTGTAGTAGGCTTGACCACCAGACTAAATGTCTCAAAATAATCAATGCCCGGACGCTGCGTAAAGCCTTTGGCAACCAGACGAGCTTTATAATGCTCAATGGTACCATCAGGAACTTGATCCGATAGATCCATTTGCTACCAATATGAATGATAGTGTCATTATATTGAATCAAATACCACGTACCATTATGAACCAGAGCATCAAATTCGTCCAACATTGCCTGACGCCAATGAGAAATTTGCAAAGCCTGTTTATAGGTGGAAGGTTCAGTATCAGAGAACTGTGAGTCTAATTGGGTAGTGAGGTTCATGAGGGTGCGAGGTTTAAAGATCTGATTCCGGGCAGGAGTAACCATATGATGCGGAGGGAGAGAGGGCTCAGAAGGAGGAGAACTGAAGGCGGTGGAGGATGGAGACGATGTCGTAAGTGACTCGGGAGAGGGAGGTGGAGCTGGGGATTCGACAGGCTTGGGAGCAGGAGGAAGATGAACGGAGAGGGGTGGGAGCCGAGGAAATGATAGGCAGGAGATATTGGTCGAGGGTAGATGAAGAGTTATGAGGCGGGCGAGAGGAGAATAAGAAAATATCTTCCACAAAACGAACATCCCGAGAGACATGAAGACGGTGAGAGGAGAGATCATAACATAGGTAGGCACTTTGAGTGAGAGAGTAACCAAGAAATACACACAAAATGGAGTTGGATTCGAGTTTATGATTGGTATAGGGTTTAATCTAGGGATAACACAGACACCCAAAAACACGAAGTTTGGTATAGTTGGGAGATTCGGAAAATAGTTTTTCATAGGGAGAGAACATGTCTAGAACAAGAGTAGGCATGCGATTAATAGGTAAACAACATCATTGAATACATACGACCAATATGAGAGAAGGATAGAGGCATGTTGGAGAAGGGCTAAGCCGGTTTCAACAATATGAAGATGACGACGTTAGGAGAGGCCATTATGTTGAGGAGAGTGTGGTGGAGAGGTGTTATGAGTGATACCACGTGTGGACAGGAAGGGACGAAGAGCAATAAACTCAGCACCATTATCAGAGTAAAGCATTTTAATCTTAGCAGAAAAATAATTTTCGACATGTAGGGTCGATTTTTCGAACACATCGAGGGCATATCGGATTTGCGAGTTAAGGGGTAAAGCCGGACATAACGCGTGAAGTGATCAACAAAAATAACGTAGTATTTGAAACCATCAACGAGAATAAAGTGGAGCGATCTAAACATTAGAGTAAATGATTTCAAGAGGACGGGAAGAAATGTAGAAGTAGGGGAAGAGAGAGAGTTGCACATACGGACCGATAATGATTTCATCACCCCCACGTAGGTGTAGGATGTAATATCGTCGGATCAATCATAGATTGACCCGATTACGCGACGGAAAGTACAAGATCTAGATCTAACAACCAAAATATATAAATAAATAGATCTAATCCTACGAGGGGGTTTAGATTGCTTACATTTTATTGTGAATAAACACCAAGAACAATCCGAGATCCAAGAATTGAGAAGCCACCGTCTTCCGACGTGTATCTCCAAGCAACACCAAGTGGATGGTGATTCAAGCCGCTTGACCTCCTCGATATGCTACCGGAATAATCCCGAGGATTATCCCGACTCGAAACCCTTAGTGTTGAAGCCGAAAATTCTAAGCTTCCAACACTACCCAAAAGTCGAAATTTATGTGTGTGTTTTTGTAGGGCTTGGGAGAACTCTCTTTATATAGGAGAGTAATCATTGTCCTCAAGGATTTAATAATTAATACAAAATCAATTATAATAATCCTATTAAATAAAAGATACTCAAGAATAATCTAGAACCAATCTAGAATATTTAAGGATCAATCCAATATTTTCCTTAATCAATTATTCAACAAATAAATAATTTAATCACATATTAAATAATTATCCAAGAAAACTAATTTCTTGACAATTAAATAACAAAAAATGCGCCCCGCCATTTAATATATTAGGTCATCCACGCATTTCACACACTTGGGCCGAGTCCACGAAAAATTTCTTTTCCATGTATTTAATTATCTAGTCCAACTAAACAATTAATCCACATATCGATTAAACGGTCCAATCCAACTATTTAATATTAATTGAGGTGAAACGACGAGAAAACATATGCATGTTAGGAGCGCATGTCGGGGACCATGGACCCATATTCGGTAGCTACAATAAATTAAATAATATTATCCGTCGGACCGAACAATAATATTCAATCTATTAATTCCGGGATTACACCACCATAAACCCGAAACGAACTCGCCGAATATAGATAACTTATACTCAACTATGAGTTGATAAGGTGTCCAACGATATAATCATTACATACGGATAAATCCTCCATGACTTCCATTACGAGTGGGAAGTCTCCGTGAATCCGACTCGAATATCTTATCCTTGTTTACCATTAACCCCCAGTGATCAATTAGTTCACATATCGACTAGTAGCTAATTAGTCTAAATATGAACTCGGCCGATCGATCATTTTCTCGGGGCTAACAAATAAGGGGCTTGTCTCTCTACTTCCCGAGGGAAGGAATGGATTCATATACGTGATAGCACGGACTACTCACTAATCCTGAATAGAGCCAACGAGAAGTGTTGGACCACGTACTTAGAAGTGATCCTTACTAACACATCAAACTCTACCTAGTCTAGCGATTGTCTGTGATCACCTCGGGATTGAGATTAATCCATATATGATCATCTTGTGATTCGATAAGACTTCTCGATCACGGAATTATATCGAGAACTCAAATCAAATCGGTCCGGCCCCTATATGATTATCATCGTATATAAATGCCCCGCTAGGTACCACATTACCGACGAGTCCGGATAAGACTATCACACACAAAAGTGTTTTGGGCGCATTAATAGCAAATTAATCATGAGACCCGTACTCGGATTAATAAACGCTACGGACTAAGTTAATTTTAAGTACATCTCACTAACTCGATCCTCTTGTGTATAGCCATACATGCGAGTTATGTGATTACGTAAACGAGGTACTTAGGGTTTTCGGTAGTGTCTTAATTATAAACATAAATGCATATAATAAGATGAATTATTAATTATGTCTAAAACAATTAGATAATTGTCTTTCGGGCACTACACCTAACACGACTAATAGGGAGACCGAGTCGCTTTGTTGGTGCGGGCATATTGAGTACCATTTTTTTTGAAGGTAACGAAACTTTTTCATTTTTTTGTTGAGGATTGCTTGACGGTAAAATATAAAATAAATAAATAAATGAAATAAAAACTCAATCAATGGTGAACGATTGAGGAGAGAGCGAGGAGCGGTGGGAGGAAAAAAAAAGAAAAGCGGTGGAAATTGAGAGCTATGTTATGTAAAGAGTTGCGAAGCGAGTGGTTTGGGGTTGTTTATGTCGACGTGTGACGTTTTAGGAGGCCGAGGCAGAGGTTGGGGCCGGTGGGAAGGAAGCTTGGAGAAGGAGATTCTTTGCGTAAGGAAGAAGAGAGACCTACCGGGTCGGAAAAATCAAAAAAGAAGAAAAGTGAAAACGAAGAAAAAAACGGGGATTGGTGGCGGGGAAAGTTTGCGGGAAATGGAAGAAAATAAAGAAGAAGCGAGGCAACAAGATCGAAAAAAAAGAGGGAGACTAGGTCTCGAAATACTCGATACCATAACGGATAATTGTGGGGAAAATATTTAATCGAGATATGATACAAGTTACATTTATACACAAGCTTGGCTTGTTATACAAGTATTCTTGTTGTATAAGTATTCTAGATATTCCTACCATTAATTACAATTATACATACAAATATACATATAATATCCTAATACATTAATACGTGAGAGGCGAGTGTAACCCTGAGCTACCAAACTAGCCTTATACCTCTCTATTTCTCCAATCTTTTTTTTTGTTGATCTTATATACCCATTTGGATCCAGCTCTGCGTTTGCCGTAGTAGCCTCTGCTACACACAACATTGGTGCATGTTCGGAGGTCTTGGGATCAGCTACCATGTGTGATTGTCCTCCAATGCTTTCGATTCTTCTTTCGTGGCTTGAATCCATTTAGGAGTTGTCTTGATCGTTTTTGGTTCCGATGGAAGTGATGTCTCAGTAACAATAGGAGTAGCATAATCTTTAAGATCTGCTGGAGATGTAAGAAAAATTATGTCGGCCATTAATTGAGCCCGTGTAATTTTCTTTCCCGTAATAATGGCCTTAAAGGAAATTCGTTTTTTTTTAGGAAATATGCTATTTATTATTTATTGGTTATTTAAAAGGAGTTTTAATCCGATTAAAACTCGGCTTTGATGGACGAAGCGGAGATTAAAGCAAAACCACAGGTCATTCGGATTTCGGCCCTCTCTCCACCTATAAAAGTAATGCTTTACTCCATCATAAAGCGTATGAAATAAACCAACACGCATAACGGTTGTAAAGGCGAAGGAGAGAGATATCGGAATCCTCATCAATGCGTCAACAACATCATGGCAAAACGGAGACGTAGTCGAATGTAACAATGATGTAGGGAAACGATCACGATGATTTCTTCCGCTATTAATGTGCACTCTGAATTTATTGTTTAAGCTTACATGTGGTATCGGAGCGAACCTATGATTCATATTATTCGATTATATTACTATCATTGAAATATTTCTTACGTTTTGGGCTATTCAATTTTCTGATATGTTCAATAAAGAGTTAGCGAATTTGTTGAATCAACCCAAACCCAAGTGATATTAGGTTGCCGGCATCATTGTTCTCCGTTACAGCCACTGGAATTCAAAGAAATTTTAGAAGGCTCAACTGGCTCAACTGGCTGTAATTTTAAAGACTTGCTTAATGATGATTCTGTGTCATTGGCCATGGTTCCTAAAAGTAGCGGCGGCAGCTTTACGTAATCGTAAAGGAACAAATCATTAAGTGTGGTATGCCTTTAGGGTTATTTTCAATGGGTCCAAATTACTGTTATGCCCTGTTGTTTTCGGCCTAAAATTAATGATAATTACAGTAGAGTTTATTGGTG